>OW240924.1:40021563-40060271 GCA_933207985.1 Pelobates cultripes
CCCCTGGTGGGCCGGGCCCAGTCGCAGCCGCGACCCCTGCGACCCTGGTATGTACGCCACTGATTATGGGAGAGTAATAGGAGTGTGGCACACAACTACCAGGAGTTTATTACGGAATTTAAACTTACGTTTGAACCATTAGGCAGGGAGGAAGACGCCTCAATTGCCCTGATGCATATCAGACAAGGGAACCGGTCTATCTTGAAGTATGCCATAGAATTTTGTACCCTAGCTTCTGAGGTAGACTGGACTAATAGTGGGTTAATCTCTGCATTTTAAAAGGGACTATCTGAAACTATGCTATATGAGATTGCCGCCAAAGACTTACCCAACAAGTTTAATGAATTTATCACTTTTGTCATGCAGACTGATAATAGATTGAGAACCAGAGAAGCTACTCATGAATATGCCTTTAGCACCCCACTTCGCCAAACCTATTGTCCCTGAATTTCCTGTACAGTCTGAACCCGAACCCATGCAGTTGGGGGTCACTAGACTGTTGGAAGCAGAAAGACAATATAGTAGAAAAGGTCTATGTCTATACTGCGGTAGAAAAGGACATATGAGAAATAATTGTCCCATACGTCCGGAAAACTAATGCACCTTAAGGGGACAGGTCTTAGGTGTAATGGAAACATCCTCTGGAATGGATAAAAAATAGGTTTCTACTTGATATTTCTATTGCCTTTGAAAAGAAGAACTTTTCATGCAAAGTGTAACGGATCACCTGGCACCCCGACTGGGTACCTCCGTTGAAGGATGCTCCTAGCGCTTCATGAGGACTCCAAGCACTGCAGCAGACACCACAACCACTGAACCGGAGAAGCATATGATAGCTCTCAAGCATATGAATGCTGTAAGCAGCTGAACAGGAAAAGCATACAATCAGCTAACACTCCTGGCAATCTGCATACAATCCAATTCCCCCAATAACGAGACGACACTTCGTTTTGAGGTCAAGCAGAACTGACTGTACTGGCACATACAGCCTCTTTTATTCACAATCCACAAACATAGTACTGCCCACACGGTTTTGAAATCCAACCAATCAATCCGTACAATACACACAGACACTCCCACACAAAATCCTCCCCTCTGCCTGTGATATGATTACAGAACACAATGGTTAATATAATCACAGGCAGAGAAATACAGTATTATAAAACATATCACAGGGACCCCAAAACATACAATAACCCCATAAAAGTACATCCTCGGAGCCGGGGGATCTGGGTGAACCACATTTCCAAAATTCACCCAGATCCGTTCAGTAGTTTAGAAGATACAGTTTAATGCAGATTCTGCAGAACATATACAGGCTATATGAAAAATAATTACTGTATAATGTGTCCCCTGTTGTATAGTTTAAAACTACTGCACGATGTCTTTGTGCACCGTGTAGAAAAGTCCAAACAGTGTCTGTGAGTTAAAATGGCAGCCATCCATTGTTCTCCCCATGTGCTTCATCCATGTGCCTCTGATACATGAAATGGTGGCCACCCAGTAACTCCACAGTATGTCCCCAGATGGTTCTTAAAGGGCCAGCAGCAGCACAACACAAATCCATTATGCTCAAATCATGTCTTTAAAGGGCAATACATCCCAGGGGCCATAGTCACATGGCAGGAGGCTGGCAATCAGTCTTCTCCAATGCCCAGTGGCGAGGTCGGTTTTGCCACACAAAGCCCTTCCTGTATCCCCTTCCTGTCCGATCATATTAGGCTTTCCATGGCTTAACAAGCATAGCCCTCATATTGACTGGGCTAATGGGGAAATATTAGAATGGGGTAAGGTGTCAGGGTCCCGCGGGCGGCTGCGAGGGGAGGCTGCAGTCCGCTCGCGGCACTCACCCTCCAGCCATCCGCGGTCCCCTTCCAGACATGCGCTCGGCGGGCAGCATCCTCTCTCCCACGGATGCCGTCCGCCTCTTCCTCTGTGTCCCCCAGCGGCAGCATGCATGACGCTGCACGCTGGGAGACCGCCCATTTAAACAAACGCCGGGGTCAGTCACCTGACCCGGCGTTAAAGGCACAGTGCCTCAATCACAGTGGGAGGTTTAGATATCTCCCACGTGTGATTGTTAATTCTGATTGGAAATTATCCAATCAGAATTAACCTTTGGATTTATATACTCACCTTTCCTGTTCCTCTTCGCCCTGTTGTGGTCTTTACTTGCTAGTATTGCTACTTACCTTGTGTTTCTGCTTACGTACTCTCTGGCTTGTTTATTCGACTTTGTGACTTTCTCCTACCCTTTGACCTCGGCTTGTTTCACGTTATTCTGTCTTCTGGTTCCCCTTTACTCGGCTTGTTTCCTGACTATTCTTTGTGTGCTTAGCCCGGCCACTCTAAGGTCCGGTACGGCACTTTATCTGTGTGTGTTGGCGTGTTTGGTTCCCCGAATCGTGACATTACAACAGGGCCATAATGGAACCTGCCGACATACCACAGCTCCTAGTTAATCAGGAGGCTAGAATGGATGGTTTAGACCACCGTATGGATCAGTTTGCCCAAGCTTTACAAACCATACTGGCTCGTACTGCACACTTGCAACCTGCCGTCCAGGAGGCTGCTGCTGCTGTGCCCAAACCCATTCCCACTCCGGTACCCGTTCCTGCTCATGTTGTTCATATGACACCGCCACAGCGCTACAGCGGTGACCCAGCATTGTGTCGTGGTTTCCTCAACCAAATTGACATCCATTTGGTGATGAATCCACGTTCCTATCCCACTGACAGATCCAAAATTGCCTTTTTGATAAACCACTTGTCCGGGAAAGCTTTAGCATGGGCTAACCCCATGTGGGAGAATACATCTCCTATGTCCTTTGTAGATTTCTTGACAGCTTTCAAACGTACGTTTGATCAACCCAGTAGGGTTGCCTCTGCTGGCAAAGCTCTGCTTAGGGTACGACAGGGTAATAGATCTGTAGCGGATTATACTATCGAATTCCGCACGCTAGCAGCTGAAGTGGTTTGGAATAATGACGCCCTCGTAACAGCCTTTCAGGAGGGTTTGGCCGCCTACATACTGGATGAAATAGCATCCAGGGAATTGCCTGTTCTTCTAGATGATGTCATAGATTATGTCATTCTTATTGATAACCGTATTAGAGAGAGGCGTAGTCAAAGACAGATGGATACACGGGCATTACCTGCTCCCCCCTCTACTGCTTTACTAGCACTACCCGCTCCTAGTCAACCAACCCCCGAACCCATGCAATTGGGTGCTACGGGGCTAACTGAGGCTGAAAGAGCATATCGTAGAAGGGAGGGGTTATGCCTTTATTGTGGAAAGAGGGGGCACCACTGTAATGCCTGCCCTAAGTTACAGGGAAACTACAGCACCTAAGGCCTAGAGAGGGGTCGGCCTCGGGTGTTATGACTTTGTCCCCTCATGTGTCCATCTCCAGACCGTTTATTACGGTTTCTCTTTTGGTCAATAAAACCACCATAACCACCAAAGCCTTGATCGATTCAGGTGCGGCAGACAACCTTATGGATGAGAACTTCGCTAAAACCGCAGCCTTAACTTTGATCCTAAAGGCCACACCCTTGGTCGTTGAGGCCATAGATGGTAGACCACTTGAAAAACCTCTGGTGACCCATGAGACCCAAGAAATAGTGATGTCTGTGGGTGTTTTGCATAAGGAAAGGTTAACCTTCCAAATAATTGACTCCCCTACTGCTTCCATCGTTCTGGGTTTTCCCTGGTTAGTGAAACACAACCCTGTTCTCGATTGGGGTTGCTTGGATATACTATCCTGGGGGGAATCCTGTCAACGGGACTGTATGGCTCATGTACGTCCTGTTTGTTTACTCAACGTGCCCACGGCTAAACCACTCTGTTTCTGTCCCTTCTGTATATGCAGACCTTGCATTGGTTTTTGAAAAGAGGGAGACAGATAAACTACCTCCACATCGTGACTATGACTGTGCCATAAACCTATTGTACCAGCTTCTCAGATCATAGCTGCTACCCGTTTGGTTGTTTCATCTCCCTTCCTTGAGAATATTAAGACTTACCAAACCCAAGCGCCTCAGGAGACGCCTGTTGGTAAACTATACGTGAAAGTAAGTGATAGAAAAAAGTTGTTAACATTATTTCACACCGCCAAAACTGCTGGTCATCCGGGGGTTACCAAGACTTATAAGAGCCTCCTTCAACAGTTCTGGTGGCCTTCACTCAAGTGGATTTTGTTCAGGCTTGTCGGGTCTGTAAGCAGTGTAAGTCTCCTAATATGAGACCCCAAGGCCTACTGATGCCTCTATCTATACCCAAGAAACCATGGACCCACTTGTCCATGGATTTTATTGTAGACCTTCCTCCTTCTGACGGTCAGACGGTGATATTAACTGTGACGGATAGGTTCTCTAAAATGGCCCACTTTATTCCACTTAAGAAACTACCCTCTGCGATTCAGCTTGCCCAGGTGTTTGCCAAGGAAGTGTTCCGCTTGCATGGGGTACCTCAGGATATTGTTTCTGACAGGGGCCCGCAATTTGTCTCTCGGTTTTGGAGGGGCTTTTGTGCTGAGATGGGGGTCTCCTTGTCGTTCACTTCCTCCTATCACCCGCAATCTAATGGTGCAGCCGAACGTGCTAATCAGTCTGTGGAATTGTATTTGCGCTGCTTCACTAATGCGCACCAGGACGACTGGTCTCGCCTTCTTCCGTGGGCTGAATTTGCCAGGAATGCGGTGTCTCATTCGTCTACTGGCTTAAGTCCTTTTGAGGTTGCTTATGGGTTTCGGCCTTCTGTCCTTCCCGGAGCGTTCTCTGACAAGGGAATGCCCGCCTTGGACCAGCACCTCGCCTCTTTACAGAAGACGTGGGATCAGGTCCATATTGCGCTGTCTCGTTCAGCAGCTGCTCAGAAGAAGTTCGCTGATCGCCATAGGGGTGCGACCCCTTCTTATGCTCCGGGTGATAGGGTGTGGTTGTCCTCCAAGAACCTCCGTCTCAGGGTCCCCTCCATGAAGTTTGCTCCCAGGTTTCTTGGTCCCTACAAAGTGTTACGTAGGATTAACCCCGTTTCCTACTCTCTGGACTTTCCTCCTTCCATGCGTATTCCGCACACGTTTCACGTTTCGCTTTTGAAGCCCTTGCTGTGTAACCGGTTCTCTCGTCCTCTCGGACGGCCCGTTTCCCCTCGTACTGTCTCTAGTGACGTGTTCGAAGTAGCTGCCCTTCTCGACTCTCGTGTTTCTAGGGGTCGGCTGCAATACCTGGTGGATTGGAAGGGTTACGGCCCTGAGGAGCGGTCTTGGGTTTCGAGCTCTGATTTGCACGCCCCCTCTTTAGTCCGCTCCTTTCATGCCCGGTTTCCTTTGAAGCCTTCTGCTTCCCGCCCTCTGGGCGGTCTTCGAGGGGGGGTACTGTCAGGGTCCCGCGGGCGGCTGCGAGGGGAGGCTGCAGTCCGCTCGCGGCACTCACCCTCCAGCCGTCCGCGGTCCCCCTTCAGCCGTGTGCTCGGCGGGCGGCACCCTCTCTCCCACGGGTGCCGTCCGCCTCTTCCTCTGTGTCTCCCAGCGGCAGCATGCATGACGCTGCACGCTGGGAGACCGCCCACTTTAACCAACGCCGGGGTCAGTCACCTGACCCGGCGTTAAAGGCACAGTGCCTCAATCACAGTGGGAGGTTTAGATATCTCCCACGTGTGATTGTTAATTCTGATTGGAAATTATCCAATCAGAATTAACCTTTGGATTTATATACTTACCTTTCCTGTTCCTCTTCGCCCTGTTGTGGTCTTTGCTTGTTAGTATTGATTCTGAACTTGTGCTTCTGGTTACGTACTCCCTGGCTTGTTATCCGACTTTGTGACTTTCTCCTACCCTTTGACCTCGGCTTGTCTATCGTTATTCTGTCTTCTGGTTCCCCTTACTCGGCTTGTTTCCTGACTATTCTTTGTGTGCTTAGCCCGGCCACTCTAAGGTCCGGTACGGCACTTGTGTGTGTGTGTGTGTTGGCGTGTTTGGTTCCCCGAATCGTGACAACCAGGTGAAGTGCTAAAGGAAAAGAAATTAGGAACAGTGCCAAGCACTGATAGTGGTGAGTATGGGTACTGCACGAAAGCATATCAACTAAGGAGTGAACCGTGACAGTACCCCCACCACCCCCTTAAGGAGAGACTCCTGGCGCTCAAGACCCCCCACAGGTGACAAAAGAAAACCAGGGTCACCAAATCAATAGAGGAAAACAAGGAGTTGGATCAGGAGGAATGAAAGGTGGGGAGTTCCATGGGAGAACCCAGCGAGGCACAATTCAGACAGAAAAGCAAGGACTGTAGAGTAACATGGAACATTAGAAAGGCAGACACATAAACAGACATCAGAGGCACAAACGATAAGGAAAACTTATTACCAGTGAGTGACAAACATACCAACCTCCTAGACACAGGGCTTTTACTGAATAGAGGCGATCACTCAGTAGTCCTGGATCTGACTGGGTTTCTGACTTGTATAATCCTCACAGTAAAGACTGTGATGCAACTTCTTTAGAGGAGCAAACAGCCTCTGAGTTATCTTGGGTTAGTACCACTGGAATTAAGAGAAGAGGATCCCCTAAATTAAGGAGGACCCTTATAGATGGGTCTCTGAAACGCCGAGGATCAGGAGTTCCTTGCGAACCTTTCTCTCCAGGATACAGGAATGCATCAAGGGGTGGCTCACTTCATTTCTCAGAACATGAAGCTTTCAGAAGTAGGGATGATTCTCTCTCAAGCGGATGTCGGTCCTCTTTAACGGATAGAGATACATGGTCACATAAATCATTCTCTTAGTTTGTGTGCTCAGTTTGAGGTAGTTCTTCAAATGACATAGAAAAACTTTCAACTGAAGGCACTTCTAATACTTGCTGAAGTCTAGGTGGTTCTTCTAGTGAGGAACTTTCATTACCAACCGGCCTTGTACTTCCTTAATGAACGAAGATACAGGGTTAGTTACTTCATCAGCAGGTTCTGACACGTAATTTTTTATTCCATAGGGGACTTCCGATAACAGCTCAGTCATCTGATCAGATAATTTTGTGGAGTCTAATTCAATATTAGCCACGTTATTTGGAGACTGCTCAGTAGAAGAATATTCTACATTAAGGTTCTGAGTGTCTGATCTGTGTAAATACTCAGACCTTAAGACTCTAGAATGGGAGGTATGATCATTGTCCTTTACCTTATTTGTAGTCCCTAGTTTATGATCATCATGGACTGTAGACTGTCCTATTAGAGGAGTTTCAGAAGAACTTAGTCCGTCTTCTCTTTCTTGACCTTTCTGCACCTCAGCCTTTGTGAGGCACAAGTCGTCTTCCTGTGGTAAAGGTATTTCTTCCCAAACCACAACTTCCTTGCCATCACTTACTGGGTTTACGGTAATTTCTGCCACCTTTGTTTCACTTGAATACCGGTGTCTGAATTGTATAGAACTATAGATTCCGCTTCGGACTGTGGGGTCTGAACAAGCCCGGTCTCATTTAGATCCTTTGCTTGGGCTTGATCCGTTATAAGTTTGTCACTTTCCACCATTTCTGACTCTTTGCATTCCACCTTAGGAGGACAGTCTTCTTTACTTGGTGTCAATTCATTTTTCACATTTGAGGTAGTAAGAGAGGTGCCAATCTTTGAACCCCCAGAGGCAAAAGGGTTAAAATTTGGATCCTCAAACCTCACCAAATCAAAGTTGAAAGCTGCCATTAGCACAACAACTTCCTCTTTCACTGGTTGCTCTGAAGCTTTCATCTTAGGTTTTTCAGCAGTTTTTTCTGCATTCTCCGACAGTTTTTTGGAAGAACTAAGAGTAGGTCGTTTACCACGTTTCCTAGGTGGAGAACTTGGAACCTCTGATTCTATGGATTCAGTATTCGGGTTGACACTCAGAGCATCAACTGCATTGTCCTTTGTGGGATGGACTTCCAGATCAGATCCAGTCGCCTGGTCAAGGTTACTGGTGGTTCCCTCAATTGGTACTGTGAGGGAAGGATTAGTATCTCTGGTTGTTGTCTCAGGTGAGTCTGCTTTTGCTTCGCTGATGGGCAGATTTGGCTTGAGACACTCTCTGACCTGACTTGTACCCTCCTGAACGGTATCGAGAGCGCTCATCTTGGGAGTCGGTATTTGCAAAAAGAGACTGTGGTACAAGAGCATAATGGGTTTCTGGTACTGAGACAATATTAGGAAACTGAGCATTGGTACTTCCTTCAAATTCGGACTGACCTGACTCGTCCTCCAAAGCTGCTATAAAACGAGCACCAAATTCATCAAAGACATGGTCCATGAGGGGATCGCCAGTGCTATATAACCCCTCAATATCGTCTTCTTCAGTTTGGGCAGGAACTTCGGTTTTGCAGTCTGGATGATCAACAAGCCAGTCCCCCGAACCAGAGAAACCAAAGTCAGAGTCAGGAGGATTAGGGATGCTGTGAACAGCAGGGAAACTGTGCATATTAGGAAATGGAATCTAATCATCATTATCAGACATAAAGACACTCATCTTTTCCTGTACTAGGTCTCTAAGAAATTGAATTTTGGGTAACAAGGCAATGTAATTATTGTGCATTACTTTAACTGTTTCTGCAGATGGGATAAAGATTTTTTACGTGATGTTTCTTCAAGAGACATACGGAGAAAGTCCTACACACTATTTATAACAGGGGGCTTTCTCAACCATTTTTCACAATCAGGCAACTGAGAAAGCAAAGGGTCAAATTTTTTGTGACAAGTTTGAAGTTCAGTTATAACTCCACATGACACAGTTTTCTGAATTTGACAAGAGACGTCTATAGTAGACAAGCATAAAGCAGATGCCTTTTATATCCGTCGCTGGATTTGTTTTAACTTATTACAAGAAGTCTTAATGAAGTCATAATCTTGCTGTGAATCAGCGTTATTGCCAACAATGTTATTCATCGTGATCCTAGACATTTTTCTCTGCTAGTTCCAAATGGTCAGATCATTATGTAATGACAGGAAGGGGTGCTGCCCTGAGACAGCACTATCCCTTTAAATGTGGGAACCCAATTTGCAAACAATAAATGCCAAGACACAATGTATAGAGTAAATCAAGATATATATTATAAAGAGAAACAAAAGACAAAGGATAACAAAAACAATATATAAATATATGCAATGCCACAGAACAAATATTTACAATAACTTGGAATTAGCACGACTAGTGCAGGCAGAATATACTAAACAGTCCTTTGGTATAAGGTATATACTTGGGCAGGATTGTGCAGCCACCACGAGAAATCGGTAGGACACAGATCCAGAGCCAAGAGACAAAAATACTGACACCAGGAAGCAAGAAAAATGGACAGGGCTGCAGGATCAGGATCACTGGTAATAAGTCAGAGGACGTAACCAGAACACAGGATCGGAGGGCACGGGAACGCAGGACCAGGAGGACACGGGAACAAAAGACCAAGAAGACACGAGAATACAGGACCAGGAAACGTAGGAAACAGGATCAAGGAGTAAGAGTCAGAATCACAGGAAACAATGATCTGACAAGGAGTGAGGGGTGAAACCAAACTATAAAGGTGTTAACCCCTTAAGGACTGAGCCAAATGTACACGTTGTAAACAAAACAAAACGTAAACAAAACCTGGCATTTGCGCTATATGTCTGTCCAACCGTAATTCACCTCTTTCATATTAAATGCACCCACACTTATTATTATATCATTTTATTCAGGGGAAAAAGGGCTTTCATTTAATATCAAATATTTAGCTATGAAACAATTTAATATAAAAAAAAAATGGGAGAAAATAAGAAATTGTTATTTTTTTAGTTCTACATGACATTTTAACTGTCGATGTCATAATACTGTTTGCTTTTACTGCAATAAAATACACATATTTGTATTCAGCAAAGTCTCACATGTAAAACAGTACCCCCGATGTACAGGTTTTATGGTGTTTTGGGAAGTTACAGGGTCAACTATGATACGTTACATTTGAAATTGAAATTCGCCAGATTGGTTAGGTTGCCTTTGAGACTGTATAGTAGCCCAGGAGTGAAATTTACACCCATAATGGCATACCATTTGCAATAGTAGACAACCCAAGGTATTGCAAATGGGATATGTCCAGTCTTTTTTAGTAGCCATTTGGTCACAAACACTGACCAAAGTTAGCGTTAGTATTTGCTTGTGTGTGAAAAATGCAAAAAACGCCAATTTTGGCCAGTGTTTGTGACTAAGTGGCTACTAAAAAGACTGGACATACCCCATTTGCAATACCTTGGGTTGTCTGCTATTGCAAATAGTATTCCATCATAGGGGTAATTTTCATTCTTGGGCTACCATAGGGTCTCAAAGGCAACGTAACCAATCTGGCGAATTTCAATGTGAAAAAACTGAAACGCAAGCCTTATATTTGACTAACTTTTGAAAACACCATAAAACCTGTACATGAGGGGTACTGTTGTACTCGGGAGACTTCGCTGAACACAAATATTTGTGTTTCAAAACAGTAAAAAGTATTACAGCAATAATATAGTCAGTAAGTGGCGTTTATGTGTGAAAAATTCAAAAAACGTCACTTTCACTGATGATATCGTTGTAATACATTTTACGGTTTTGAAACACAAATATTTGTGTTCAGCGATGTCTCCCGAGTAAAACAGTACCCCCCATATACAGGTTTTATGGTGTCTTGGAAAGTTATAGAGTTAAATATAGTGCTAGCAAATTAAATTCCCTATACTTTCGGCATGGGTTGTCAGGCAGGTCCCACAAATTAATAAAAGGACCTAATTATGTATATATATATATATATATATATATATATATATATATATATATATATATATATATATATATATATATATATATAAAGTATTCCAAAAATAAGGCTTGCACTCACGGTCTGTAGTAATGTTAAAAGTTCTTCTTTATTCCGATATTCTTAAAACAAATCTGTAGTCATCAACGTTTCAGCCATCACTCGTGGCTTTCATCAGGATCCACCAGTGTATTGAACTGATCCTGATGAAAGCCACGAGTGATGGCTGAAACGTTGATGACTACAGATTTGTTTTATATATTTATATAATTATATATATATATAATTCAACAATTTCTGGCACTCATCCCAAAAATAATCAATAAATCGCATCCAGCAATTACCAGGTGCCTCTCCGTGCAAAATATAAACCAAAAGAATTGAGAGCACTCAGTGGATTTAGTGCCATACACCCTATAATTACAAAAGAAAGCCAATACCTGCTCTCCAACCTAAATCCAACAGTACCTGGTGCTCTGGTTGCAACAATAACATATCCAAGAGAAATACCGGCACTCTAGGCTTTTCAATCTTAAAAATACTTTTAATCCACATCCACTGTCAACGTTTCAGCTCCCCATGGAGCTTTCATCAGGACATCAGAAACATAAACATAAGAAACAATTAATAGTAATACTTACAGATCCAGGTGATCCTCATTCAAGTTTGGCCGCAATTTGAGGCTAAAAGATTTTTTTTTTAAAAACTCCAAATCTCGATTAGAAACCCCTGCCAATGTAAAGGTTACCCATAAATTTAGAACACCAAGTGTGTTTGACCCTCCGACAAATCAAGTATCAATTAAATCTTTTCTTTCAGCGGTGAAACATGATACAGGATCAGTTTTACAAAATCATCGACCTAAACACTATAATCTTTCAAAAGATAATCTTGCTTTGATTAAAAATTTAGCTACGGACCCAGTGATAGTGATTCAACCAGCGGATAAGGGTGGGGGGATTGTAATCTTAAATTATGAGGAGTATGCGGCAGATATCAGACAACAACTAAATTATACCAAGACTTACAGGAAACTGGATAAAGATCCCACCAGTTCGATTGCTAAAAGGATCGAGGAAACATTGAATTTTGGACTTCAAGCGGGACATATTGACTTGGAATTATTTCAATATTTGCAGAAAATACATCCACGCAGCCAAATAATTTACACACTCCCTAAAGAACATAAAAATCTGAAAAAACCTCCGGGACGTCCTATCGTCTCAGGACTACTGGAACCGATAGCTAAATACCTTGATTATTTGTTTAAAGATCCAGTTACATCTTTGGCCACATGCATAAAGGACACTCCAGATTTGATACATTGTTTGAATAAGGTGGGAACTTTCAATGGTATTCTGATCACGATGGATGTCGGAAGTCTATACACCATCATTCCACATGAAGAGAGGGTACAGGCAATGAGGGAACTTCTCACCCATTCACAATATTATCACGGTCCTTCTGTTGAATTTACCTTGGAATTGCTTGATATTGCCTTACAGAACAACTATTTTCGTTTTGAATCCAACTGGTACTTACAGATAGCGGGCACATCGATGGGGGCAGCGATGGCCCCCATGTATGCGAACGCTTATATGTATCAATATGAGAAGAAACACATTTTACAAAGATATGACCCTTATATCACTAGATATTTCAGGTTCATTGATGACATCCTTATTTTATGGAATGGTTCCAAGGAGGATGCACTCCAGTTCACACGGGATCTAAATGCATTGTTAACACTTGTTAAGATGACCTCACAAATTGAGGAGAAGAGTGTCCAGTTTCTTGATGTTGAAATCATGATCATTGATCAGAAGTTAGAATATCGACTTTTCACCAAGCCGACGGATCGCAATACCATATTGCATTTTGATAGTTTTCATCCTAGACATTTGAAAACATCACTACCCTATTCACAATTTTTGAGAGTGTTGCGCAATAACTCTTTAAACCATCAGTGTAATTTACAGTTGGAGGAAATGTATAAGCATTTTTTGGCTAGAGGATATCCACGTAATATACTTGAGGAGACTCTCAAAAGAGCCAAGTTGGCTCATACTGCACCGGAGGCACGAATAGACAAAGCAGCGAATTCCAGACTTATCTTTCCAATTCAGTTTAATACCGCAAGCACAGAAATTACTTCATCGATTCGAAAACAACTGGAATATTTTAGCATTGGATCCTACCCTTCCAGAGAATTTCCGCCAGAAACCACTGTTTTGTTATTGACGAAATGCTGGTGAAAACAGATCCACAACACTGTTATGGAACTGCTACCCGAGGTAGTAAGAATGTAGGGTGTGTAAGGTGTTTGGGATGTGTCACGTGTGGACACATAATCCCTTCCAAAACCTTTAGTCACCCATACACGGGCAAGGTCTACAAAATTCAATATCGAATTCACTGTAAGAGTGAATTTGTTATCTACAAATTGACCTGCCCGTGTGGTCTTAACTACATTGGCAAAACGGAGACAGCTCTTTGTGAGAGGATTAGGGGCCACAGATCTAGTATCCGCCTGGCCTACCGTGATGGCCAGTCGGATAAGCCTGCGGCCCGACATTTCTTGGAACAACATCAACTTTCATCTTTAAGATGTGTGGCAACTGGAGGGCGGAGCCTGACTGAGCAGGGACATGGCCGCATAATTCCCAAGCTCTGCCAAGGCCTAGCCTTTATCTGCAGCCATCAAAAGCACCCGAGCCTCCTGATAACCCCAAAACACCCGGACACCCACCCCAATACCCTCGCTCACCCCCTCCATGGGCGGCGGCAAGAAAACCCGAAACTCTGCGGTCGCGCCAATCTTCCAGCAAAAGGCCGCGAAGGCCCAGGCGCCATCTTTAACACACTCACCGTCAGACTCCGACTCCGAGATGAGCAGCCACACGGTCTCAGACCGGGCGGAAGCTCCACTAACCCGGCGGGACATGAGAGGGTTCCTCGCCGACTTCCGCAAATCGGTTGCAGAAGAGCTGGACAAGAAGCTGGGCCCGATAATGGAGGGGATGGCGGACCTGATGGCCTGCAAGCAGGCCGCTGAATCGAAAATGGCGGAGGCAATGGAAGCCGTGCAGGCGCATGGCGGGGAGCTCCACGACCTCCGTGAGCAACTGCGCTCCCTAGAGGACTCCAACAACAGGACCAGAAGGAATAATATTAGGGTGAGGGGCATACCGGAGACCATCTCCACGGAGCTGCTAACTGCCAACCTCACAGAAGTGTTCCAGCACCTCCTGCCAGAGGCCTCCACCACCGACCTGCTCATGGACCGGGCACACCGGGCGCTGAGAGCCCCCAGCACCAACACCGCCACCCCAAGGGACGTGATAGTGCGACTCCATTTTTATCATATAAAGGAGCACATTATGAAGGCAGCCAGAGAGACTCCCATAGAGGTGGAGGGCGTCCAGGTCCAGCTATTCCAGGATCTGGCGCCGACCACCCTGAAAAGACGACGGGACCTGCGCCCCCTCACTCAGCACCTCACACAGCATGGCCTCAGGTACGCTTGGGGCCACCCTTTCAAGCTCATCGTCCGGAGGGAGGGCAGGTTCCACTCTATCACACATGCCGCGGAAATCCCTGCCCTCCTGGACCACTTGGGCCTTCCATGACTACCTGAGCCTCCCCCAGCTGCCTCGGGTTTTGCCACATCGCAAGCAGCACACCGCAACCTACCGGCCAGAGACAGGCATACTCTGCAGCCACACGCAGAGACACCCAGGCCTGACGCCGCACGCAGCTAGCCTACAAGCCACAGATGCAGCGGGAGCACCGACCGGACACGGCACCAGAACCACGCACCCCACCAGGCCACAGACCGACCCCACACAGCGAGCCTGACCCTCTCTAGTGAGAACTCCCCAGCAAGTGCCCCCAGGCCACAAACACCGCCGCAACGACGGAGCACTAACCCTGTTAACCCGACGACAGCGCCTGCCACAGAAGCGGAGACCCCCGGCGACCGAGACGCCATGAGAAGACATCACAGCATGCAGGGGACAGGGACTACTGAACCGGACACTTTTTCCCCACGAACTATGGTCTCAGGGCTGCAAGTATTACTGGGGAACCACATCTACACACATTACACCTGCAGCCACCGAGGAGGAGGAGTGGGGCGGGCAAGACCTCAAGGAATACGGCACGTCTCACAGACAAGACTGGGGACACAGCAAGGGGCCCATTGCTACCTGGGGGGCCGACCACACCGGGCGGTGCCCGGCCCTTAGACAGGTTTCACAGCCACACCCCACCACTATACACCTCAAGCCCCCACTTAACAGACCACACCGTTCAAGGGGACCGCAGACACCTCGGCAAGGGGCCGAGCAGACTGTCCAACTGACACGGGGCTACAGTGGGGGTACCCCCGGGGAAGAGCCACGGGGAGACACTCCCACACGAAGACCTTATGCAACTGGGGGGGAAACCCCGTCAAGCACCCAAATAGCGGGTCCGGAACAGGCAAGCATCCTAGGCTCAATACCCGTCAGACCGGCGACCCCCAAGCTATGGCCACCCCCAGGGCCCACACCACCCCCAGAGACAGGCTTAAGCTAGACGCAGACCAACTACGCAAACCCCACAAAACCGGACCCAAACAACGCCGAAGCGACACCAGGAGACGCACACACTGACCCCCGCTCACGCGCCCCAGAAGGACCGCAGGCAACCCAACAACCTGATACGGAACCAGCCCCAACCCTAGGGACGGACCCACACACACCCAGACCGCCGCTGACTAGAGATACGCTATGGCACACCGGGCAGCCGACCTACCAGGGCAGACAACTAGGGGACGACCTACCCGCCGTTCCCCCCACCCACCCAGGCTATACATCGACAAGTGACAGGGGACAGGGGGACTAAGCCACCTGACCTGTATACCTCACTGATCACTTGACCCTAGCGGACTGCAAGCCATTAGATGCAGCCTCACCCAACAACTCCCAGAAGCCCCAGACCACATTGATAACTTTAGAGACTAACGGGACCTCGCAGCGGGCAGACGCAGTACCCCAGCTGCAATACATACGCCGACAAACACACCCAGAGTCGGGGATAAGCCCCCACCCAACTACCCACACTCTTAAGAGCGACATTACTGAAGGACCAAGGGGCGACCACGGGGGAGTGATACGCACATGGGACTGACACTGTGGACACCCCAGCTCAGGCACAAGCGATGAGCCCAACAGGGGATCGGGAGGGTCCAGACCAAAAGTAACGACACCACTAGGGACCTGACCAGGACGGGGAGGCACCACAGAGTAGCCAGACAGACAAACCGCAGACCGCAGATATCGAGCACACATAATTCTACACAAAACGGGGCCGGTCAAGACCCAACATCATAGCCTACTATTAGGGGAAAGCATGACATAAACTGTGACCTGTTGGGTGCTCTCGCATACTTCTGCATTTATAGCTACCGCACCAAGCTCTTTGTAAATAGCACAAATGTAATGAAAATGCATTTCTCAATGTTGTTATATTGATGTTTAGCATACAAGGTTGAATAGTTACCATGTTGAATATGTGCATACATATGCCGATGTTGAATGGCAAGCCTCAACGTTCCACGCTACCACACGAAGCACCTGCACCCCCCCAAGGTTGCGGGACGGGTGCAGGATGACCGCCGCAAACAAAAGCCGCACTCTCACACACACGCCCCTTCCCCCCCCCCGCCCCTCCCCATCAGGAGCTCAGCCAACACGACCACGAAACAGGCAGGCCGAGGGCAGGACCTGCCACGACCTGCCACACACCTTCCCTAGGGACTTGTGACTTCCAATCCCATTACAAGGATAGGAGACCGAGCCCTCCCGCCGAACAGACGACTGGCCAGATCGATAAGCCCAGTTATTCCCCACCACACCCTCTGTGACTGCCCCCCTGGTTCGCCACGCCCGCTCACCCCGGGTCCCGCTACCCTAAATCCCCCCCAGCCACCCACCCGCCCCCAAGTACCACCTGCCCCCACCCCCTAGGGCCAGGCACGCCATGAACCCACCACATGTGAAAACTCGCTTAACCTCCCTCAATGTGAAGGGACTGAACTCCCCAGGGAAGAGACATGGGCTACTCCGCTGGGCCAACCGCACAGGGGCGGATATAATCCTGCTCCAAGAAACCCACTTCACGGACCAGAAAAGCTTTCCCTTGACCAACAGACACTTCAAGAGACACTTCCTAGCCAATTCCCCGGACCCAAAGAAAAAAGGAGTGGCAATCCTCCTACGCAACTCTTGTCCACTCGAAGACATATGCACAATCCAAGACCCCAACGGAAGATACCTGATCCTCACGGGACATGTGGGTACAACCCCACTCACAATCTGCTCCCTCTATGCGCCAACGACACCAGACGCCAATTTCTGGGGCACCTTCAAGTCCCACCTCGACAGCGTCTCCAACAAATACCTAATTATAGGAGGGGACCTCAACGCGACACACACACCCGCCATGGACCGGAGAACCAATAGAAACAAGGCGCCAGCCCCAACCAGGAATGATAAGCTATACGCAACCTTCCTCGAGGGAACGACACTACTGGACATCTGGAGGGCCCAGCACCCGGCAGACCAAGACTTCACCTATTACTCTCACACGCACCGGTCATACTCGCGTATAGACAGCTTTTTAGTTTCCCAGGCAATCCATCCCTGGACGACCCGCACGTCCATCGGCAACATCACGTGGTCGGACCATGCCGAAATCACACTGGACCTCCAGATCCCTCGGCTCTCCCGCCCATGGCGTTGGCGCCTCAACCCGTGGATTCTCCGAGACAAAGGAATGGTACACACCATAACCGACCACCTCAAAACCTACTTCGACATAAACGCCACGGAAGACATGGCCCCGGCGACAGTGTGGGCAGCCCACAAAGTGACCATCCGAGGCCAACTGATCGCAATCGCCACAGCCCAGAAAAAACGCCGTCTCAAAGACCTCACAGAAGCGCTAGCCAACCTAACGAAGCTGGAAATGCTACACAAGCAGAACCCTTCAGACGACCTACTAAAGCAGCTCTCCTCCATACGCGAACATCTTCGGCGGCTCTCTACGGCAGATGTAGCGTGGAACCTCATGTGGACTAAACAACACTTTTACGAAAAGGGAAACAAGGCGGACTCCCTCCTGGCACACTGTCTTAAAAAACGACAGGATAACAAAAGAATCACCAAGATCAGAACCAGCAGAGGGGAGATCACGAACAACCCTGACAAAATAGCCCAGGAATTCCTACAATATTATACAAAACTCTACAACCACTCCGACCCACCGTCACCAACAGGGGACACGACCCAAAAGGTCAGAATCTCCTCCTTCCTACAACCTCTTAATCTGCCCACCCTGCCCGCACAGGCATGGCTAGAATCACCCCTAGAGGGCGAAGAACTTGCTCACGTGCTTAAAACGCTAAAACCAATGAAGAACCCAGGACCCGACGGTTTTACCGCCCTCTACTATAAAACGTTCCAGGCGACACTCATACCGCACCTGTGCAAAACTTTCAACTCCTTACTCCAGGGACAACACCTCCCCCCGGATATGCTCACAGCCGACATATGCCTTCTGCCTAAACCAGGCAAGGAACAACTGGAACCACACAGGATCAGTGATTGCAGTGACTGTGATCGCCTCCTGCAGATCGCGGTAATTGGCCACATCACTACTGATTGCTTCTCAAGACGTGGTAGAAAACAGAGCCTATACCTTCGAAGATCTGTCGGTAGTGATGAAGTCTAGAGACCCTAGACTAAATAGAAAGCTCAATATTCCCGAATTTGTCATCGCATTCGGACTGTACAGAGATGTGATTTGTACAACCTTCCCTCTTCGTAGAGAGGAACTTGATTTATATCTGCATAAGGTGGTTGAGTTAGCGTACAAGTACGGCGGCTATGCATTTTACGACTATCATAAGTCTTTTTCTTCCAGATCCGCTGCATCTCTCTCCCAGTATAATACGGTTACCGATTGGGCTCAGCTAGATACAGAATTATTTCTAATGCATTTTGCAGGCCTTAAAACCCCGTCCTGTGCTATATGCTCTTCGGTAAACTTTTGTCCTGAAAACCTAGCATCCTCTTCTACCAGTAGCGCCAATACCGGATACCAATCAAACACATCACAGAGGGAAGTGAGAGACAAACTTGGTAGGCCTATTGTTTTTCTAGGTAAAGCACAAGTCTGCAACAACTTTAATACGGGAGGTTGCAGCTATAGTGCTTGTAGGCTGTTGCACGTATGCTCTGTGTTTTAGAGCACATGCCAAAACAATGTGCCCCAACAGACTGTACCCTAACAAATCATCCACAACAATAAACATACCTAAGTTGCAACGCTACCTGTCTAATCATCCTTCTGTTCATTTGGTTGAATTTCTCACAAATGGTTTCACTAATGGGTTCCATACAGGGTTTGTGTCACTCCCTACAGGCGTCTTAGAATGCCCCAACTTACAGTCGGCAGTCACAGACCCAGACAGCATACGCGAACTATTACAGAAGGAACTCACAAATGGTTTTATGATAGGCCCTTTCACCACTCCTCCTTTCACTTCTTGGAGAACAAACCCACTAGGGATTGCCACAGGTAAATATAACAATAAAAAGCGACTGATTATCGACTTCTCTGCACCACACTCATCCTCCACACCCAGCCTAAATGCTCTGATCCCGTCTGCTGACTTTTCCCTACAATACGCCAGAATTGACGATGCCATCCAAGCAATCCTTCATACCGGGAAGGCCGCTTGGTTAAGCAAATCCGATATCACAAATGCATTTAAACTACTTCCCATCCACCAGTCACTCTGGCATCTGCATGGAGTTAAGTGGGAAGGAAGCTACTATTTTGCGACAAGACTCACCTTCGGATCCAAAAGTAGCCCTAAATTGTTCGATATATTTGCCGAAACTTTAACCTGGCTCCTACTCAACTCCTGCAGATGTCCAGTAGTCATTCATTACCTAGACGACTTCCTCACTATCGAACCCCATCAGCACACACCACACAGCCTTAAGCACATGCTCACACTTTTCAAAGACTTAGGAGTCCCTGTGGCACAAGACAAAACTGAAGGTCCCAACACGGTCATTACATTCCTCGGTATTACTCTTAATTCAGTTTCTATGCAAGCCAGCCTGCCTCAAGAGAAAGTAGACCGGATACTGTCATACATAAACACTTGCACATCACAAGGCACCTGCACAAGGAAACAACTACAGTCACTACTTGGTTCGCTAAATTTTGCTATGAGGATAATTCCTCAGGGAAGGTCGTTCATATCCAGAATCCTCTCACTATTACACAGCCTCCCCGACGACGACTCCACTACTTCCCTGAACGAGTCGGCTAGAGCTGATCTACAAATGTGGCAGCTGTTCCTATCCTCTTGGAATGGCAGGTCGCTATTTATTCCACCAATTTCTGACGATTCCCCTGTAATCTGGACCGATGCTTCAGGGGCGTTAGGGTATGCAGCAATTTTTGGGGACGAGTGGCTATATGACTCATGGCCAGTAGAGACCCTCTCACTCGACAGTTTCAATACCACGGCTCTATTCGAGATTTATCCCATAGTGGCAGCCGCACACGTCTGGGGTAAAGAATGGAGAGGACAGTCAGTTAAATGCTTTTCGGATAACATAGCTACCTGTGACATAGTGAACAAAGGTCGCTCTCAGTCCCTAACTATTATGAATTTAATAAGGAGACTGACTTGGCTAGCGGCTAACCTGCAATTCAGCATTACATGTTTTCACGTTCCGGGTGTTCAAAATAACGCTGCTGATGCTCTCTCACGCTTGAATTTGCAGGCGTTTTTCAAGTTTCATCCATCAGCAAACCCTCAACCCAGGGGATCTCCAAGCTTCACAGAACTAATCATGCCTTAAGTTCTCTGTTACAGCAAAGTAGATCTCTCACGCAAGCAGGCTTGTCCGCTAACACAAGGAAAGCCTACTCTAGAGCTTACAATTTGTTTAAGGTTTTTGTTCGTGATTTTCACATAAATGCTTTTTCTGTTGAAACTATTGTTGCGTTTACAACTTTTTGCCATATTTCTCTTAAATTAGCTTACAACACTATCAAACTTTACTTAACAGGCATTCAACACTACATGTTAACCAGCCATCCCAACAAATCTCCATTCCTATCCTCATACCCAGTTAAAAGTGTCTTAAGAGGCGTTCACAGATTATCTACACATGTTCCCATCAAGAGACTTCCCATAGACCGTAAACTATTTAAAAGTATTTCCGATATCCTCGACACCTCCCCTTTTGAACACGTCACAAACCTAATTATTAAATCAGCAGCTTACTTAGCTTTCTATGGGTTTTTGAGACCCAAAGAATTTTCAGTGGAAAAAACAACTGATTCTAAACTTTGCCTCCAAAAGAGACACCTAATCAAGAAACAAGACCACTACATCTTATCTATTGCCCATACCAAGACAAGCCAAACAGGGCCTCCGGTAGAAATTAAATACTATCCTACCTCTACCAAATGGTGTCCTATCCTAGTTTTAGATAAACTACTGATATCTCAAAGTTCTTCTCATCCGTGTTCTCCACTGCTAGCTATTCAAGGTAAACCCCTTACCACCAAACTGTTTATGTATTACATCCGTACATTATTGGTTCGGCTAGGGCATAACCCAAACGCTTTCACAGGTCATTCCTTTCGCATTGGTGCCGCCTCAGCTGCCTCAGGTAACCAAGTACCTACACACATCATTAAAAACATGGGTAGATGGAAATCATCTGCTTACAATAGGTACATTCCTAACCCTGAAAAAGAAATACGTGTGGCTTTCCATGATATGTCTAAATAATGTTTGTATTTAATAAATAAGTTTATATGTATTTTTGAGTATCGCTTCTAATTTATTTTGCCCTCTTTTACAGGCCTAAACCTCACGTCAGTTTCCGCACACCTCAACTGACTTGCTACTTCTCTTACTGCTTCTTTTACTATCATCGCCTTACGTCCTCGTAATGTGCCGTACACAAATAGAAGGCTTGGCCTGGAATTGTGGGAGGTACATTTTAGCCCTATATAAGCTACAAACAAACCCAGCTTACCTGTCAGACGTTCCCGGAAGTGCCCCTCCCACCGCACCCTCAATTCATTTACATTTATACTAGGTGGGCCCTCTTTTACAGGCCTAAACCTCACGTCAGTTTCCGCACACCTCAATTGACTTGCTACTTCTCTTACTGCTCTTTTACTATCATCGCCTTACGTCCTCGTAATGTGCCGTACACAAATATATATATATATATATATATATATATATATATATTATATACACACACACACACATACATATATACACACACACACAAATATATTCAGGGCCAGTAGAAACCATTCTCTAGAAATCTATTCATAAACAGGGCTATACATAGGACACGAGGTCACACATTTAGGCTGGAAGAAAGGAGATTTCATCTAAGGCAAAGAAAAGGGTTTTTTTACAGTAAAAGCAATAAGGATTTGGAATTCTCTGCCTGAAGAGGTGGTTTTATCAGAGTCCATACAGATGTTTAAATTGCAATTGGATAAATACTTGCAAAAACACAACATACAGGGATATAATTTCTAATTAGTGGGGTAATAGCTGCTTGATCCAAGGAGACATCTGACTGCTATTTTGGGGTTAAGAAGGAATTTTTTCCTAGTTTGTTGCAAAATTGGAAGCGCTTCAGACTAAATTTTTTTGCCTTCTTTTGGATCAACAGCAAAAACATATGTGAGGAAGGCTGAACTTGATGGACGCAAGTCTCTTTTCAGCTATTATATTATATTTATACACATGTATTTCAAAAAGTTCCTTGCACATAGACTTAATGAAGCAAAAAGCTGCCGGTTGCTTAAAACCAAGGGCTGGTTATGTAGAAAGATATGCAGAGAGGTGAGCACTCACGGTCTTCAGAAAGATTAAACTAATCCATTTATTGAAGATTCATTAAAAGGAAATCAACGTTTCAAGTCCATGTACTGGTCTTTCCTCAGGATCAAGAACATATCAACAGTGTAAACATTACAAGGAGCACTATAGTGCCAGGAAAACAAACTTGTTTTCCTGGCACTATAGGGTTATTAAGTACCCCCCTTCCCTCAGGGCCCCCCTCCCGCTGAGCTGAAGGGGTTAAAACCCTTTCAGCCACTTACCTTAAGCCAGCGTCGGGCTCCCTTGGCGTTGGTGACCTCTCCTCCCACTGACGACACTGTTTACTCAATGCTTTCCTATGGACGTCCAGCATGTCCTAAATGCGATTTTTGCATTTAAGGATTGAGGAAGCGCCTCTAGTGGCTGTCAGGGAGACAGCCACTAGAGGCTGGATTAACCCTCAGTGAAACTACTATGTTTACATCTGCAGAGTTAAAACTAGGGGGACCTGGCACCCAGACCACGTCATTGAGCTGAAGTGGTCTGGGTGCCTATAGTGGTCCTTTTAATTTATATAGCCAAACAATTTGGAAAATTAGAGCATAATTGACTTACCCCAGGTGAGAGTGCAGTGCCGAGAGCGTCCCAGTGTGAGGAGTGCGCATACGTGCTCCGCACCCCCGATTCATGATGACACAACGTCCATTAACATGGCGACGTATATAAACATCAGTTGCCCAGGGAACGTATATTGCGGCGGTTATGTGCCGGGATTGCTGTTAAACACGTAACAGTAAAGAAAGAGCATGCAATAAGAGGTCATAAGAAATAGGTATACCTAGGAGCTGAAGGAATATAGGAACGATTTATTCAAATAGGGTAGTGTAAAATCAGATATTATTTATAAAGTACATCAATATTGGGCTTTTTCCAGAGTTATTTCGACTTGGGGTCCAAGTGCAGCACCCTTAGCCCTCCCATATTTGCTTGGTGGGTTCTAGAGCTCCCTGCACCCAGGTATTGCATTTCCCTTGTCCATATCATTTGTGGTTATGGATATTTATTTCTGATTCTGGATCTCTCCAGTGAAGGGGCCCCACACTGGAGGTACTTTTACTATCTACAGGAATTTTTGAGTCTTGCAGCTTTATACTCATTTATGTTCCTTATGTATTAAATGTCTGTTATATCCCTTCACCTCACAACATATGGTCCAGATGTTACAGATTTGTGTCTCTTGTGGGCCAATACTCAGAGGTATACGTTTTTAATTTAAAATAAAGTGTTTTTAACCACTTTCAATTAACAATATAGTTGATCAGGCTCTAATTTGTATTCAAGATCTGTGTTTCATATTACTAGGGGAACTCAATCTATACAATGATACGTTGCTGCACTTAGAGTATCTCTGTAATTTTGTATCTTTCAATTTGTTTATTTGCAATCATTCGACCGCTACTGGAGATTAGTCTTAGTTTTTTATTACCTTATTCTCATTGTTGGAGCGCTCACATACCTATATTTTTGATGTTTTGTATGTTGATCAGTTGCGCGAACTGATTGTAAAGCAGCCCTTTGCATTATATACTAATGTTGATATTGATTTTATATCACTAATTCGATTTCTTAATATACTTTTTTTTAATCTATATAAACTTTGTTTACACTGTTGATATGTACTTGATCCCGAGGATAGTCCAGTACATGGACTGAAACGTTGATCTCCTTTTAATGAATCTTCAATAAACGAATCAGCTTTAATCCTTCTGAAGACCGTGAGTGCTCACGTCTCTGCATATCATATATATATATATATATATTTTGATTGCATTCTACGAATAAGTAGACGTATAGATCAGGGTGCTGAAGTGGATGTGATCTATTTGGATTTTGCCAAGGCATTTGATACAGTTACACAAAACAGATTAGTGTTTAAACTCAAGGAAATCGGTCTGGCTGAAAATGCTTGTTCTTGGGTAGAACGTTGGCTTAAAAACAGAGTACAAAGAGTTGTCATTAATGGTAAATTTTCAAGTTGGACAGAGGTGGCACGTGGTGTTCCTCGGGTTTCTGTTCTGGGACCGCTTCTATTTAACATGTTTATAAATGATCTTGAAGACAGCATTGAAAGTCATGTTTCAGTGTTTGCAGATGACACAAAACTCTGTAAAGTAATACAATGTGAGCAAGATATCACTTTGCTGCAGAGGGATTTAGATAGACTGGGCACTCAAATAGCAGATGAAATGCAAAGTTATGCACTTTGGGGATAACAACACACAAAAAGGACTTGGGAATTGTTATAGACAACAAACTATGCAACAATGTGCAATGTCAATCAGAAGTGGTTAAGGCCAGTAAGGTATTGTCATGCATGAAAAAGGCATTCATTCTCGGGATGAGAATATCATTTTGCCACTAGTAAGACCACATATAGAATATGCTGTGCAATTTTAGGCACCTGTTCTAAAGAAGGATGTTATGACACTAGAAAACGAGCAGAGGCGGGCTACAAAATGAATAAAAGGAATGGAACATATCGGCTATGAAGAAAGGTTAACAAATTGAAACCTATTTAGTTTAGAAAAACGTCGCCTGAGAGGGGATAACATTATACAAATATATTTGGGGGCCAATACAAACCATTGTGTGGACATCTATTCACAAACCAGACTTTACATAGGACACGAGGCCATGTGTTTAGACTAAAAGAAAGAAGATTTTGTCTAAGGCAAATAAAAGGTTGTTTTACTGTAAGAACAATAAGAATGTTGGATTCTCTGACTGAAGAAGTGGTTTTATCAGAATCCATACAGATGTTTAAACAGCAAAAGAATATTCAAGGTTATAATTTTTCAATGTAGGGTAATAACTTCTTAATCAAAGGATAAATCTGGCTGCCATTCTGGGGTCAAGAAGGAATTTTTTTCCTAGTTTGTAGCAAAATTGGAAGTGCTTCAAACTCTTTTTTTGCCTTCTTTTGGATCAACAGCAAAAAACTAATGTGAGGAAGGCTGAACTTGATGGACGCAAGTCTCTTTTCAGCTTTGTAACTATATCATATATTTATTTTTCCCACTGATGGCTGTATTAATATTTTTTTCATTGTATTTGACCAGCAGGGGGACTGTCCGTTAGTTTAGGCAGTCCCCCTGCAGGCAACTGCATAGGCTCTTTCAGAGCGATCATATGGCCCCCAGGGGCCTATATTGTTCTTTCATGAATGGTACTGGAGAATTGAGAAATGCAGATATGGTTCCTATATTCAAAAAGGTTTTCCTGGAAATTCTAGAGCTGTGAGCTTAACTTATGGCCGAGAAAGTATTTTAAGAGATATTATTAAGAGATATAGGGAGTAATTAAGAGATATAGGGACACTATAATCACCAGAACAACTACAGCTTAAAAGATCACTATAGTGTCAGGAAAACAAAGCGGTTTTCCTGACACTATAGGGCCCTGAGGGTGCACCCACCCTCAGGGTCCCACTCCCGTGGCGCTGAAGGGGTTAAAACCCCTTAAGCCACTTAAATTAATCCAGCGCTGGACTCCTTCAGCGCTGGTGACCTCTCCTCCCCGTCCGACGTCAGCTCACCCGTCCGACGTCACTGGAGCAGAATGCGCATGCGCGTGCATTCTAACTGTCCATAGGAAAGCATTTCTCAATGCTTTCCTATGGACACTTTGCGTGATGGAGGCAAAATATGTCTCCAGCATCGCAGATGCGACTCTAGTGGCTGTCCGCATCTGCGACGCTGGATGCTGGATTAACCCCAAATGTAAACATAGCAGTTTCTCTGAAACTGCTAGGTTTGCATCTGAAGGGTTAAAACCTGAGAGACCTGGCACCCAGACCACTCCATTGAGCTGAAGTGGTCTGGGTGACTATAGTGTCCCTTTAATGTAATTGTTCTGATGGGTATAGTCCATCCCTGCATGCATTTTCATGTAAGCACTGTCTTTTTAAGAAAAGTCAGTGTTCACTTTGCTGCCTAGAGACACCTCCAGTTGCAGTCACCCAAACAGGCACTACAGGTGCTTTCTGCGTGTCAGAACCCTGTCCTTACAAGCAAGACTTTTGTTCTGTATATCCTGTTCCTTTAAAAAAAAAAAAAAAAGTTTCTAACTTGATTTTGTTTTACCACTAGTGGCCTCCCTTGCCTGTGGTTTGACCACTCACCTTGTCATGCTCACCTGCCTGGACTAATTTGGGTGCCTACAAAAGGTAACGCCCAACTCACCACTTTGCCTTGACATTGAAGTTGATGACTGCCTGAAAAGACTTCATATCCTGGCTTCTGAGTTAACCTGTGGATTTTCCTTATTGGCTTCATAACCTGCTATACTAACCAACCTGCTCCAAACTTTCCTGTACAATTCTTCATTCCTGCCTTATCTACAAACCTGCAGCAAACCAACCTGAACTCCCAAAAAGTATCTGCTACTACAATATAACCTCTTCTCCAAAGAGACTGATCAACTACAACCCTATTTAAGTATTCATTATATTTCTGTCTTTCTGTTTAGTAGTTTCTTTATATCCTGTTCTGGGGCGTATTGCCTAAATCTTGTTTCCTATTATCCCTCTATAGTGTACCTATAATCTCTTATAGGTTTATCTTCAATTATCCTTCCTATAACTTCTTTTATAGGTTTACCTTATTTCCACTTTGGGCTTGTTGTCTAAATCCTTTATTTCATAGGCTACTTAATTCCCTGTAATTTCAGACGTTCTGTTCACTATCTTTCATTCCTATAACTACAATTATAGGATATCCTGTTCTTACTAGAATGTCTAAGATCGCAAATAAAGACCCTGAAATGAACCCCAGTTTCAGTCTCATCACTGACCTGCACAAGATCATGACACTGTTTACTCCAGATACATTTGTAATTGGTTTAATTAATTTAAAAATCAAATATCATGCCTTAATTGTGATTCTTGTTGTTGGAAATAATGTATATAATGTTGGTCTCAAATTTGGGGGTAACATAATTCTTTAGTGGAGAATGGCAAAATTTGAGATGTTTTCATTTCCAACCATTGAGGTTAAATAAATGTTCAGGGCTGATGCTGCATTAGAAGCATAACAGTGGATAAAGTCTAGAAAACCTAATCCTTTCCAGCTCTAGTTCTTTGTAATAATGACAATTTATTTCTACCTGGTTTAAAATTTGGCTATTTCTGGCATTGATTTGAATCAAAGATCTATAATAATCTCACCTATTTTTAAAAAAAATCTACATTTCAAATCCAGGAAGGAATCATACAATGTATAGGAAGGCGGAGCCTGAAGCTGTGGAAGGGGTTACCCGGCTATTTAAACTCAGGCCCCCTACACCACGGGGCTGATACTTTTGGGTTCATATCTACTTCCAGTTCAAAAGACCGCCCCCCCTCGTCCCCCAAAGCCAAACACTTAGGTAAGGGCTACCCCTGTAGTACCTCGGCACCGTGGATGAGCCACTAATGCCTACCAAAACCTCTGTCCCTTCCTCTACTAAAAAAAGAGAGTGACAAAATTAACTTCTATTTTTTGTTTCCCTTTAGGTTTAATAAAGGTAGGGCCCCCCCTTTTTACATCTGTTATTCTCCACCTGGACTACTAGTCCATCTTCCTTTGTCATCAACACAAGCTAACTAAACTCCAAGAAAGCTGGTCTTGGCCTAGTGTGGCCCAAGTAATGGCTCCCACGCCAGACAGACCAAGTTCTCCCTGCTCCAACGACTCCCATCACGCTACTCCAGCCACACGCGGTCAGAGACTACTCGCCTCCTCTCCAGAACTGGTCGTTCGTTCCCGCTGGCGCTATGAGACCCCTTCCCGGCTCCCCGGGCCTTTTCCTGGACCAAACCTCTGTGTCCGCCGAGTCTGGGTACTTTCCAACCGTTGATAAGCAGTTGATATCCACTCTACTTGCCTCCATACACAACATCAACGATTGACTAGAGAGACTGGAACATCCACAGGCACTGACGCACGGCCCAGCCACAGGGCTCCTAAATCCCTCTCATGGTTAAGTTATCCTTTCAAATCCCACCCCTTGCACATCTGTTTACATTGTCACTCCCGCGTACTTAGTGTCCCCGACCATACGCAGAGACATCTGGAAAGGTTAATTTAGTCTCCTTACTGATTGCCTCCCACGATGTCTTACTACGTATGCAAGTTTTACAACTACGTTGATCTGTCAGTCGTTCTATACACCAGAATTCCAGATGCAATCAGAAACTCACTACCCCAGAATTCATCCTAGCCTTCAGACTTTTCGTGACGTAATTGGCTCTACTTCTCCTCACCGTAGAGAAGGTTTGTATCGACAGCCTGGAGTTTTACCTCCAAGCACATCCTTCCCGTCAGTTAGTCGACTTTCTGCATCAAGGTTTTCACACACCATTTCCACACAGGTCTTGTCACACTCCCGTCCGGTATTTACAAGTGTCAGAACCTTTAGTCCGCATTACTAAACCCTGCAACACAATCACGTTGCTTAAGAAGGTATTTGACAACCCATATTAATTACCCACCCCTAGCCTCAACTCATTGATTTCCTCTAAGGAATTCTCCCAGCACTATACCAGACCTTGGGTGGACAAGACAGACATTTCCAATGCCTCCAAACTTCTACCTATTCAGCCTATGCTTGTGTCTACACTCTGCCTGGAAGGATTATTCACTAACTACTGGAAGAAAGGGAACCCAAGACGGTCAGAGAGGGTTGGACCATCACACTCAGTAAACACGTGTGTCTCCCTCTTCACTAAGCTTGTGCACCAGTGAGACACTCCAGGAGCTTAACCCTAAATTGTACTTAAAGCGGCACTGTCATGCTGAACTTACCTTTCCCCAATCGATTCCTCTTCTCTCCCTCTATCAGGATCTGTTCTTCATTTCTTCCTGTCTGCTCTAGTTTTCTTTAAAAATTAAGACAAAGTAGGGACTTTTTCTCTTCTGGAGGTTTCCTACGCCATGACCAGCGGAGGAGCAAAGTGTGTTTCATTTCCGGTGGTCAGAGCATTTTTCCCCATGATCCGTAGCTTTCCTCCCTGTTCCCACGATGCCTCCTGTCAGTATTGCCGAACGTCCTGTCACTTAGACAGAACGCCAGCAAAACTGCCAAATTGGGTCTTAACAGAATGAGAACAGTTTCTCCATTCACGTTAGAATGCAATTCGGGACTTTGTTCGGATCGCAATTTCATTAGAATGAATGAAACTCCGATCCTATTCGTGCTGCAGCTGCATCATGCAGCCGCTCAGTAGATAACTCCCTAATTCCCACGGTATCAGGCAGCTATCTACCAAAAGGCTCAAAGACCTAAATTGGTCTGTCAGCCACATTTATTAATACTAAGTAAAAATTACTTAGTATTAGTAAATTCTGCCCCTGCTCGCTATACTGTGAGTATGGGCAAGTCTAGTAAACAGTGAGCAGCTGCTCACTGTAAAAAAAAACTATTGCCCCCGCGCGGTGTGTGGGGGCCCTACATAACAATGAAGGGTCCTACTGTCCTCCACCCCCAGCTTCCACCCCTGGGCAGCGGGTGGGGGGGACCTAAGACAAATCCCCCCCCTCCCCCCTCCCCTTCAAAGGTGATTAGGGGTCCCCAAGCTAGTTACAAACCCCCCCACCAAAATAAAAACTATCCTCTACCTACCCCCCTCACCCTAAAAAAAATTGTGAGGGGGGAATAAAATAACTAACCTGTAAATAAAAATAAAACTTACCATTTGATGTCTTCTTTCTTCTAAAATCTTCATTTTTCAGCCCCAAAAAAGGCCAAAAAAAAAAAAAAATCATACCCGTCGAACTTAAAATAAAATAAAAAAAATCAGAGCGCAAAAATAAATAATCCATCTTCACCCATGGAGGGCTCTTTGTCATTTTACACAGCGTGGGAAAGTTCTTTGGAATTTTCCCTCGCTGTGTAATTTGACTCATCACACTCTGTTTGGTGGGCTTGGAATCCATCCAATCAGAGTGCTCTGTGTAATTTTACACAGCGTGGGAAAGTTCTTTGGTGGGGTGGGGGCCGGGGAGGAGGACGACAGTAGGTACGCCCCCTCATTGTTATGTAGGGCCCTCAAACACCGCTCAGGGGTGGGGGCCGGGAGGGGAAGACAGTAGATCCCCCCTCATCTTTATGGCCCCCACCCACCGCTCAGGGGTGGGAGCCGGGGGGAGGACAGTAGCCCCCCCCCCATTGTTATGAAGGGCCCGCACCCTCCGCGCAGGGGTGGGGGCCGGGGGGAGGACATTAGGTCCCCCCCCTCATTGTTATATAGGGCCCCCACCCACCACGCAGGGGTGGGGGCTAGGGGGAGGACAGTAGACACCCCCCTCATTGTTATGTAGGGCCCCCACCCACTGTGCAGTGGTGGGGCCCGGGGGTGTGGGGGAGGACAGTAGGTCCCCCCTCATTGTTATGTAGGACCCCCACCCACGCGTAGGGTTGGGGGGGCAAAAGGTTTTTTGTTTTTTCTTTTACAGTGAGGAGCCACTGGCTGCTCATTGATTACTAGACATGCCCCTACTCATGGTATAGCGAGTAGGGACAGAATTTACTAATACTAAGTAATCTTTACTTAGTATTAGTAAATGTGGATGAAAGGCCAATTTAGGTTTTTCAGCCTTTTGGTAGATAACTCCCTAATTCCCACGGTATTAGGGAGCTATCTACTAAGCGGTTGCAAGATGCAGTCGAAGCACGAACAAGATCGGAGTTTCATTCATTTGAATGAAACTGCGATCCGAACAAAGTCCTGAATTGCGTTCTAACACGAATGGAGAAACTGTTCTCATTCTGTTAGGACGCAATTCGGCAGTTTTGCTGGCGTTCTGTCTAAGTGACAGCACGTTCGGCAATAACAGGGAGGAAAGCTAAAATTGCTCTGACCACCGGAAACGAAGCACACTTTGCTCCTCCGCTGGTCATAGCTGGTCATGGCTTAGGAAACCTGCAGAACAGAAATAGTCCCTACTTTCTCTTAATTTTTAAAGAAAACTAGAGCAGACAGGAAGAAATGAACAGATCCTGAGAGAGGGAGAGAAGAGGAATTGATTGGGGAAAGGTAAGTTCGGCATGACAGTACCGCTTTAACTAAAGAAGAAAACACACACTATTCACTATGGTGAAAACAATGCACTACCTGCAATTAACAGTATCAATTTAATATACAAATTAGTCTAAATCATTTAAATGTAACAAACAAGAGATCAAAAGGGAGCCCACATGTGACTGCTGTTTTTACATTTCTGCTGTGTTTTTGTTTCGCTGTAATTTTCCTCTTACTCATTTACGGTACCCACACATATTCTATAGGTTTTTCTTGCCATTAAATGGTCTTTCTAAAAGATATTGTTTACATCATCATATAATTTACTATAATTATTTTTTTTACACACAAAAGCACACAACCCACCCAGGACACTAGCCAAACCGCCCTACCACAAGCAGGCAACACTGCACGCAAGCCACTGGTGGCACAAAGAGCACTCCCCACAGCCCCCTCTACCACCCCCTTACCGCATCCGAGACACGCAAGACCCTATGGTAAAGAAATAAGGGAAAACAAAAACAAACATAGGGAACAACATTTAAAGAAAGACGAAAACCATAACACCCATAATATATACGATCACCTCACGCCTCATACGAGTTATAAGTTACAAGTTACATGTTATATGTTCTAACCTAACCAACCTTACCTTCTGAACATATAAACGATTAATGGAAATGCAAAACGGCTTATGTACACACACCATAAATGTTTTTTGTTAACATAAAATAAAGAATTCTTAAAAAATAAGGTACCTAACAAAACCAAAATAAAATACTATACTCGGGCAACACTGGATATGACTGTTTGCAACACATTCTGGAAAGACTGATAATGGATTTTATACCTATACCCTGCTGTACTTCATATGAACCTGACTGCAAAAATGTAAAACTGTGATTGTACCTTTTGACATCCCTTATCTTTTCTGTAACCCTTACCCCGTTTACAAAAAAAAAACAAAAAAAAAAAACCTGAAATAAAGAATGAAAAAATAATAATACACTTTTTCTAACTTTGACCCGCAAAATCTGTTACACATCTACAACACCCAAAAAACACCCGTGCTAAATAGTTTTAAAATTTTGTCCTAAATTTAGAAATACCCAATGTTAACATGTTCTTAGCTTTTTTTTCCCCCAAAGTTATAGGGCAATATGTACAAGTGACACTTAAATTTTTCCAAACCATTTTTTGACACACATAGCAATTTAAGAATACATGTACTGAGAACTTTGAGGGATACTGCCAAAGAACACCCCAATATGTGTTCAGCAATATCTCCTGAGTACAGTGATACCACCCATGTATTGGTGTGTCGGGTTCTCTGGAGGCTACGCATTCCAGTTTTCCAACATGGAATTTTCACATCTGCTCATCATGCACCCGTCCTATTTGGGACATTTTTAAAGCCGGCCAATGTAATTTACCCCTATCAAACTATATATTTTTGAAAATTAGACACCCTATGTTAGGGATCGACCGATTATCGGTCTGGCCGATAGTCTGTATTTTCGGCAATATTGGTATCAGCCAACAGAGATATCGATACTGCCGATAATACATTCCAGGACCTCCGGGCCCATTACAAGCCCGGCTGGCCTGAGGGGCTCACAGAAAGTGCTTACTTACATTCCATTCAGCTCCCGTCTAAATCACGTGAGTCCCGCGGCCGTCAGAGCACTAAATCCCTAAAAACGAACCCCTAAAAAAGGCACAGACAGCAAAAAAGTGCTGCTGTGCAAGAGCCAGTGATTTATAGTGATCACTGGCAAAATAGGGGTTAATGGCTCTGAAAGCAAATCCCTACATCTCTCTACCTAAACACAGATCTCTCTGTGACTAAAACACAAGTGAAAAGAGGGAGAGCCACACGGATCAGAGTCAATATGTACTAATATTGACCTGAGCAGACAAATTGGGATCATAGTAATAATTATTACTATAGGGGCAAACTCTGATTGGATGACCCTAGCCTGCCTCTATTATGAGGCAGACTAGGAACACCCCCAGAAGTCCCATGATGCACTGCCTTTAGAAAAGAAGCAGTGCCATATTGGAAGCCACATGGCTGGGGCGGGATTGCTGGCTTCCTCCCTGGAAGCAGGTAGAAGAGACTCTGTTCTCTCCTGTGAGAGAGACAAGAGTCAAGACTTACTTGGAGCACTGAGAAGTGCAGAAGGAAGCAGTCAAGGCTGGCTTGGAGCACTGGGAGTGCAGAAAGGAAAGCTGTCAAGGTGACTGAGTGCTGGAGTGCAGAGTGTTGGTATCTAATAAGGTTGGTGAAACCTATGATGCGTTTTTGTTAGTTTAACCATTGATATAGAGGGACATTGAAAGTCAGTCAGTGCTCAGACGGGCCAGGTTTTTGTTTAAAGGGAAACTTGTTACATTATTGTTTCTGTAGTTGTGTTGCTGTGGACTTACCAATAAAGTGCCTGGATTTAAGTAATTTCTAAGGACTATGCAGGTTTGTACCCAAGAGGACCATGCTAACTATAAACAAGAATCACAAGGGGTAAAAAAGGGGATACCAGTCGGATGGTATCTCTGTATTAGACGTATTTGTTTGTATATTGAAGACTTTAAACTTAAATCCAAAGCATTAAAGTCCCAATTTAAAACTAAGGGATACCCCAACAAATGTCTGAAATCTGTATCCATGCGAGCTCTAGTGACAGACAGAACAGCTCTTCTAACAGAAGGGTCACCAACTAAATCCACCAAGGAATCCATGAGATGCATCAGTAATTTTGATGCTGGCTGACACTCGGTAAAAAATATCCTGGAAAGATTCTGGCCTCTAATCCACTAAGATAAGCATCTACAAAAAGTAGCTGTTCCTTCTAACAGCCGTGGGAACAGCCCCTCTAGTATGGGTGGGGTTGAGAGGGTAAGGGAGTCTAGACAGGTTGTCTTATTAAGAGAGTAGATAGGGTAATCTGCCACTCTGATCATCTCAACCGGACAGTTTGCTGTCTCCCGGGTGCTCAGGTCCGGCATGTTGTCGACAGAGTGGAGGGATTATTGGGAGGGGCTGGGGATGACCCAGCTGTCATGGTCCATATTGGTACCAATGACAAAGTCAGAGGAAAATGGAAGGTCATAAAGAAGGAGTTCAGGGAACTAGGAAGTAAGCTAAAGAAAAGAAACTCCAATGTAATGTTTTCAGAAATATTACCGTGGCAGCGCGTTACAGCAGAAAGGCAGTGGAAGATTAGAGAGGTCAATGCGTGGCTGAAGTCTTGGTGCAGGAAAGAGGGTTTTGGGTTTTTAGAGCACTGGGTCGATTTTGCGCTTGGGTACAACCTGTACAGTCGTGATGGATTGCACCTAAACGGAAAAGGGTCTGCTGTGCTGGGGGATAGGAAGGCTAGAAGTTTGGAGGAGATTTTAAACTAGTAGTGGGGGGGAGGGTCAAAGCAATCTAGAAAATGGAGATAGGATAGAAAGGAGATGGGCTTTTACTCAGTGTAAAGCTGGTGGAGATGGGGGGAGGGGAAAGCTCAAAACAGAGGAGGTATGTAATATTAATGAAAATTCACAAAAAGTACAAATGACTCATGATAATATTAAATGTATGCATACTAATGCAAGGAGCTTATATAACAAAATGGGAGAACTAAAGGCAATAGCATACACTAAACAATATGATATAATAGGCATAACAGAAACATGGTAGGATGAGGCACATGACTGGGCAGTTAACTTAAATGGGTACATGTTTTTTAGGAAGAATAGGAAAAACAAGAAGGGTGGTGGGGTATGTTTGTATGTCAACCATGAGTTAAAGTCAAATATTAGGCATGTGGAGTGTGACGAGGAAAATGTGGAAGCTTTATGGGTAGATATCTGCTTGGGGCAAATGTAGGGAAATCAATTCTTAGTTGGGATATGTTATAAACCACCTAATGTAAATATTCATTAGGAAGAACAGCTGTTAGAGCAAATTGGGAAAACTGAAAATCGGGGTAACACGTTAATTATTGGAGATTTTAATTACCCGGACATAAATTTGGATAGACTGACTAGTACTTCAGCAAAGGGAATCAGATTTTTGAATGTGTTAAATAACACCTTTATGTCACAACTGGTACAAGCACCAACTAGAAAGGATGCTTGTCTGGATCTCGTTATAACAAATCGGACGAATCAGAGGCATCAGATATAAGATATAAGGAAGCCAATAATGCCTGCAAAAAGGCAATTAAAGTGGCTAAACTACAAAATAAGAAATTGATAGCCAAAGAATGCAAAACCAACCCCAAATTCTTTTTTCAAGTACATCATTTCCAAAAAAACCAAAAAATTAAAGTGTAGGTACACTGGAAATAGAGATGGGTCTGTTAGCTAATGAAAATCAGGAAAAGGCAGAAATTTTAAACAACTATTTTTTCCTCAATACCCAGTCCAGCATAGAACTCAGAGCTCCATCAGCTGTTCCATGGCCATTTGAAACAGTCTGATTTTTAAACATACCCAGTCCAGCATAGAACTCAGAGCTCCATCAGCTGTTCCATGGCCATTTGAAACAGTCTGATTTTTAAACATACCCAGTCCAGCATAGAACTCAGAGCTCCATCAGCTGTTCCATGGCCATTTGAAACAGTCTGATTTTTAAACATACCCAGTCCAGCATAGAACTCAGAGCTCCATCAGCTGTTCCATGGCCATTTGAAACAGTCTGATTTTTAAACATACCCAGTCCAGCATAGAACTCAGAGCTCCATCAGCTGTTCCATGGCCATTTGAAACAGTCTGATTTTTAAACATACCCAGTCCAGCATAGAACTCAGAGCTCCATCAGCTGTTCCATGGCCATTTGAAACAGTCTGATTTTTAAACATACCCAGTCCAGCATAGAACTCAGAGCTCCATCAGCTGTTCCATGGCCATTTGAAACAGTCTGATTTTTAAACATACCCAGTCCAGCATAGAACTCAGAGCTCCATCAGCTGTTCCATGGCCATTTGAAACAGTCTGATTTTTAAACATACCCAGTCCAGCATAGAACTCAGAGCTCCATCAGCTGTTCCATGGCCATTTGAAACAGTCTGATTTTTAAACATACCCAGTCCAGCATAGAACTCAGAGCTCCATCAGCTGTTCCATGGCCATTTGAAACAGTCTGATTTTTAAACATACCCAGTCCAGCATAGAACTCAGAGCTCCATCAGCTGTTCCATGGCCATTTGAAACAGTCTGATTTTTAAACATACCCAGTCCAGCATAGAACTCAGAGCTCCATCAGCTGTTCCATCGCCATTTGAAACAGTCTGATTTTTAAACATACCCAGTCCAGCATAGAACTCAGAGCTCCATCAGCTGTTCCATGGCCATTTGAAACAGTCTGATTTTTAAACATACCCAGTCCAGCATAGAACTCAGAGCTCCATCAGCTGTTCCATGGCCATTTGAAACAGTCTGATTTTTAAACATACCCAGTCCAGCATAGAACTCAGAGCTCCATCAGCTGTTCCATGGCCATTTGAAACAGTCTGATTTTTAAACATACCCAGTCCAGCATAGAACTCAGAGCTCCATCAGCTGTTCCATGGCCATTTGAAACAGTCTGATTTTTAAACATACCCAGTCCAGCATAGAACTCAGAGCTCCATCAGCTGTTCCATGGCCATTTGAAACAGTCTGATTTTTAAACATACCCAGTCCAGCATAGAACTCAGGAGCTCCATCAGCTGTTCCATGGCCATTTGAAACAGTCTGATTTTTAAACATACCCAGTCCAGCATAGAACTCAGAGCTCCATCAGCTGTTCCATGGCCATTTGAAACAGTCTGATTTTTAAACATACCCAGTCCAGCATAGAACTCAGAGCTCCATCAGCTGTTCCATGGCCATTTGAAACAGTCTGATTTTTAAACATACCCAGTCCAGCATAGAACTCAGAGCTCCATCAGCTGTTCCATGGCCATTTGAAACAGTCTGATTTTTAAACATACCCAGTCCAGCATAGAACTCAGAGCTCCATCAGCTGTTCCATGGCCATTTGAAACAGTCTGATTTTTAAACATACCCAGTCCAGCATAGAACTCAGAGCTCCATCAGCTGTTCCATGGCCATTTGAAACAGTCTGATTTTTAAACATACCCAGTCCAGCATAGAACTCAGAGCTCCATCAGCTGTTCCATGGCCATTTGAAACAGTCTGATATTTAAACATACCCAGTCCAGCATAGAACTCAGAGCTCCATCAGCTGTTCCATGGCCATTTGAAACAGGTAGCCTTCTGGAAGACTGACATTTCATTATATTTCTACATACCCTGTTAATTTTGTTGTATGTGTATGTTTTTGTATTTAGTGACTATTATTTAGTTTTATTATTTTCAATGTATACATTTTCATGTCTTTGTAACTATAGCCTGTGCTAATCATGCAAAGTATTTTATCACCTTTGTCTTTGTCCATCATGTTAAAAGTTAGTATAACCAGCTCAGGCCCATATATCTTTCCTGTTCCTTGTTTAATGGTTTTATTTCCCTACTTAAATACCTCTGTCTTATCTCTGTAATTCTCAATCTTTGCTTTTGTTTTTCCTTAAATGACCTTAAATCAAATGTCCATCTATGCACCCCCCCATCTCTTAGCCCATCTGACCCTAATATCCATCTCTCTCCCACAGTCTGATTTTTAAACATACCCAGTCCAGCATAGAACTCAGAGCTCCATCAGCTGTTCCATGGCCATTTGAAACAGTCTGATTTTTAAACATACCCAGTCCAGCATAGAACTCAGAGCTCCATCAGCTGTTCCATGGCCATTTGAAACAGTCTGATTTTTAAACATACCCAGTCCAGCATAGAACTCAGAGCTCCATCAGCTGTTCCATAGCCATTTGAAACAGTCTGATTTTTAAACATACCCAGTCCAGCATAGAACTCAGAGCTCCATCAGCTGTTCCATGGCCATTTGAAACAG
>OW240924.1:40060685-40160108 GCA_933207985.1 Pelobates cultripes
CACTATTTCGCAGGCTATTCTATAGGAAGGGAGCCGCCCGGGAGAAGTTCTGCAAGCGAGTTGGCCGTAAGGGTGCGAGCATTGGTCAGGAGGTGGTCATGGGCAGAGCAGAGGGAATGAGGAGGGGCATATGTATGGATCTGTGAAGAGGTATGAGGGGCTAGAATTGTTCAGTGCTTTATATGTATGGGTTAGCAATTTGAATTGACTCCTATAGAATACAGGGAGCCAATGTAAAGACTGGCAGAGGAGTGAGGTGTGAGAGAACGGACTAGAAAGGAAAATCAGTCTGGCGGCGGTATTCATTACAGACTGTAGTGGTGCAATTCAGCTTTTGGGGAGGCCAATCAGGAGAGGGTTACAATAATCCATGCTGGAAATTATTAGAGCATGGACAAGCTCCTTGGTAGCATATTGTGTAACAAAGAGGCGGATGCGGGCTATGTTTTTAAGTTGGAATCTACAGGATTTGGCACCAAACTGAATGTGATGCTCAAAGGTGAGGCCAGAGTCAAGTATGACACCAAGACATCGTGCTTGCAAGGATGGACTTATGTGGATACCACTGACTTGAAGGGAGAGCGAGAGAGGAGGATCAGTATTAGGAGGAGAAAAGACAAACAGTTTAGTTTTGGAGAGAGATTGAGTTTCAGAAAGCATGAGGACATCCAGTCAGAGATGGAAGAAAGGCAAGCAGTGACACGTTGCAGGACGGCAGGGGAGAGGTCCGGGGAGGAGAGATATAACTGGGTGTCATCAGCGTACAGGTGGTAGTGAAATCCAAAAGAGGTAATACGTTTGCCAACACTTGAGGGAGGAAAGACCAGAATTTCAGTTTTGGTCAAGTTGAGTTTAAGGAAGTGGGCTGCCATCCAATTAGAAATAGCAGAGAGGCAGTCAGAGACACTAGTCATGAGGGATAGGGAGAGATCAGGAGAGGACACATAGATTTGCATTTCATCCGCATAGAAATGATACTGGAAGCCAAAGGAGCGTATGAGTTTACCAATGGAGGCAGTATAGATAGAGAACAGTAACTGACCAAGGACTGAACCTTGGGGGACACCAACAGAGAGGAGTTGGGGAAAAGAAGCAGAGCCAGAGAAAGAAACACTGAAAGAGCGCTGGGAGAGGTAGGAGAAGCACCAGGAGAGAGTAATATCTTGTAAACCGATATTGCAGAGGATGAGAAGAAGCTGTTGATGATCAACAGTGTCAAAAGCCACAGAAAGGTCAAGGAGAATTAAGATAGAGTAGTGACCAAGAGATTTTGATCATTGGATACTTTGGTCAGTGCCATTTCCACAGAGTGCTTAACGCGGAAACCAGACTGAATCGGGTCTAGCAGAGAGTTGGACTCGAGGAAGTCTGTCAACCTTGCATACACAACTCTTTCAAGGATCTTGAGATGCAAAAGGCAGTAGCAAGATAGGACAGTAGTTGGATGGGGAGTTATGGTCAAGGTTGGGCTTCTTTAGAATTGGGGTTACAGTTGCATGTTTGAAGGGCGGTGGAAATATGCCAGAGGAGAGAGAGATTGAGAATTTTAGTGAGAGGTAGAGAAAGAGAAGACAAAGTACGGATGAGATGCGAGGGGATTGGATCTAGGGAGCAGGTGATGTGGCGGGAGGACTGGAGCAGAGCAGAAACTCTTCCGCTGTAGCGGGTGTGAATGAACATAGAACAGCAGAGGGAGTGAGGTTAGGGGAAGAAGAAAGATGAGAGATCTCTTCCCTGACTGTAGAGATCTTGTCAGTGAAGTGAGTTGCAAAGTTTGAGGCGGTCAAGTTAGTAGGTGGAAGCAGTAGATGATAGCAATTCTTAAAGGAGTGGGTTTAAATAGGCGGACAGTGTGAACTTCAAAAGAAGAAAAGGATAGGGCAAGGGGAGTTATGATATGTTGAAAGGTACATTGAGGGGAAAGAAGGATGCCTATCTGCTTGGGGAAAACGTAGGGAAATCAATTATTAGTTGGGATATGTTATAAACCACCTAATGTAAATATTCATTAGGAAGAACAGCTGTTAGAGCAAATTGGGAAAGCTGAAAATCGGGGTAACACGTTAATTATTGGAGATTTTAATTACCCGGACATAAATTGGGATAGACTGACTAGTACTTCAGCAAAGGGAATCAGATTTTTGAATGTGTTAAATAATACCTTTATGTCACAACTGGTACAAGCACCAACTAGGTCTGGGAGTGTGAGAGAATTGTAGCCCACCAAAACATAAAGAGGCAGGAGTAGCGCTATCAGAGGGGGACAGCCAGGTCTCTGTAAATGCAAGTAGTGTGAGTGAGTTTGAGATGAAAAGGTTGTGTATGGCTGTTGATGTTAAATTACTGCAGACGGAGCGGGTGTTCCAGAGTGCACACTGAATGTTGTTAAAGGACCAATCTAGGCACCCAGACCACTCCAGCTTAATGAAATGGTCTGGGTGCCAGGTCCAGCTAAGATTAACCCATTCTTTTATAAACATAGGTGTTTCAGAGAAACTGCTATGTTTATAAAAGAATGGGTTAAGCCTTCCCCCAAATCCTCTAGCGGCTGTCTCATTGACAGCCGCTAGAGGCGCTTGCGTGCTTCTCACTGGGATTTTCACAGTGAGAGCACGCCAGCGTCCATAGGAAAGCATTGATAATGCTTTCCTGTGTGACCAGCTGAATGCGCGCGCAGCTCTTGCCGCGCGTGCGCATTCAGCCGACAGGGAGGAACGGGGGAGGATCGGAGGCAGAGAACTCCCCGCCCAGTGCTGGAAAAAGGTACGTTTTTACCCCTTTCCAGAGCCGGGCAGGAGGGGGTCCCTGAGGGTGGGGGCACCCTCAGCGCACTATAATGCCAGGAAAACGAGTATGTTTTCATGGAACACACCAATATAAGGGAGATCCTTTTCAGCCTATCTTTTTTCCCTGATGAAGGTGCACGTAGGTTTGCACCGAAATGCGCGTCGGGTTGTTTGCTATGGGTGGTTTATTATAATTTCTAATAGGCACTTCACCTCACATTTTGGTTCAGATTTGACAGCATCATTTTGATGTAATAGTTTCACTTTATTTCTACTATACCCATCTAGTAAGATTTTAAGGGATCTTCTATCTTTACACTATTTCTCAGGTACTTATTGATGTTCTTATTGCTTAAAAACTCATAAGCTGGCGCTAGCTCTGCCCCCATGGTGACATCAGAACTGCCGATTTTTAGCTAATCCAATGCTTTCCCATGGGGAAAGCATTGGGTTGGCTGAAATCAGCAAGGGGGCAGGGTCAAACTCCACTTTGGCCAAATCAGCACCTCCTCATAGAGATGCATTGAATTAATGCATCTCTATGAGGGAAATTCTGCGTCTCCATGCAGTGTGTGTGAAGACGCTGAATGACAGTGCTGCCTACTGTGCAACAGTGAGACAGGAAGCACCTCCTGTGCTTTTCTCTGAAAAGGCAGTGTTTGCATTAAAATGCCTGAAGGCAATAATCATACTCACCAGAACAACTACATTAAGCTATAGTTGTTCTGGTGACTAGTGTCCCTTTAACCATAAGCTCTAATTACTAACACCCTTTCTACCTATATGGGGTAGAACCAGCATCTTTATAAAAGCACTGTGCTGACTGGCCATTTGTAATAAAGCCTTAACTTGATTGTGTCTATTTAGTAGTAGTGTTAACTGGTTCTCTTCTATCTAATTTCTATTTTATTTGATAATTTTACTGCGGTTTAGGATAAGCCTCATAAGGCTAGTATTTACATGTGGGCTCCCTTTTAATCTCTCCTTTGTTACGTTTTATACGATTAGACTAATTTGCAACATTCAATTGATACTTTTAATTTCCAGGTAGCGCATTGTTATCACCATAGTGAATTGTAATTGGGATCCTTAAAGCGGCACTGTCATGGCCGAATCCTGTTTTTTTTAACCCCCCTCCCGACTCCACTACATCTAACAGACCCCCTAGTCACCCCCAAATGCCCCTAAGCCCCCCATATTACCTATTTTGTAACTTTATTTTCTGCCCCGATCTATATTCAGGTCGCCCCCTGTGCGGTGGGTGGGGGCCATAAATCACAATGGGGGAACCTACTGTCCTTCCCCAACCCCGGAGTGGTGGGTGTGGGCCATAAAGATAATGAGGGGGGGGGGGGACCTACTGTCCTCCCCCCCAGTCCCCACCCCTGGGCGGCAGGTGGGAACCTAAGACAAATTCCCCCCCTTCAAAGGTGACTAGGGTTTTTTTTGTTTGTTTGTTTTTTTACAGTGAGCAGCCACTGGCTGCTCACCATTTACTAGACATGCCCCTACTCGTGGTATAGCGAGTAGGGGCAGAATTTACTAATACTGAGGAATCCTTACTTAGTATTAGTAAATGTGGATTAAAGACCAATTTAGGTCTTTCAGCCTTTTGGTAGAAAGCTCACTAATACCCTGGGAATTAGGGAGTTATCTACTAAGCAGCACAAATAGGATCGGAGTTTCATTCATTCGAATGAAATTGCAATACCAACAAAGTCCCAAATGGAGAAACTGTTCTCATTCTGTTAGGACGCAATTCGGCAGTTTTGCCGGCGTTCTGTCTAAGTGACAGGACGTTCAGCAATACTGACAGGAAGCATCGTGGGATCAGGGAGGAAAGCGAAGGATTGTGGGAAAATTGCTCTGACCACCGGAAACGAAGCACACTTTGCTCCTCCGCTGGTCATCGCGTAGGAAACCTCCAGAAGAGAGGAAGAAATGAAGAACAGATCCTTAGAAAGGGAGAGAAGAGGAATCGATTGGGGAAAGTTAAGTTCGGCATGACAGTGCAGCTTTAAGCCAAATATTTGGGACGTGCCCCAAAATAAAAGATTATTGGAATTCATTACATACAATTAATAATACAATTATGGACTTTAATAAAAACTCCCCAAAATTTTACTAAAAATTAATCTATTAATCTATTATACTAAATCATTAATAGCGGCCACTTCACTAACTCCAAAATATTGAAAAACCATTAATATCCCATCCACAAAAGAAATTCTAAATTTAACTCTAGAAAATAAAAGATATGAATGAATTTTTCGGCAATCAACTTACAATATTAATCATGAATGGATAATGTGGGTGTAACGGCAGCTATTGCATAAAACAGGTACATTCAACATATCCCCAGTTCGCATAGTTCTGAGCACACATTATTACTGAATGGCGGTCAGATCACATACATACAGTTCAATTGCCATGAAGCCAAAGTCTATCACATGGTCTTTCGATATACAAATGGGCTCCATGGCATAGCTATCTGGGGTATCACTATTCAAATAGGGCAAGTACCGAATGACCCGGCTTTCGTGTCTTTCCAGGGAAAAATCAAGCGTTTCAACATGGGGCCATAGTCTAAAGGCAGCAGGCGGGCAACCAGGCTCCTCCAATGCACAGTGGCGAGATTGGTCTTGTCACATCTCTCCCATTTTCCAGACTAACAGGGTATCGAACCTCCTGCCGGTCAGTGCCCTGGTTAGTCCAGCAATCCACCCATAAAACACAATTAGTAGTACAGCCCACCCAAAATAAATGGTTACTACACATGAGCACGGGGAAAACTTGTCCATGTCCAGGTGCCTCACAACAGCTGTGTGGGGGACTGGTACGCTGAATTGGTGGGTTGCGAGTTGGGCAGAGACCAGTTGTACTCTGCCCTGGTGCCAGCACTATCACGGAAGTAGCCTGGTGGGAGACTGGTTGCTGGAGGGGGAGACCGACTGTCTCCCCTTTTGACAAAGCACCATGCTGTTGTGGGGGGAGACCGACTGTCTCCCCTTTGGCTAAACAGCCCTGTTGCTGGGGGACAGGACCGACTGTCCCTACCCCCTGTGCTTTAAGTGCAGAGACCACGGTCCCATCTGCATGGTTGTGGGGCTTACGGTCTCCCCTTAGTGGGCTAAGCTGCCACTGGGCAGAGGGGGTAACAAGCTCCTCTCCCATACATACTTCCAGCCGCTGGGGAGGGAGACAGACTGTCTCCACTCCCAATACAGTGTCCTGCTGCTGGGGAGAGAGACCGACTGACTCTGCTCCCTGTAGGACACTCCGCCGCTGGGGAATGGAGACTGGGCTCCCAATTCCCTGTAACACACACTGCTGCTGGGGGAAAGGACCAACTGTCTCTGCCCCCTATAACTCAGCCTGCCGCTGGGGAATGGACACTGGTCTCCAAATTCCCTGCACTTCACTCTACTGCTGGGGAATGGGGACTCTGCTCTCCTCTTCCCGTAACTGTACCTGCCGCTGGAGTTCCTCCCAACGTGCCAGCTGGCCCTCTCTCTGCCCTGTCTAGCAGAGTCCCAAACACTGAGTTCCTCACGAACCGCACGGATCTCTCCAGTGGATCGGGTCCGAAGAAGCTCAGCCAGAACCACACCATACGGTCATACTCTCTCAGAAAGTATCTGTACTCCACTGCTGGTTCCATCCTGGTGCTGTCAGGGTCGCTGTACCCAGACATGCATTGCCCCCAACTTGTTAATCCATGGAATGGTGTCTCCTGTAGCTGTCCTTCTGGCTATGGGAACGATGCCGCCGTTTGCCACCAATTGTAACAGCACTCCCAGACATAAAAGGGGTTAACAGCCTTTTAGGAGATTTTCCCTTCCAGATATACAGGCAGCTTCTGTAGACGCCAATCCACCGAACCGGGGAAGCATACAAACATACGAATGCTCAAACATACGAATGCTGTAAACAGCCGAATAGGAAAAAACATTTTCAAACGAAAGGTTTACACTCCTAGCATTCGAACCAAAACAGCATACAGTAAATCTCCCCCCCAAGAACGGGACAAAGCTCCGTGTTGAGGGTCAAGCAGTGAACAGCCAGAGCTGTGGGTTTATTGTTCTTATATACACATTCTCACACATTAGTACCACCCACAGGGTTTTGTAAAACAACCAATAAACACATACAATACACTCAGACACTCCCACACAAAATCCTCCCCTCTGCCTGTGATACAATTACCTTACACAATGGGTTAATGTAATTATCACAGGCAGGAAAATACACAGTTTTACACAATATTCATAACTCTAAAAGTATGCATCACATTCACATTTTCAGAATCCGCATACTCCAAATACAAACATATATCAAAATCATCCAAATTGGTCCAGTGGTTCAAAAGATAGATCGTAGTCCTTTGTGACCAAATGAAGCATGGCCTTTCTGCCCAAAACCAGTTCCACAGAGTCTTCTATCCTGGAGATAATTGGGAAGTAATCCAATTATCTCCAAGGACAGAGGCAAAACTCCATTAGCCACATGGTAGCAAAAGACAATAAAATACATAAAAATATATATAACTGTGCAGCTATTGCATAAAACAGGTACATTCAACATATCCCCAGATAGCTTAGATCTGAGCGCACATTATTACTGAATGGCGCTCAGATCACATACATACAGTTCAATTGCCATGGAGCCACAGTCTTTCACATAGTCTTTCGTTAAATGAATGGGCTCCATGGCATAGCTATCACTGTTCAAATAGGGCAATGTCATAGTATCACTGTTCAAATAGGGCAATTACCGAATGACCCAGCTTTCGTGTCTTTGCAGGGGAAAAATCAAGTGTTTCAACATGGGGCCATAGTCTAAAGGCAGCAGGGGGGCAACCAGGCTCCTCCAATGCACAGTGGCGAGATTGGTCTCGTCACAGTGGGAAAGGGACGTCAGAAGAAAATATTGTCTGTAGTGACTGCCTCCATTTGACCAACAACAATTAGCTTTTTAATTTTATGTACTTTTTCTTCTATTATTTATTCTTAATTTGTTTACATTTTACTTTCTGTATCGTGTGTGTGTGTGTGTGTGTGTATATATATATATATATATATATATATATATATATATATATATATATATATATATATATATATATATATATATATATATATAAAAATACAAGAAAAATAAAAATAGTACCTGGTGCTCTGGTGGCTTAATCATAAGCAAAGTGAAAATACCGGCACTCAAGGTTTTCCAGAAGATAACTTCTCCATTTATTTCGGAAGAAAAAAAAAAAAAAAATCGACGTTTCAGCTCCACTGGGGAGCTGTCCTGAGCTGTTCTTCCACAATAAATGGAGAAGTTATCTTCTGGAAAACCTTGAGTGCCGGTATTTTCACTTTTATATATATATCCCTGTATCCCTGACCTTAGTGTTCCTTTAACCCCTTAAGGACACATGACGTCATGATTCCCTTTTATTCCAGAAGTTTGCTCCTTAAAGGGGTTAAGGGATAATATTCAGGAATTCTTTGGAAAGAACAATGTCATTAGCAAAAATCAGAATGGTTTTATGAAACAGTTTGTTAAATGAACTTAATTGTATTCTATGAAGTAGTGAGTAGCAGTATAATATAGATCAGGATGTTGCAGTACATATGATATACTTGGATTTTTCTTTCAGTATGGTTCTACTCAAAAGTTTAGTGATAAAATTAAAATAAATTTGTCTAAATAATAAAAAAAAAAAAAAAAAAGGTAAGTGCCATCCTTCAGGTTCTCTTCTAGGACCAATTCTATTAAATAAAAAAATTAAAAAAAAGTATAAATAATCTTGAAATGGGCATTGAAAACCATATGTCTGTGTCTGCAAAGGACACAAACTAGGTAAGGTAATATCATGTGAGCAGGATAGTACTTCACTGATAGGGATTTAGATAGATTAGAAGACTGGACACTCAAATGGCAAATTAAATTTAATGTAGAAAAATGACAAATTATGCATGTCCAGGTGAAAGATGCACAAGAAACTTACACCTTAAATAGTAGTGATTTAGGGACAACATATGAGAAGCTTGCTGTTATGATGCCTAGAGTATCCAGGCCTGTTTTGCAAGTTACCTGGGTCCCCACTGGACTACCATCCTCCATTCAGTGCTGGTGATGCTCTTCAAGCTTCTGCAGAGCTGATTCAGTCGCCACTCATTAGCTAATAGTGTCAGCATTCCTCTCAGCGAATGAATGGCACACTTTGCATTAACCTTCAAGGACGGAGGCAATTGTCTGTCACATATTTATCCGCTTATAAAAATGTGGTTAATGACATTTACTGTCCACACAGAAAAAGTTGTGCAGAGCAGCAACCAAATCCACAGAAGGGTTAATGCTGAGCAGCAATTATGCAAATGGAAACCTGGTAACTGCTTTAGGGTCAAAGGCCGGTTACAGCCTATCAGATCTAGAGGAGGGGTATTTAGGCTCAGTTCTCATCCTGTTCAGTGCCCTGTCGTGGTTTCCCTTGTGGTTGTCTAAGAACGCGTTATTGATTCTGGTAAATCTGGTTATTTGACTTTGGTATTGTTTTTGACTTCCCTGTTTTCTGGCATCCCTGACTCCTGGCTTTTCCTTATCATTGTGTCTCTGTTTCCCTTGACCTTGGCTATTTCTGACTATTCTTTGGTACGTTAGTCCGGCCATTCTAAGGTCTGGCATATGTTACCTATTCTACGTGCTGGATCATTCTGTAATCCTGACACTGTCCAAGTTCTGACCCAAAACAAAACCTGTAATTTGAGCTCCATGTCTGTTAAACCATAATTTACCTCTTTCATAGTAAGGGCGCCCACACTTATAAGATATAATTTTGTGGGGGGCGTGAACTAACACCCGAGCCGCATGGACGTGTCTCCTTAGAGCTCCAAGGAGATACACGCTAAGGGAGAAAAATAAACGGACTACATAGCTTTTTATCTGCGCAGTACACAAGCATAGACTGGTGCAACGTCTCACCGGAGTACCAAGAAACCAACAAAAGCGGATAAAGCATCCTTCTTTATGGCAAAAGCTGTGAGTAACAGACCACGCGACGGCCGCGAGTGAATCCAAGATGGCGGCAGCCAGGGATCGAGGGAAGGCTCTCCGTCTCCCCCCTCCTCGCCTATCTCACTAATAGAGGATAGCCCCCTCACAATAGCGACAATGAAATCCTTCATGGCAGACTTCACATTGCAAATTCAAGGCACCATTACAGGCCAAGTGAAAACGCTAGCAGGCGAACTCAGGAGGGACATACAGGACTTGGGCCTATGCACGTCCCACATAGAGAACAGTAAGCATGCCTCAGCGCACAGTAGCATGGCCGACCAGCTTCACCATCTACAATAGGCTCTTAAAGAACAAAACCCGAAAATTGCTGATCTGGAGGATAGATTCAGAAGAAATAACCTGCGCATCAGGGGCATCCCTGAATCCATTACGAATGAGGCCTTACACAACTACATCCAAACCTTTTTCCTGGACCTATTACCTGAAGTACACCCAGACCAAGTGGTCCTAGATAGGACACAGACTCAGGAGACCCCAACACCTACCAACTTCGGCAGCCAGAGATGTCATTACCAGAGTGCATTTTTTCCACATCAAGGAGAAAATTGTCAAAGCTACCAGAAACAACAACCTACCCTCCTAATATGGAGGCCTGAAGATCTTCGCGGACTTGTCAGCGCACACACTCCAATTTCACAAGTCATTAGCCCCTATTACCACCGCACTGGGAGCACACGAGTGTCAGGGTACCTGTAAATTAGGCATCTGAGGAGGTCGGTCCCTCTTCGTGGGGGCTTCCTCCCCAAGCATTTCGGCATTTTCCGGCCGTTTTCGCGCGGTCGCGCTAGCTCCTCCCCCTTTTATGACGCGACGGCTAGCGTCGACGTCATGACGTCATCATTTTCGTGAAGCGCTGGGAACCGCAATCCCGGACCTTTTGGGGGCGTGGTCTCAATTAAGGGGACAGGGTATTTAAGGGAAACTTTTTCTACTGCTCATTGCCCTGTCGTGGTTCTAGCTTGCTAGTCACTCAGCGCGTTCTCTCTCTTTGTGTTTTCGGTTTTGACCTTGCTTGTACCTTGTCCTGCTGTTCTCTCCTCTCCTTTGACTCGGCTTGTTCCTCGCTTACCTGTCCTCCGGCTCCCTCGACCTCGGCTTACTTTTGACCATTCTTGTTTCGTCTATACGTTAGTCCGGCCATTCTAAGGTCCGGTATACGTACCTCCTCCTGTCCGCACTCTGCGTATTGGATCCCTGTCACGATCCTGACAACGAGGTTCCATATCAATGGGGCTTCCCAGCTAAACTCATCATCCATCATGACAACTCTAATCATCTCATCAGGTCAGTGGAGGAGGGCATGAAGAAGCTGGCAGACTGGGGACTCCCTAAGCCGGACACACCAGTACAACCTGCGGCAAAGATACCCAGACTGTCTGAGGACTGGTCCACGGCCTAACTTGAAGGCTGAGTATACACTGCATAACTGCTAGACCATTATCTCACTAACCGTCCCATATATGTTTATATGCTATGCTTTTGTCACTTGTCTAGCCTAGTCCTGAGACCGCTAATTAGGGCCATGTATGTTTAAATGTATATTCATTGTGTGACACATCTAACTTGTTAGGTGAATGCAACAACTTTTAGTTGACGGCTAGAATCGATGCTGCCCATTGGCAATCATAAGTTAGGACACACCACCTTTGCCGCAACCGGTACAGGCGGGGCACGGCACTAGTGCAAATTGACTAGGCTTCATCTAACGAGGTTTTTTCCGTCCCTAACACAACTGGTCATTAACCAAACTATTGTCTCCCATGTGTTGCGCGCTCCCCCCCCGCTCCCCCCAAGATACGGTCAGCACTACACCCAACTGACCGAAGGCCACGTCACCCACTACCTGTGCCTAGCATACCTAAGCACGTTATAGCTCACGAGGTTGAGCTCCTTGTAACTTGTTTAAGGTTTTTCTATACTACCCTTACTTTCATCCCCTCCTTCCCTCCACCAAGTTTGATTTCGATCAATTGCACCGTTGAGATACCCAATATAACTACAACTAGACAGCTGAGCAATGATGCGCTCTACAACACGAGCACTTCACAAAGGTATGCATTCTATACTACTAGACAACACGAGCCAATAGCTACCCGGTACCGAAACATTTTATGAAAGTAATCTCCTATAATGTAAAGGGGCTCAACTCCCCAAATAAAAGGAATCTATTGTTTCAGACTCTGAAACAACAACAACATATTGATAGAGCTTGTATTCAGAAGACCCACTTTAAATCATCACAGGAACCAAGGTTATTTAATAAAAACTACCCCACTCAATACCACTCTAAATCCACTAACAAGACAAAAGGGGTATCGATTCTCATTAGTAGAGACATAGCCCTGACTGTTCAGAGACAATATATTGACCCGCAAGGGAGATTTATTATTTTAGTAGGCCTCTTTAGTGCCACACAGTACACATTGGTTACGGCTTACTTCCCTAACTCAGCAGGCTTCCTAACCAAACTTCTCCAGATAGTGGAGGACTACCGTCAGGGAGGCCTTATTCTGTGTGGGGACTTTAACCAATCACCGCAGCTGGACACATCAGCTAAGCCATCTCGCAATAGGGGTAGACGTCTCTCCAACACTTGCAAAAACCTCACTGCCCTCATTTCGAAACATGGTCTCTACGATGGCTTGAGAACCACGCACCCCACGGAGAGGGACTACACGTTCCACTCCGGGGTACACAATTCTTATTCCTGCATAGATGCATTCCTACTTGATGGCACATCACTAGCCCAAATGGCAGACTGCAATATAGGAACATTTGCTTGGTCGGACCATTGCCCAGTCTACATTACATTACATGACACTTTCCAATTCAGAGGGAAAGGGACTTAGAAGCTTAATGAGTCACTGCTATCTGATGATGCCTTTGCCGGCACTGTAAAAAACGAATTAGACCACTACTTACTGAATAGCGGGGGAGATGTATCTGAAATCTCGGTTTGGCTGGCCCATAAGGCAGTCGTACGAGGCTTATTCATTAAGCGATCCACGTACCTAAAAAGGCAGAGACAGGGGGAGCTCCTCCAGTGCCATAAGCGAATTGCGGAACTGTCAGACAAATAAAATCAGCCCACCAGGGAACTTGCTGCGGAAATCCAGCAAACATACCGCAAACTACACACACTGAACGCAATGAAAACCGCATACTTATTGAATAGATTAAAAGCTAATACTTACCACGCTAGTGGGAAAGCTAACAAATACCTGGCGGCACGGTTGCGAGACAAACTATCGACTAACAGGATAGCACATATACTAAGGGAAGACAGGACAAAGAAACTGGGGCCACAAGAGATTAGCGACACATTCGCCAAATTTTACTCCAAACTATATAATCTGAAAGATGACCCTAACACACACCCCCACGGACATAGAAGTGAAAACATATCTTGACCGCATCAATCTACCTAAACTTTCACAAGACCAAATTGAGACCCTGACGCGTCCCCTCACGTTGACTGAAGTGGAAGACACTGTCAAAGGCTTGCCTGGCGGCAAGTCCCCCGGAATGGACGGGCTCGCGGCAAGTCCCCGGAACGGACGGGCTCTCTAATCTATATTATAAAAAATACGCCTCGACGCTAGCTCCACATCTGTTGGAAACCTTTCACCAGGCGATGGAGAGGGGAACACTGCCGACAGAAATGCTACTAGCCACTGTAGTGACCCTACCGAAACCCGGTAAACCGACCGACAGCTGTAAAAATTTCCGCCCCATCTCCCTACTCAATACGGATGCTAAACTGTACGCAAACATTTTAGCAAACCGATTTTCCCCCCTTCTACCCTCACTTATTAAGGACGACCAAACTGGCTTTGTAAAAGGCAGACAGGGCCTGGATAACACTCGCAAACTAGCAGTGATACTCCAGCAGCTGCGGGGGACCAGACAGGGCGGTCTACTACTCGCACTAGATGGCGAAAAGGCGTTTGACCGCCTTGGCTGGCCCTTCCTCAAAGTGGTTCTAGAGGCGTATGGGGTCCCATCCCGAATTAGCTAACAAATATTTGCACTTTACACAGATCCCACAGAACAGGTGCTCCAATCGGGGTTCCTCTCCTCCCCATTCCACATAATGAACGGGACACGGCAGGGATGCCCGCTTTCCCCATTGTTGTACGTCTTGGCTTTAGAGCCCTTATTAGAGGGGATTAGAACAAACGACAAGTCTAGGGAGTGAGAGTCTGCCACAAGGTGATCAAAGTAGGGGCCTTTGCGGACGACATATTGCTATACCTAACACACCCACACACCACACTCCCAGTAGTTATGCAGATGATAGAAGACTATGGGAAGGTGTCCTACTACTCCCTCAACGCATCCAAAACACAAGCACTATGCATATCCCTTCCAACTACCCTGGTCACACAACTCCAACAGACCTACACATTCAAATAGAGAACAGACACCCACATACACGAGGGCCCACACAGACCTATTCGCTGCAAACTATGTGACTGTATGGAATAGCTGCCGTGACTTAAGAAATGGTCCCCCATGTTCTTGTCCTGGACAGAGAGGGTCATAACGATCAAAATGTCAATCCTCCCCAGACTGCTCTACTTGTTTCGCAATTTGCCACTGGAGCTCCCCAGGTCCTTCATTAAAACAGTCCAATCGGACATAAACCACTTTGTATGGAAAGGGAGCAAACCAAGGGTGACCCAAGCCCAGCTTAACACACCTACACATGATGGGGGACTAGCGCTACCCAATAGACTACGCAACTGTCACAGCCACTGCCCTCCCCCATTTTCTTCATGACCCACCCCTGCAGTGGGTACAACTGGAACTAGAGCTTAGAACTAGAGCTTATGGCCCCACACACCTTAGCCAATATAGTATGGATACCCAAAAAATTTAGACCACAGCTGCCCCAGGCACACTCAACAATTAAACTACTTTTGCAGCTCTGGGACAAACATACAATCCTACTAAGTGGTCACACCGGTCTATCATTAGCAACACCAATCACATCCCTCGCATACTGTATCCTCACATTCCACGCCTCGCCGTGGCACACCCGAGGTGTCACCCATCTGGAACACTTGTACAAACAGGGCGCACTACTAAGCTTTGAAGTGCTAGAAAAGCAACACTCACTACCCAAGGCATCCCACTACTCCTACATCCAGCTAGGATCGTTCCTGACCAAACACTACTGTACGGACGCTACATCCAACACACTGCCCACAACACCTAACGTATGGGAAAAAATGTGCATTACTGGGTTACTCCCTACTATGTGTAAACCGATCTCCATGAGTTACCGACTACTCTCAAAGCACTTACCATTTGCTGTCTCAAAAAGTAGCACAACTATGGGAAGCCGACCTAAACTGCTCTCTCCCAAGCAAAGATTGGGAACGCATCTTCTGATTACCTCGCCTTCTGATTAAATCGTCTACCCATATAGAACAACATTACAAAACGATGTATAGATGGTACATGATACAGAGTAAGCTACATAGAATATACCCAAATGCCTCAAATGTGTGCTGGTGATGCAATGGCACTGTCCTACATGTTTGGTGGTCTTGCCCCCGCATCCAGACCTTCTGGGCAGGTGTCCACAAGATGGCACAGGTGACAACGGGTTGCTCTATTCCCTCAGCAGCCCAACACCTGTTGATAACTGACCTCCCAAAGGGGCTACCTAAGGCTACACAAAAACTACATATAATACTGACAGCGCAGCGATCAATCGCTCAAAGCTGGAAACAAACATCCCCCCCCCGTATACAACGTATACTTACGGATCTGGATACACAATGTTCATATGAGAAAGGATTAAAAACATTATTCCCATCTAATCATACTTCCATGGAAACATGGGATATGTGGGTCTCATGGAGATCGCGTAATAAATAACTGTGAATGTACCTATAACTAACACGGAGAGCGAGAGATGGAAGAAATTATTAGGCTCTCCCATAGGGATACGCTTATTGTATGACCACAACACACTGTCCCATAGAGGAAGCAGAACGTACTGTTTGCTAGGTATAGAGTGTGTACATCTCATGTATATATTGTATATAATTTATATATTGTATATATTTTAATTGCCAGTTGTATAACAGTGGATACAGTGCATTGATGGAATCTATTTTTACCTCCCCACCCCACCCCTCCCTTTCTTTTCTGTACCCCCTTCCGCTCAAAAACAATAAAAATTGTCAAATTAAAAAAAAAAAAGATATAAATTTTGTTCAGGAGAAGCTTTAATTTCACATCAAATAATTACAATTTAGGGAAAAACAACATACACCTTCTTTAAATTCAATGGTTTTTACATATCAGGACTAGAGATGAGCAGACATCTGGATGTTGGGGTTCGCCTGGTTCGGAATAACTTTGGCAAAAGTCAATGGGGACCCGAACTTTTGGGCATAAAAATGGCTCTAAAAAAGTCCTGGAAAAGGCTAGAGGGCTGCAAAAGTTAGTAAAATGGGGGTAAGAGTAGGACAAGTGCCCTGCAAACAATTTGGGTAGCCCACAAGAAATTGGGACATATAAAAAAAGAAAACGTGCACTTGAGTATAACAATGACTGGGTGAGGCTGGTATAAATTTATATTCTGCACAAGGTACAGACAAGTCTGGTGGGATCCATGCCTGGTTCATTTTAATAAACATTGGCTGTGGACAGGCGGCTGCGCTTGTCTGTGATAACGCCCCCTGCCGTGCTAAACAGACGTTCAGACAATACACTGGCTGCAGGGCAGACCAGCACTTCCAAGGCATAAAGAGCAAGCTCAGGCCATGTGCCCAATTTGGAGACCCAGAAGTTGAATGGGGCAGACCCATCAATCAGTACGTGCAGGCGTCTGCACACGTACTGTTCCACAATGTTGCTGAAATGCTGCCTCCTGATAAGACGTTCCATATCTGCTGGTGGTGCTGGTTGTTGTGGCATGCTGACAAACCTGCTTACTCCACTGCAGCTCGTGCTTTGCATGTAGATGCCTGGTCATGCAGGTTGTGCACAGGATTATAACGTTTATGCCTCGCTTGAGGCTCTGATTGCACAGAGTGCAAACCACTCGTGTCTTGTCATCAGCACATTGAAGAACTGCAATGCCAGGGAACTCCTTGGAGCTGGCTTTGGTGTGCTCTGTCCCTGGGTGTGGTGGGCAGTAGCAGGTGTACTGTCTAAGGGACGGCCACTCCGCTTTTGCACCCTGCTCCCTCTTATGCTGTGCTGGTGCCTCTGTGTGACCACCGCCTCTTCCTCCAAACTAGACACGTAACTCGCATGACCTTGATTCCATGTGGGGTCTAAGACCTCATCCTCCTCCACATCATCTTCCACCCACTTCTCAACCCTGCCCTCCTTGCCAGTCTGCACACTGCAGAAAGCCACAGCAGTTGGCACCTGTGTTTCGTCATCAGAGACGTGCTATGGTGGTCCTCGCATGTCCACATCCTGACACATAAGTGGTTGTGCATCAGTGCACTCAATCTCTTCCACTTCTGGGGCAGGGCTAGGTGGATGGCCCACGGACACCCCGCCAGCAGAGTCATCAAAAAGCATAAGAGACTGCTGCATGACTTGTGGCTCAGACTGCTTGGCTGATTTGCAAGGGGCTGAGGTGAAAGACAGATGGCCATGGACTGCATCTGCCAACTCTGAGCTTTCAGCAGGGGACCGGGTGAGAGAATGTGCAGGAACTGGAGGCACTGTCAGCCATCCAATCTACTATCGCCTGTACTTGTTCTGGCCTCACCATTCGTAGAGCGGCATTCGGGCCTACCAAATAACACTGAAGGTTCCGTCGCCTACTCGCACCTGAGGAAGGTTTTTCACTTGTGCGTATAGCTGGCACAGATCGACCACGTCCTCTCCCTGCAACAGGAGCTCCACCAACACCACCACGACCAGGGCCACGTCCCTTATTTGACGCTTTCTTCATTCTTTGCGTTCACCCACCAAACTAACAGATGGTTTATCTGTAAGATTTTATCAGTCTATTACATCGTTGTAAAGAAGAGTGGTGCTGTTATGGACAGATGAATTAAAATAAAATGGCTATTTACTAATGTCTATTTATTCTGTGTTCACTATGTTAAAACTGGCTGCTAGAGTAAATATTCCCATCCCCCCCCCTACAATGTGTTCAGTTGCTATTTCCTCTGTAAATTCTTCATCCTGCCAGCATCCCCCTTCCCATCAGAGCAAGCTTCGTGTAACCAAAATTCCTGTGTTAACAGCTTCCTTTACTAACTCCTCCCCCACTTCCTTGACAGTTAACAGCTATATGCCACGTGTAACAAAATGGAGAATCACTGTTAAAGTAACTGAAAGAAACTACTCACTTGAATGTATATTGTATGTTTAACTGTGACTCTGTACATGACGTATTTCTGCTTTAAAAGGAACTCCCACTCCAGGGAATAAAGGCATTCCTTGGTTTTTCACTGATCAGAAACTTTGTCTCTGGTGTGAATTACTTCTAGGGAAAGCGTGCACGCATTAATCAATCAATTTGGAAGGTGTAGATAGAAAAATTATCAAAAGTTTTCTTTGATCCAAATCAGTTGGCGCAATTTCGAACAGGGACAAAAGGGTTATGTTACTAAGGAAGCCGTAAAATCCCAGGACCGGAGAGGAGACCCCCAGAGATTGGAAAAAAAGAGCCTGATCACCTCTGCATATGGTAAATGAGTATCTTACCTATATTTTCCCGTCTTTGGAATTGGTCTGCACTCCGTTCCTTCACTCGGCTTCCTGTGGTTAACGTCTTCAGATAGGTAATATATATATGCCCGAATGTCCCCTTTTATATAGAACCTGTCACTTGTCTATCTACAGCCTGAGTCCTGAGTGTGAGTTTTATGTGTGAAAGTGTCTGTTTGAGAATCTGTTTTACTACTTTCTTTTGATTATTGAGGTCGGGTTCATAGAAAATTACCTGGCGATTGAGTTCAGCCAAGCAAAAACCTGGAGATTTAGGCCGGATTATATTAATATTTTAATATTAAATTCGGTAAAGAAGCTAAACTGGACTCGGTCAAGAGTTTTGTTGAAATAATAAAAACAACGAACAAAGAGTTAAGTTGTTGTATGTGTGTTTGCGTGTTTCTATGTGTGTGATTTGAGTTATTATAAGCCGGCATTTATTTTAAGGACTTTGTGATTTAATTACATCTGTATTTTGTGCTTTTGTCTGTGTATGTCTTGTTGGGTACCATATATGTTAATTGTAATCTATACAATCTGTATCGTCACTCTCCTATTCTATCTTTTGTCCTAAGGAGAGCTGTGCTTAGGCAATCACATGGTTAAAAAACTTTGTGCTTGCAAGTCTTCTCTCCCCCCCCCCTCCTTCTTGGTTGCTTTCTCTTGCTCTGACTGCTATGAGTATTGGCTACAGGGGGGGATGAGGAATGTAAGGGAAATCTTCCAGCTGCTGGCCATTAACTGGCCATTAGCTGTTGAAAAAAAAAAAAACAAAGATCAGAAATGTTATGAAACTAGTCTGTACTTACAATGCATTGATTTGTAAACGAGATGCAGGTCAAGAAAATTTAGAATCAGCAGATAAAGAAATAAATTTGAATATGTTAACAGAAGACAAATCAGATTTAAATGACCAGTGTAACAAAGTAACAGAGCTGTAAAACTTAATTTGAAAATCCATTAACAATTAATGAAAATTGTGAAATGTATTCCAGTTTATGACATGTCAGTGGATGCGTTCACTAATGCCGAAATGTTTGAGTCAAATTTGGACAAATATAGTCTAAATGACGAACAAAGGAATAGACTATTTAAAACATGGCTGCCGACTCAAATGGCGTGTAGATTGACCGATGTCAGGACAATGATAAAATAATATATGGAAATAAGCAAGACAGATTAACACAATTAATAAACTTAACAACAAGGAATGATTTTGCAGAAGTGTTGGAAAAACTAAAACCACACATTAATAAGGATATTTTTAGTTTTCTTGTAAAATTTGAAAATGCATATAGACTTGTCGGTAATTTTCCTGAGGATCAGTTAATTAATGAATTTGTGAAAAAATTTCAAGATCTAGATTCAACTGCAATTGTAATTGCTAGAGAAAAAAGTACTTTGAAGGAAGTTGCTTTATTCTTAGATAAAGTAAGGAAATATCCAGACATGAAGGGGTTACACTGACTTGTTAGAGGCAGAGAGAGAAGTGCAGATTTCACCCCCTCCCTTTTCCCCCCCTAGAACTCAGTGTGAAAGAGCAATACAGACGCCTGAGCCACTCCCAATTGCCTCAACGGCAGAATATAACTAAAGTTATTTGTGTTTGGTGCACATTATTTAATATCTTGCAGATATTTGATTCTAGAGTTAAAACCAGCACAAGAATAGAGATATGTGTTTGTTTGTTTACTAACTTGTTAGTCTGTACTTTTTTTTTTATTGTTTTTTTCATTGTTTTTATGTATGTTATATTGGTTGTATGCTATTATACAGTAACTCCAATCATTTTACAGAAGGAAAAAACAATGATTTATTCTTTGTTGCTTCTGAGGTTGATTTAAAATCTTTGATTTAATTCATGAGAATGAGATTTTAATATCATGACTGATAATGGATTACTATATATTGCAACGCCTGGACATACACATGGTTTGGATATACTGAAGACAAAAAGAATAATATATGGGAATGGATAAGGCTGATTTCCCCCTATCCACAGCCATGCCTACTCCTAAAGTAACATCGCGTCCATCCTTACTATGCCCTTTTACTGTAGAATTGCCCGAATCCTAATGACCCATTCCACTACATGGTGTGACTTGTTTAAGCCTAAGATAAACTGGCTGATCAGGCTACCTGTATTAACAATGTCATCAACGATGAGTTAGCATCTGTGGAGAAGTATCACTTCAGGTTGTCCCAAATTTTCTTTTAACTTAAGTTTTAGTACATAGTAAGGCCCATGCCCAACAACTATATGCAGCCTTGTATAGCAGGCCACATGACATCTATTTGTACCAAGCAAGGCCTGTCTGACTCCTCATTCCTGTCTAAAATTGTTGTCTCCTGCACAAGTGTACATGGCTCTCCTTGGAGTAGCCTGTTAACTAAGCCTTGCTTTGTGGTTGCCTCCACCTGTCCAATTAATCTGCTAGGTGCAGATGTCCTTCCCCCACTTGCAGGCCCATATCACCTTATTATTTCTTTTGTTCCACACAGTGAAACCTGACCAAGAGGCAAGAGTCCTAGCTAGTTCCCCCAATACCTTTACCTGAATTATACAGGCCCCGAAGCCTGTCCAAGCTCTTACTATTCCCTAACAGGTTAAGGCTCTGGTGTCGAATGGTGCCCTGGTTACCTGAGACTTTCCATGCAATATCCCACCTCTCCTTGTGATGGACGAATTCTGTGCAGGATAGTGTCACCCTGCAGGGATTATACTCTATTTACCTGGCCACTCTTCTGCCACTTCCCAGGGGGGGAAATGATAAGACACTGACTATTATTTTTTTTAGCCTTTTCCTTATGATCTGTTCCGGATTTGCTGTCACTACAGTGGACCAAGTATCTCACCTCAACAATGTCTGCACAAGAAGTTGAGCTACAGGTTCCCATCACAGCATGCAAGATCTCTGAAGGAAGACTGAACTCAGAGGAAGCAGGTGGCAACTTTCTGGCTGACCAAGTTGTTCAAGAAGTTTTAAGTGCATTAAGGGAAGTGGACAGAAAAGTGTCTGCTGAAGAAACTCCCATATTCACCATGTAAGATCCTACCCACAGACATCAAGCTCCCGAAGGAATTACAAGCAGCTACTAACACTGGAAAGAAAGAAAAAAAAAACCCACAAGCTGGAAACAGAAAGGGGCAACCCTTAAAGACAGGCTGTACTTCAACAATCAAGTTCTGCTTGCCCAAGAACATATACTCAGAAGTGGTCCAGTGGGCCTACGTAGCATCTGTCCAGAACCCTCATGAACTCTTTTGATCAATAAATACTCTGAAGTATCAGGAATTGCCTCTCTGACCAACAGTTACTGTAAATCTTGTGCCATTTGTGCCAAGGGCAACTCAGGAAGAATGGAGGAAAGCCCCAAGCATCTAGCCAAACCTCATTATCTCTTCCAGAGGAGTCAAGTCGACTACATCCAGAATGCCAAAGAGTGGCTGATTCAAATATGCACTAATTATAGCAGACAAGTTTTCAGGATGGCCAGAGGCCTATCCAGCCACCAAAGTGATAACCAAGACCACATGCTGAGTAGTGCACCGTGAAAGTTACAGAGATCACCCCGTGGATTCATCATTCCAGAATCAAGCCTGCCTCTGCATCATGTGAAGTAGCATTTGTTGATCTTGACAACCCTTTTTTTGAAACTCCATTTTTAGAGAACAAAGATACTTGTTGAAAATAAATAAATAAATAAATATCAACAAGTGGGTGTTTTGATGGCCATAATAATGCCTGACCACCTGCCATCGATGGAAAGCCGAATACCCCAAAAGGGGACCTCGTGAAACTAAAGAGAAACAAACATACACCTTACCCTGCAGCCCTCACGTCTGAGGTGCCATACGCACAGTCAAAGCTTCTTCAGGATCATCTGCTTATCTTGAGTTTGTGGTGATATTAATATTGAATGTTTAAATGATCTGAATCTGTCAGTACTAGGGTAGCATGAGACAAGATTTCTAAGATTAAGAATAAGTAAATGTGCCCTAGCCAAGGTTATTATGTCCATACACATAACACATGACAATCCCCAAGGTACTCTTGACACACCTCATTCATGCTTCAGGACAAAAAGGAGTACCCCTATAAAGGGTGGTTTTACCCACACATATATATATTAATGCCATAGGGGTGTCAAGGGGGGTACCAAATGATTTTAAAGGTAAGAAACTAAGTTTGAATCTATTCTCCCAAGCATTACGGCTAATAAAATCTGAATTGGAAGGGAAGAGGTTTATACAATAACCTTTTTCTTACAGGACATGTATGACTCACCTGAATGGGTAGGTGCCACGCACATGACTGTTAATCCCCTCAAACCACAACTTAGGACTTTAAAAGACATGGTAGTCATCCCATATTTGAGGATACTAGGGCTGTAGAGACAGGTTTCTCTGACACTAACTTGTGACTTGAATGGATGAAATACAATGCTACTAAACATAACAAGTCTAAATGCTATGTCTGCGGAGGAGCGAGGCCTCACCCAGGTACTGTATCCATGAACCTTCCTCTGGATATGAAGTATGCGTTTTAAGTCTCTACACAGTATTTAAACCTAAGCGGTCAGCATGCGAGTCATGGAAACTTGATACCCAATCATTACTAAAAATATTAACCCAGACGAAGGCATTACTATATATCCAGGGAACTATACTTGTTATGGGATATATGGTGGGATAGGGCGGTTACAAACTACCTCTCAGATGACCTTCCAGAATAGAATAAGTTTGGAAATGATTTTGGCAGGAAAAGGGAGAATATGTAAAATACTCCCAGACACCATAACATGCTGTACCTATATTCCAGATAATACAGGCCCTAATGGTAAGGTAACGTTGGCAATAGAAAAGTTAAAGAGTTTGTCCAACGAGCTGAAACGAAATTCTGGGGCCTCAGATCCATGGGAAAGATGGTTTGGATGGATGACTGGATGGCAAGGTGCTCTGGCCCAAATGGGTGTTGCCATTTTAATAAAGATAATCATCCTCGCTCTTCTTGTTTGTTGTGTGTTACCTTGTCTTAAGAAATGCCTACAAAAGACAGTTGATCAGACGATCGACCAGACCACCCCGACCTTCCTTCACCAAGAGATTGACGACATCGACCGTGATACACCACATACACCCTTACAGTCCCACCGCACTAAATCAACAGCTACTTCCTCTTAAGGACATTCAGGGATAGCGTCTGTCTCTACAGGCAGAAGTCTGTCGCGGGAGAAGTAGTGGACAAGCTGCTACGGGTCACCCGCGCAGTGAAGTGTTCGAGGCCTGTTCAGACACACGTGCAAGATAGCCTTTTGTTATTTTTCTATAGAGACTGTATTAGAATGAGAGATAGTAGTTTTTAGTAAAAGAGCCATTTTAAGGGGGGACTGTTATGGACAGATGAATTAAAATAAAATGGCTATTTACTAATGTCTATTTATTCTGTGTTCCCTATGTTAAAACTGGCTGCTAGAGTAAATATTCCCTCCCCCCCCACAATGTGTTCAGTTGCTGTTTCCTATGTAAATTCTTCATCCTGCTAGCATCCCCCTTCCCATCAGAGCAAGCTTCGTGTAACCAAAATTCCTGTGTTAACAGCTTCCTTTACTAACTCCTCCCCCACTTCCTTGACAGTTAACAGCTATATGCCACGTGTAACAAAATGGAGAATCACTGTTAAAGTAACTGAAAGAAACTACTCACTCCCCCTCCCATCGTGTATCCAATATAGGTAGGAGAAGTCTGTAATGACGACACTACATCCTGTAGGGGGATTTAGACAAGACCCCTTGGACTTTTTTTTTAGGTGTTAATGTTTTGTGAGATTTTTTATGTGTGTGTGTGACAGGTCAAGTCAACCAGCGCTGAGCAGTCATATGCCACCCTTGCGCTAGAGTCTTACGCGACTATGTCAGACTCCGACCCTGATTTTGACCCTGCCAGGTGCTCAGATACATCATCACTAGATACAGTGTCTGCTGGTAGTGATGTATCTAGGGATGTTGTATCTGTGCCTGCTAGTCCCCTTGCCAGAAGGAGACGTGCTGCTCCAGCTCGCAGAACTGCTGAGGAGTGGGTAGTGCCTCATCACCAGAGGCCAGACATCCCACCCTTTACTGCAAATCCTGGCATTAATTTGGATGTCACAGGATTTAGCCCTCAGTAGTTTATGGAGGTGTTTCTGGGCGATGATGTATTGTGGAACATTGTCGCCCAAACTAATTTATATGCCCATCAATTCTAAGCTACAAATCCTGACTCTCTTTTGGCAAAGCAGCAATGGGCCCCCATCAATGTGCCAGAATTTAAAAGATTCTGGGTATTGACTATGCTGATGGGCATCATAAAGAAGCCCTCCATCCGCTCCTACTGGAGCAATAGCCCCATCTGCTCTACCCCATTTACTCCCAAGGTATGTCGAGGGAGAGGTGTGAAATGATTCTGCATTTCATGCACTTCAGTGACAACAGCCTGTCAACCCCCTAGGGAGCATCCCCAGTTTGACAGGCTGTATAAAATCCGCCCCGATTAACCACTTCGCTGCCAGGTTTGAGAAGGCTTATACACCTAGAAGGAATATATGCGTGGATGAATCCCTGATGAAGTATAAGGGAAGGCTAGGATTTAAGCGGCTGCGATTCAAGTTCCTTCCAATCGCTCTAGGTATGGTGTAAAGATGTATAAGCTCTGTGATAGCGAGACTGGGTATACGCAGGCCTTCAGGGTGTACAAGGGAAAAGATAGCCACCTTGACCCTCCAGGTTGTCCAGAACATATGGGAACCAGTGGCAAGATTGTCTGGGACCGGATATTCCCCCTGATGAACAAAGGGTACCACTTGTATACTGACAATTTTTATACAAGCTACTATACTGTTTTGATACAGTAGCTTGCGGCACAATCAAAAAGAACAGCACAAGTTTCCCAGGACAACTTGCACGCACCCGGCTACGAAGGGGGGAGACCTCAGCTCTGCGCCAAGAGGAGCTGTTGGCAGTTAAGTACAGAGACAAGAAGGATGTGTACCTTCTTACCACCATCCACACTGAGGGGACTGTGGAGGTCCCTGTATGTGGCAGAGCTGAGAGAACAAGGAAGCCAGTGTGCATCAAGGCCTATAACCGGCATATGGGTGGGGTTGATCTGGCAGATCAGCTGCTGCAGCCCTACCTAATTATACGAATTACAAGGGCCTAGTACAAAAAGGTTGCAATCTACCTAATGCATATTGAAACCCACAACACTTTTTTGTTGTTCAAAAAAGCAAACCCCGGGACGCAACTAAGATTTTTACAGTTTCAGCTCCAGATCATTTCAGGGATTTTGTACCGTGATGTACCTGCTCCCTGGGCGGTGATGGTAGAGAGCAGAGTTGGGGCTACACATTTTATTTTTAAAATTCCCTCTACTGCGGCAAAGACGAAACCCCAAAAAAGATGCAGAGTCTGTTCTAAGAGGGGGCAGAAAAAATATAGTGTATATCACTGTTCTGATTGCCCTGGACAGCCTGGACTCTGCATTGGAGACTTCTTCAAACGATACCACACACTGGTCCATTTTAATTTCTTTTTTAACATTTGCCATTCAGTTTTTTTGGTGTCCTTTTTCTTTTTTTTTTTTAGTTTTGTTACATTTACCCTATGCATGGGGGGCATGGGTGTACTAAGGAGGCCTTGCAGAAAACAACCTGGGGTGTTTTCTTGCAATAACCAACAACGGGATCTCCTAAATCAGTCAAAAAGCAATGTGTGTGTAAAAATGAAGATTGAACAATTACCTCCACACACGTTCTTCAAATTTTTTATTTGGCTAAAAAAAAAGTTGCATTAAAGCACTCCACATACAATACCTCAGGGTGTCTACGTTTCAAGTATATACCCTTTCATGGCAATATATAAAAATGGGGTATGTGATAAGCCCCAAGATAAGCCTATCAGAAGAAATACTCTCAATTTCAAGATTGCAAGTCATACAATTGTAACCGTACCTTCCCAAAATCCTGGCAAACCTATGCATGGGGGGCATGGGTGTACTAAGTAGGCCTTGCAGAAAAGAACCTGGGGTGTTTTCTTGCAATAACCAACAACGGGCTCTCCTAAATCACAGTCAAAAAGCAATGTGTGTATAAGAATGAAGATTGAAGTTACCACCACACATTTTCTCCAGTTTTTTTGACTAAAACGATTGCATCTAAGGCATCAAAACACTCCATATACAATACTGTGTAGTGTCAACTTTTCAAATATATGCACGCTGATGGCAAGAAAATACATTGGGATATCTGATAAGGCCCCCAAAAGGAAGATAGGCAAACAAGATGTGTAAAATTTGAAAAATGCTTATCAGACGTTTTGCTTTGCACCCCCCAGAGAACCCGACACCTATGCATGGGTGGTATTGCTTTACTCGGGAGATGTTGCCGAGCACATATTGGGGTGTTCTTTGGCAGAATCTATGCCCAAAGTAGAATGTGTGAGTGAAAAATAACAACACCACAAAAAAATTACTACCCAAACAAACGTTTGACAGAGACTGGTAGTAGAATTGGTGCATGTAAAGTGTTGAAATGCCACCATGTGAAATGCCCTAGGGTGTCTACTTTTCAAAAACATATGGTTTGACGTGGGTGAATTACATTGGCCGGCTTCAGAAATGTTCCTTCTGGGACATGGGTGCATGATGGCCAACTGTGTTTTTTTTCCATTATATTTTACTTTTTTTTTTTTCTAGTAAATTAAATGATGTGATGAAAATAATGGTATCTTCAGAATGACCTTTTAATAGCGATAAAAATGGTATATAATATGTGTGGGTACAGTAAATGTGTAAAAGGCAAATTACATCTAAAACACAACCACTGCAGAAATGTAAAAAGAGCCCTGGTCCTTTACAGTAATAAAATTGAAAAATGGCCTGGTCACTAAGGGGTTACACTGATTTCATAGGCTGAAGAAAGACTTGAACCCATCAAGTTTATTCTTTCTCACATCTGTTTTGCTGTTAACCCAAAAGGAGGCAAAAAAAATAAAATACAACACACCACCTAGTTTGCAGCACTATGCAACTAATTAGGAAAAAAAAAAGAAAAATAGTTCTCAACCACAGAATGCCTCCTTGGAAGAAGTAGTCAAAATATCGTAATACACAATAGTTTGTTTCAGCATCATTTGATTCCTGTCAAATTATTTTGATTCGAAATATTACTAATACAATTAATGACTAATAATTTAAAATGTTGTACAGTACGAGACAGTGCTACACATAAGGTCACCAACATGCACAATCTATTATCACTGGACACATCGTGCATAGTTTCATCTAACGAAACAGACGCCACTCTGCAGAGCATGGGAAAGAATTAGAGGTGGGGTATAACTGAACACCTGCAGTCACGTGATACTTGCCGTTGACCGACCACGTGATATACCCTCCCCACCCAGCCACTGTTCGCACGGTCTTCTCGCCGCCATTTATTTTAAGGTCTAGCCTAACACTTCACACGCCCAACTCGCATGGCGCCAAATAACACGATGCAAGGTGACCGCTGATTGGACGCCGAACATCACGTGATCACGGACACCTTCCAGCTTCGCCAACTCAGTAAACAAACAACAAGCTAAACCCACGACACGCGTTACTTAGCGGACACCAATAGTGCTGTTACTATTTTCGTCGTAATTTGAGCGTTGGGCGGCTGATTGCAGCTATGACGTGACTCCGCCCCCTCAACGGCTTTCACACCTCACATGACAGCCAGACTGCCGCAATTGACAAACAGCTTGTGGTGGAATATAGGTCAACACCGCCCCTCCCAGTACCTTTCCTGATGTTGCTTATTAATTTTCCACGCGTGCTGATCGTTATGTCCTTAGATGGGAGTGAGGTGAGGACGGAGAAATTGTCCCCTCATTTACGTAATGTCCACCCAGCTGCTTCCAGCCGAGACGTCGCGTGGCCCACGCCTGAGGCGATGTGATTGGGCAAGGGCCCGTCACGTGCTCGTGGAGGCCACGCCCTCCTCGCGCAGTGAAGCCGAGACGCTGCGTGATATATTGGTGTGCCCGTGCTTTACCTCATGGCTGAGGTCAGCAAGCAGCGTGGATGTCACATTTCACACAGTTGCACTCCGAGTGTAATAAATAAATACAATTTAATAAAACACATTTACAAATACACTATAATAGTTCAAACGAGTGATATAAGTAGAAAAGAAACAGTTGCAGTTTAAAATATATATATATATATATATATTATTAGAACATTGCCTCTATGTACTCAGGCAATGATTTTATATTATTATTTGACTTCTGTACTAGAATTGCCATTTTTTAAGGAGTGTCAGTGAAACAATAAAAAAAAAAAAATAGTTACATCTCTAAATTTCACCATTAAATAAACCACCTGATAATTGATAATCACCTAAAACTTTATGTTCTATTTTATTTTAAAATATTAAAGGAGCTCTCTAAGCATCATAACAGCTACCCTAAGTTCCTCTGTCTACCCCCTCTACCCATGGGCAACTACAGTGAAGAGGTAGTGACCAATAGGGACGCCATCAGGGGGTGACAACCATGATGGTTGTCACGGGCCCGGACTGTTCTGGCAGTCCCGGGCCCCACTTTCCCTCTCTGCACACATAGATAGCGAATATCGCTATCTATGTGTGCAGCCGCAGGCCCCCAGCTCCCTGTTACCGCAGGGGGGGGCCCAGCACACTGTGTCTACTCTTCTCTCTTCTAATAACTCTCGCGAGACCTGTGGCCTTCTGAGCGTTGCCACAGGTTACCATACACCAATACAACACACACACTGCATACACCAATACAACACACACACACACTCTGCATACACTAATACAACACACAGAAATTGCAAAAAAATAATAAAGAGGATAGATCAATGCAAACACAGTATATGTGTGAGAGCATAAAAGCTATCCAAATTCCTACCTCAGAGCCACAAAATAGGGGGTAACTGTCACGACTACTAGTGTGGTCCAGCACGCAGAAACTATGTAAACATATACATAAGAAGGAAAAGGGAAATAAAAGGACAGAGCATAAACTGGACCTTAGAATGGCCGGACTAATACGCTAGAGACAGAGAATGGTCAAAGGGAAAGCCGAGGTCAAGGAAGCCACAAAAAACACAATACCGTTTACACAAGCCAAGTCAGGGAAACCAGAATTCAGAATAACCAGGGAAAAGCCAAGATCAGGATACCAGGAAATCAGATTCACAAAGGTAAAGCACTCTCAGGAAACCAGGAACAGGAAACCACGACAGGGCAAGGTACTTGGGTGAGCTAGGGATTTAAATATCCCTCTCTAAGGTCTGATTGGTCAGAGGGCGACCTCTGACCCCAAAACATGCGTGCGCGTTGACGTCGTGACGTCACGCGCACGTCAGTATAAACTTCGGGGGCGGAGCTATGTTTAGGCGCAACCACGCGGTCAGCGCCATTTTGGATCCTGGCGCGACGGCCGGAGGGAGCGGGGAAGCGGCTGTTGGCTCGCTGACGAGCAGGTAAGCTCGTGCTGTCGGCGAGGCTGTGCCGGTTGGGCACAGCCTTGCCACGCGGCGGGCCGGCAACCGCGACAGTAACCCAAAATTATACAAATTAATGAAGGAAACCCTTGTGACAAGGGGATCCCAGTAGTGGCTCTGCACACACAGAAAATAGGTACGTAGTAACCAGTTAGTCGGAAAGGTGGGGGCACTCATTCAAGAGATTGAAAAGGTGAGAAAAGAATGGGCAGAGAGGCCATATCTACACCTATAAACCATATACAACTCACTGTCTATTAGAAAAAACGGAAAAGAGAGGAGTCCTTAAAATAGCATGAAAATAAGGGGTACAATATATGGGGAAAGGGGGAGGGAGTTAACACTCCAAAACAACCTTTCCCAATATAAATAGTTAAATCCCCTGTAACTCAAGCTAACCGGACTAGCAGAGGTTAATGCCTCACAAAACAAAAAAAAAACAAAAAGGACAGAGTGCCCACACTATGAACAGAAAGACAGACAAACTATGATACTGAGTGGATAAGTCTTCAAGGGTGAACAAACCCAGCCCCTAAACTGAGACCAGACCACCCCAACGAAACTGTCACTGTCCAAGCACCAAATCTTAAATAAACTGATAAACTAACTAAATCAAACCATACTAACTACCTAAGTGCTACCTAGTGAAAAATAAAGTAAAGTAAAAAAACGCTTGACGCGCATTTCGGCATAAACGCCGTCGTCAGGAGCTATACACTAATACAACACACTCTGCATACACTACACAATAACACACTCTCTGCATTCACTACACTGACACACACTCTGCATTCACTACACATTAACATACTGTCAGGATTACTAGTTGATCCAGCACGTAGAATTGTGTCACACAGATGACTAATAGGTAACTTATTACCGGGCCTTAGAATGGCCAGACTTAACGTACCAAAGAATAATCAGGATACTTGCCGAGGTCAGGGGATACAGAAAGAGACACAACGATAAGAGAAAGCCAGAAGTCAGGGATATAGAAAACAGGGAAGCCAAAGTCAAAAACCAGGTAGAAAACTATAAACAGGACCGCGCTCTCAGACAACCACAAGGGAAACCACGACAGGGCACTGAGCAGGGTGAGAACTGGGCCTAAATACCCCTCCTCTAGATCTGATAGGCTGTAACCGGCCTTTGACCCCAAAGGCAGTTACCAGGTTTCCATTTGCATAATTGCTGCTCAGCATTAACCCTTCTGTGGATTTGGTTGCTGCTCGGCACTACTTTTCTTGTGTGGACAGTAAATGCCATTAACCACATTTTTATAAGCAGATGAATACGTGACATTAACCCCCCACCTGAAGAACGCCCACCGGGCGGGCAGGACCAGGCTTGAGAGGAAACTTGTCATTAAAACAGCGAATTTTGCGGCCAGCATGTATATCAGATGCGGGAACCCAAGAACGATCGGCTGGTCCATAACCTTTCGAATCCACCAAGTACTGTAAAGTGACCCGAGAAAACCTGGAATCAATTATGGAAGAGACCTCATACTCTTCCTGTCAAGAAACAACTAAAGGAGGAGGAGGGACACTTGAGACAGTATATTTATTGCAAACAAGAGGTTTGAGTAGCGATACATGAAAGGTATTTGGAATACGTAATGAGGTCGGGAGGGCCAGAGAACATGACACAGGGTTAATCCTCCGAAGGATACAAAAGGGGCCCAGGAATCTGGGTGCAAACTTCATAATAGGAACTTTCAATTTGATGTTGCGCGATGATAACCATACCCTGTCACCCACTTGGTAAACGGGGTTGGCAACCCGCCGTTTATCCGCATAGAACTTGAAGCGATCAGCCGCAGTTTTGAGAGCGGAATGAACTTTGGTCCAAGTATCACGGATAGAAGAAAGGCGATCATCCAAAGCAGGGATAGCTGTCTCTGAGAAAACAGCCGGCAGGACAGTAGGATAACGACCGTTATTAACAAAGAATGGGCTGTGACCAGAAGAGTCATGGGTGGCATTGTTCCTAGCAAACTCGGCCTGGGGTAGTAATTCGGACCAATTATCTTGAGTGCTATTTACAAAACACTGCAGATATAACTCCAATGACTGGTTAGCCCTCTCAGCCGTGCCATTATGTGGGGAGGGCAAGCGAAAAAAAAAAAGACAATTCAATGCCCAACTGTTTACTGAACGCTCTCCAAAACCGAGACACAAACTGAGAGCCCCTATCAGACACAATATTGTGAGGAATGCCATGCAGTCGGACAATCTCACGTATAAAGATAAGAACCAGGTCTTGAGAGGATGGCAATTTTTTAAGTGGAATAAAATGAGCCATCTTGGAGAAACGGTCAATCACCATAAGAATGGTGGTATAGCCATTGGAACTTCAACGATGATGTCCATTGACAAGAGGGACCATGGAACACTAGGTACAGGAAGTGGTTGCAACAAACCACAAGGAAGCTTATGAGGGACCTTAAAAACAGCACAAACTGAACAAGCCTGCACATAGTCCTTCACATCGTTTTTAAGGGAATCCCACCAAAATGATCTCGTGATCGCAGATATGGATTTATTGATACCTTGGTGTCCAGCAGTCACATTGTCGTGAAAAACCCTCAGCACATTCTTTCTTTCACCTAATGGAACAAACAATTTGTCCAGTGGTTTATTGCATGGTACCGGAGACTGAGCCTCCATTATAGCACCAAGCAATAATTTAATGGTACCCACTCTCTTGGTGAGGTGTAACATACACTTCCCATTACAATCCTTGCCCCATTCCAATATTTCCCCATTAGCCCAGTCAATATGAGGGTTGTGCTTACTAAGCCAAGGAAAGCCTAATATGATAGGGCAAGAAGGAGATGCAATAACTTGGAATATTATTTCTTCCTTATGTAAGACACCAATAGACATGTTAATGGGAAAGGGTTTCATGGGTAATTAAGGGTTGAGAGAGTGGTCTCCCGTCAATAGCCTCAACGGCCAGAGGTGATATTCTCTCCTTGATAAGTATAGCATTCTTTTTAACAAAATGAACATCAATGAAACTTCCTGTTGCACCTGAGTCCATCAGGGCCTTGCATGAAAAGTTATTTTTGTCAACTATGATCGTAATATCAAGGAGAAATCTATTGTTATTCCAAGAGGACGTATCCATTACACCCAAGACCTGTCCCCTTAAGGTTCTTAGGTGCAGTAGTTTTCCAGACTTATGGGACAAGTACTCCTCATATGTCCTTTTTCACCACAGTATATGCATAGACTCTCTTCTCCGATGTTTTCTTTCTGCCTCAGACAGTCTAGTGACCCACAACTGCATAGGTTCGGGTTCAGACTTTATAGAGAGGTCAGGAACAACCGGTCTGGAGAAATGAGGTGCTTATGGCAAAGCCATACGTCTGGTTTTATTTCTGGTTGAGTCTATTATCAATTAGCATAATAAACTCATTGAGTTTTTTGGGTAGTTCTTTGGCAGCAATCTCATCCAACATAGTCTCAGATAATCCCTTCTTAAATGCAGAGATTAATCCGCTGTTAGTCCAGTCTACCTCGGAAGCCAAGGTGCAAAATTATATGGCATACTCCGAGATAGACCGGTTCCCTTGTCTAATATGCATTAGGGCAGTGGAGGCGTCATCCTCCCTGCCTAATGATTCAAACGTAAGTTTAAATTCCGCAAGGAATTCCTGGTAATTGTGTGCAATGCTCCTACTATTCTCCCATAACGGATTAGCCCAAGCTAAAGCTTTACCTTTAAGTTGGTTCATCAGGTAACCAATTTTAGCTCTGTCAGTGGGAAAAGATCCCGGTGAGGCCTCAAAATGATACTCAATTTGGTTAATAAATCCCCGGCATTCTTGAATATTACCATCAAAATGCAGGGGAGGAGATAGTAGGTGCCTTATGTACTATAGGAGGTACATTAGGCGGAGGTGACACAGTTGGAGAAGCCACAGGCTGTTCGAATAAGGAGCGTACTGAAAGCCTGGGCAAACTGATCCATATGGTGATCATTCTCCACTAGCTTTCTCTCGCAAGCAGCTATGTGCTGACACAATTCTACAGGATCTACGGCCATTTAGTAAGGTCAGGATTACTAGTTGATCCAGCACGTAGAATTGTATCACACCTAGGACTAAAGGTAGCGTCTTACCGGGCCTTAGAATGGCCGGCCTTAACGTACCAAAGAATAATCAGGATACTTGCTGAGGTCAGGGGATATGGTAAAATATGTTACTGGATATTACTTCCACATTAATCAAACAATATGTCTATCCAGTAATAGTCAACCAGGTGAATGAACCACATTACAATGAGGGCCGTACACCCATTACCTGACAGTATACTCACAGGGAGGTCGCAACATACCTGAATTGGGTGGGATAATACTCGCCTCTGTGTCCTTTATAAAATCATGACTTTACATCATGAAATTAGTAAAATCGGGTAAAACAAATCTGGTATTAAAGGATACGGAGGCTCCTATTATGCTAGTCCAAAGCTGTGTGACCACCGAAGTGGAAAAATGAGAAACTAGACGAAAGTAAAATTCCCAGAACGTAGATTCGGTGGACCAATCAGCTGCACGGAGGAGGTCTTCCAGCCTACATCCCAAAGAGAAAGCTTTTGATGCCATAGCAGCCCTCACCGAGTGTGCTTCCTACGTGGAGGTGTCGATGCCAGCCGACTCCATGATCCATTTAACCCAACGAGATATGGTAACTGTAGAAACCGTATGGTGTGGTTGTCGAATTGCTAGAAACAAATCTGGATACCGGGGATCACGAACTGGAGCTGTCCTCACTTCATATTCCTTGAGGCAAACCACTGGACACAGGTTAACGTTATGTGGAAACGCTGGGTAAAAAAAACTATGAAATGGATGTCTTCGTACGTTTCGATATATCGAAGGAAACGCCTTCTGGTGTAAATGAGTGTGCCGCAAGGTCCAGTGCCCGGACATCTGAGACACGTTTACAGGAGATTAGACAAAACAGCATAACCAGTTTAGCAGTGAGTTGCTTGATCAAAATTCTTTGGCCATTTTTTAAAAAGCCGGAGAACAAGGCTAACGTCCCTTAAGGCTGAATACTTAGGACATGGTGGGCGTGTAAATCTGATGCCACGCAGGAGTCGACATACCAATGGATGTTTACCTGTTTGAAGTCCATTCCAGCCTTGGTGGCCTTGGTGGCTTGGTCAGCAATAGCTGATCTATATAAGTTATGCCAGGCCATTGTCGAAAAGCGAAGTAAGGAAACTCAAAACATGACTCACAGGTGCAGATATGGGATCCACATGTTGTTCCAAGCACCAACTATTCCATGCATTCCAGGCATGTAGGTATGATTTCCTTGTTCCTGGAGCCCATCCCCCACCAGGAGGTCCAGAGTTGCTTGTGGAACATTTGGGATGTAGCAGAGTCCCCTGACAGGAGCCATGCCAAGAGCTTGAGATGGAGGGGATGTGAGTTCCCAGTACAAGGTCAGTGACTACCGGTAGTAACCTTGGGAAATCTATGGACATTTCCATAAGTGTAGGGAACCATGGTTGAGACGTCCAGACCAGGGATTAGAGGATCAAGGAGGTCCGGTGACGCCTGAGGTGTAGCAGAGTCTGTGCAATGAAAGAGAAAGGAGGAAAGGTGTAATGGCGGGTATTCGGCCACGCTTGAAGAAAAGCATCCATCACTAGAGCTTCCAAGTCCGGCCTCCAGCTGAAAAACTTTGTCAGATGGGTGTTCAAACATGATGCGAACAGATCGATGTCTAAGGGGCCCCAAAGTGATTGTAAATTGCTGAAGGTGGAAGGGTTCAGTCGCCAGTCGCTGGCATCTCGCAGGTGTCTGGAATTCCAATCCGCCACTACGTTGGACATCCCCGGAATGTACTCCGCCTGTACTGAAATGTTGCGATCCAGATAGAATTGCCCGAATTCCTTCGCTAGATCTGCTAGGATTGTTGACCTCATGCCCCCGAGATGGTTGATATAACGGACCGCTGATACATTGTCCATGTGTAACAGAATGGAGCAGTTGAGCGATACACTTAAAAGGCTCCATATAGCAAACGAGCTTGCTTGCAGTTCGAGGCAGTTGATATGTAGTCCCTGTTCCTCTAGGGACCATTTTCCTCCGATGGAAGTAGATCCTCAGCGTGCACCCCAGCCGAACATACTTGCATCGGATTCTACTACGAGGTCCGGAGTGGTTCTGAAGATCGCTCGGCCGTTCCATGCCTCCATGTGTTGTAGCCACCACCTGAGTTCTTCTTTGGCAGTGCAGTCGAGAGGGACAGAGTCTGAATACGAGTGCCCCAAACAAAGGTATTTGGCCTTCAGTCGTTGAAGTGCTCTGTGGTGCAACGGCCCGGGAAATATGGCCTTGATTGACCCTGATAGAAGTTGTCTCAGGGTAAGAACAGGACGTGCTAACGTCCGCCGGATTTCTTTTTTGATGGACTTGACTTTGGATGTTGGGAGTAAGAGTGCTCCATTCACATAATCTATGGTGAATCCTAAGAATTCTATTGATTGAGAGGGTTTGATGATTATGATGATTATTATGATCATCATTATGAGGATATCGTCCAAGTATATTATGAGTCGAACTACTCTGCTGCGTAGGAGGGCAACCATTGGTTTCATGAGCTTTGTGAAGCACCAGGGTGCTGACGAGAGACCAAACGGCAGGCATTTGAATCACCACATGGTCTCCTCGCACTGGAATTGTAGGAATTGTTGGCAATCTTCAGCCATTGGAACCGTGAGGTATGTGTCCTTCAGGTCGAGCTTGACCATCCAGTCCCCTGAAAGCAGAAGGTCTCGCAGAGAGTGTATACCTTCAATCTTGAAATGGTGGTATGTGACAAAAGCGTTTAGAGGTCATAGGTTGATGACCAGACGAACGCCTCCACCTTTCTTGGGGACTAGGAAGAGGTTGCTTAGGAAACTTGGTGTGAGAGAGTGAATTGCGGAAATTGCACCTTTGGAGGCTAAGGCCTGTATTTCCTGTGATACCAGATACCGCTCGTGAGTGGAGAACACAATGTGGTTGGGGAACTGCGTTTGAACAGGGTGTTGCACAAAATCTATAGAGTAACCCCGGGCAGTGTGGAGGACCCAAGCATCTGAAGTGAGCATGCGCCATGCATTGACAAAATCACACAGTCTGCCCCCCACCATTGTTATAGAAAACAAGTGAGATGGCATTAAATTTACCGTAAGGTCGTTGGCCATAGAAAGAACCTCTGGGTCCCCGAGACTGCCATGGTGTGCCCCGAACTGGGAAGAACGGTTAGATAGACTTGGGCTCAGGTGCTGTAAACCTGGATTGTATGGAGCCTCGAGAGCCCCGGTATGAACCCTGGGGTGAACAACCGGGCAGACGGCTCCGATATCTGCCAGCCACGCCAAAAACTCTCTGATGGAACGCTCATTTCATGCTGGCTTGAGCTTTATCAAGTGCCCTAAAGGTACCTACATATGTGCCCAACTCTTTCACAAAACAGGAGGGCTTTTGCCTGAGGTCCAGGCTCTGAGATAGCCAGGTTTACCAACTTAGGGTCTAATTTTTATAAGAATTGCCTTACGTCTTTCAGTGGCCACTGCAGTATTGGCGTTGCCCAGCAAACATACGGATCACTGGTGTATCACCTGCCATTGCAATTTCGACCATGTAAAAAATTCTTGCAATTGGTCCAAGGACATCTAGGATCAATCCAGGCCCTTCTTGACCTTCCAACCTGATTTTTCCAAAAATAGGGCGATTTTTGGGTCTACGTCAGGGGTGACGCAGGTCATATCAGGGATCGTGGGGCGCGGGCATTCTGCCCAGAGCTTGTTCCGTGCCACCTTGTCAATTGGCTTCCTAATGCGAGCAGTGATATATTTGGCCACGTGCTCTAGGAGGTACCACTCCGAAGATCTCGGGTGTTGTAAGGTGTCGGGTCAAAAAGCAGCTCGCCCAGAAAATAAACTCCGGAAAATAAACTTTGGAGTCATAAGAGTCCTCCTCATCGGACTCGCTCTGTGCTTCCTCTTGCCGGGTGGGGGGCTCTTAGTTGTGGTGCAACCACATGCTCGGTGACTGGACGTACCCTGTCTGTCTGCAAGGTTTTGGAGGCATCCTCGTCCAAATGGTGAGACTTTTTTGCGGATTTATGCCCCATAGGGGCCACCGGTTTACCCTCTGGGGGTTAGCAGTGATAGCTTAGTGGACCTCAGCGCATGGGTGATCAAATGGGAGATATTATCTGACATGGCCCCATAGCGGTAAAGATGGCTTGCGTCACAGACTTCGCCACAGCAGTGTCTAGGAGGGAATGCAACTCCTCAGAGTCCATTTGCTCCTGTGACGCTTCATTTAATGTGGGTGGTTTGGACACTGTTAGGGGTGTCAAGGTTATGGTGGCACTAGTGGAAGAGCCAGAAGTTTCCATCCCTTTACATGGTTCAGAAGTTAATTTCTAGAAGTGTGACAGGCAGAAAAATTATTGTAAGGAGGGCCAGGCACTTATAAGGACTGCAGAGTAGAATGATTATATCCAGTAAAAGAATGTGAAATTGCACTGGGAAAGTAAGGGTATCAGGCACAGGTTAACTATACTCAATAGACACAGCAGTACAAATAAAGCAAGCTCACCGAGTGTTCCCTCAGGAATAAACTCCTGGGGAGCACGGATAAACTGCCAGCAACTCAGCCGTCCAAACGGCTTAGTCCCGCCCCCAAACGAGCAGTATTGGCCGTGCAAGAAAAAGCGTGGCAAAACCGCCAACCCCAAGATTGCCGCTGCGATGCACACTCACGATGTGCGCATGCGTGAGCGGCACTAGCCGCGACCAAAGCCGCAATCCGCCGGGACCACGGGAAAGAACGGTACCTAGAGTGAGGAAGGAGCCTCAGGTACTTTTGCTGCTGAGGAAGCTGCTTTTGCTGCTTAAGAGATTAAGCTTAATAGGAGCCTCCATGTCCTTTAATAAAATCTATTAGCATGCTTGCACTGATTGCTTGTACTCCATAAGTGGGATACCAGGAGATAAAAGGGCCAGGAAAGAGTACTGTGCATGTGTTTGGATCCTGCTTGTGTCAGCGTGTGCGCAGAGTGAGCTGATTGTGGTGTGGTATTGTGTAAATAGGTCTGTTTCAGTCATGTTGTGTTTTTGGTGTAATGTTGCATGTATATGTTTTATGTAGTAATTGTAACATTGTGTAATTTTATGTCTTTTTGTAACCATGTGGTTAATGGAGTCTTGCCTCTGTCCTGGGAGATAATTTGATTACTTCCCAATTATCTCCAGGATAGAGAGGAGGGATTGTGATGTCACTGTGGGAGTGTTTTGTTGGTATTGTCTGTGATTTGCTAATATCCAATATGTGTCCCATTGTTCCATCAGGTCCCCTAGGGGAGTGTCCACCTGGTGGACACTTGCATAAATACCGGGCAGGTAGCCCTCAATAAAGCAGACCTACTTGCACCTTTCTTGAAGCCTTGGCTCATGCTTGGGGGAAGGGACACCTACATTCTGGGGATTGCTATAATCACTTACTCACCAGAGTAAGCTCTTGTAAGAGCTTGATTTGTTCCTGCTACACTCTCTGGATTTAGGAGAGGTTCACCCACCGGGAGCAGGATCCTGGTCGTGGATCAAGGGTGGGTGAGAGACGGCGAGACACCGGTGCAGCTGCATCGCTGGAAGTGCGGTCAGCAATGCTGATGTGTCAGTTGGAGTGCTCGGAGTCCTCGGCAAGCACTAGGAGCATCAATTGGCGGAGGTACTCAGTCGGAGTGCCAGTGGTCCGTCAGAGGGGGCATAGTGTTGCGCTACTTGGGTGATTTGAATTGGAACTCAACTGCAGCTTGTAAACCTCCCTAATTACATTAGTGAAGATACGGAGAAACTTTACAGTATCAATACTGTAGCTTTAAGAAAAGAGGGAATCGCTGGTAACTTGATTCAAACGAAGTTTTAATAAGTGTTACACTTAAATGAATTGCATTTAGGCAATAATCCAATCAGAAGAAGTGCAAGTAATCAACAACACAAAGTTCATTAATAAGTATTTCCTCAGAGATGCATTTAGTAACATTCTTTGGTTAATGAGAATAATCTTCAATAGTAATATTAAGCAAATAGCTGAGAATAGTTGCAAAGCAAGAACAGTTCATAGCTAATAAGCATCATGGGAGTTGTCCTCCATATAATTAGTAACTTGAAGCACTGAGTGTAATTGCAAAGCAAGAAACAGTGCATAGTGAAGGAGCATAGTGAATAAGAATGATGAGAGTTGTCCTCCAAATAATTAGTAGCTTGTAGTAGTGAAGATTTGAGTAGGCAAGACTTAGTTCATTATTAAATGAGATTGTAGATAATTAGATGAGAGGTATACTTAAGGTTAGTAGTCCTCCAATAGTAAAGAGATAAGGTCCACTTGTAAAGTGAGTTTCCGTTCTCCAGCAATCCTCTATAACATGAAGTATACTTGTCTTAGCCCAATGACTAAGACAACATCAGAGCTTGAAGAGCCGGCGTCTCAGGAGCCGGTGTGTACACTCCGAAGTCGGACCCACATTGCCAGACCCTGTGGACAGGTAAGTCTGGCGGAAGTAGCTCCCAGTATCACCAAGCACCCTCTCTCTGGCGCGGTCAGAGGGAGGCGAGGTCCAGCTCCGCACAGCGGAGTGCCGAACCCGGAAGTGTTACCGCATGACACAGTGTGTAGGGGTTGTAGAGAGTGTGTGTATGGGTTGTAGAGAATGTGTGTTTAAAGCGGCACTGTCATGACCGAATCCAGTTTATTTTTAACCTCCCTCCCAACTCCACTACATCTAATTGGCCCCTAGCCACCACCTAAGCCCCCCATATTACCTTTTTATTAATCTTCATTTCGTACCCGGTCCTAGGTCCTGGACGTCGCCATCTTTGTGTGGGCAGATTAAGTCCCTTTGGAAACGTCATCTGCCCACACTAAATAGCGCTGGGAAATTCCTGCACATGCCCAGTTAAACACTTGGGCATTTGTTATTGTCCGAAATTCAGACGGGTATTTCAAATATTTGTTCGTTTATTAGAAAGATTAAGGAATGAATAGAAATTTCAGACATAAAATACAGTGCGGTGTAAATGAAAAAGACCTACACCTGTAAGTGGAGCGCTAAAACAGATACAAAGCTTACCAAATGTAACTTGATTCAAATTATGATGTGGAGTACATGTCAAAGGGCATAAAAAACAAAAAGGTACACTATAGTGCAGATGGTATTTTAAAAGTGAAATCGAATGAATAATATAGCAGACAGAATACTCACATTTTAAGGAGCATGTGTATAGATACTCGCTCCGTACTTAAGCCTGTGTGCTTATTTTGGTAGCACCACCCTTCCGGTTTGGCTTGGAGTAGTTCTCATAAATAAAACATAAGGGGAGAGCGAACCAATGTGCAGACTGTAGCAGTAAAATAAAAGAGTATAAAATAGTAAATGTGGTGCTCACCTGAGCCTATTGGTCCCGGTTCTGAAGTGTATAGGTTTAATGCCAATTTAAATAGGGATGGCACTGCCCATATGGAGATTCCTGGAGGCTCCAAGAAAGGACTTGAACAGGATATCTTGAGTAAAATAACAAATTTATTGATGTACAATAACAAATAAAAAGATTAAAAAAAAGTTCTTTAAAATGGCCAATACGCGTTTCACTCCCAATAGAGCTTCCTCAGTCAGCTGTAGTGATGGTCCTCTGAATCTTCCATTTTAAATGTCCTTTAGTCCTTCCCCTTTAATGATCCTAATAAATTTTGTCCAATCATAGTGATCAACAGTTTTTTCATGTGTGGGGTGAATGGTGTGTTTTTGTAAACCACTATGTTAATTTTCAGCGCTTTTATTTGTTTGAAATATCATTGGTAGACAGTGGTTGGCGGAAGTGTCGGGAGCTCGCCGGGGTGGTTGGCAGAAGTGACGTCACATTGACTTCTCTATATTCTGGTATCCTGACTCCTGGCTTTCCTCATCGCTGTGTCCCTTTCTGTGTTCCCTGACCTCGGCTAGTATTTTTGACTATTCTTTGTACGTTAAATCCGGCCATTCTAAGGACCGGTAATACGTTACTTATTTGTCATCCGTGCTGTACAGTTCTACGTGCTGGATCAAACAGTAATCCTGACATTACGACATGGCCATAGATCCTGTAGAACTGTGTCAGCACATAGCTGCTTGCGAGAGGAAATTAGAGGAGAATGATCACCGCATGGATCAATTCACTCAGGCTTTAAGTACGCTTCTCGCTAGAACGGAGCATCTGCAGCCTGCAGCGTCTCCTCCTATAGCACCTCTACCCTGTGTACCTCCACCCACTGTTAATATGACTCCTAGCATCTCCTTATCACCATCCCTACAGTTTGATGGCAATATCCAGGAATGCAGGGGTTTTCTTAATCAGGTGGAGTACCATTTTGAGGCCTCACCAGGATCATTCCCCACGGACAGAGCAAGAATTGGTTATCTAATGAATCAATTAAAGGGCAAGGCCCTTGCCTGGGCTAATCCGTTGTGGGAGAGTAATCGGAGCATAGCTCATAATTACCAGGAATTCCTTGCCGAATTCAAGCTCACGTTTGAGCCATTGGGTAGAGAGGATGACGCCTCCACTGCCCTAATGCACATCAGACAAGGTAACCGGTCTATCTCGGATTATGCTATTGAATTCCGTACCTTAGCTTCCGAGGTAGACTGGACTAACAATGGGTTAATCTCAGCATTCAAAAAGGGTCTCTCAGAGACTATACTAGATGAGATAGCCGCTAAAGAATTACCTAAGAGTCTTAACGAATTTATTACGTTTGTCATGCATATTGATAATAGGTTAAGACTCAGAGAAGTCACCAGAAGCAAGACCAGACGTACGGCTATGTCCCTAGCACCTCAATTCTCTAAACCTGTTTTGTCTAACCTCCCTGTACAGTCCGAACCCGAACCTATGCAGTTGGGGGTCACTAGACTGTCAGAGGCCGAAAAACAGTATAGGAGAAGGGAGGGGTTATGCCTATATTGCGGTAGAAAGGGACATATGATAACTAATTGTCCAGTGCGTCCGGAAAACTTCCGCACCTAAGAACCTTAAGGGGACAGATCTTAGGTGTGATGGAGTTGTCCTCTAACAAAAACAAAAGTAGATTCCTCCTTGAGGTATCTATTTCCCTTGATAACAAGAAGTTTTCTTGCAGTGTCCTAATGGACTCAGGTGCTGCTGGAAATTTTATTGATGTCCAGTTTATTAGGGGTAATGAGATACCGGTCAGGGAGAGACCTACGCCGCTAGCTGTAGAGGCTATTGATGGTAGACCACTCACACAACCGCTTATAACCCACGAAACTGTCCCTATTACGATCTCCATTGGGGCCTCCCATAGGGAGGAGATGACGTTTCAGGTTATTACTTCTCCATCATGTCCTATCATATTAGGGTTTCCGTGGCTGAGTAAGCACAATCCGTATATTGACTGGGCTAATGGGGAGATATTAGAATGGGGTAAAGAGTGTATGGGGAGATGTATAAAACCCCAGTAGGTGAGTTACGCCCTTGCATAGACTACAGGGCACTTAATAAAATCACCGTAAAAAATGCATACCCTATCCCACTCATTTCCGAATTGTTCGATAGACTTCAGGGAGCTAAAGTATTTACTAAGCTTGACCTTAGGAGCGCTTACAATTTGGTTAGAATAAAAAAGAATCATGAGTGGAAGACGGCATTTAATACCCGTAGTGGACACTATGAATATCTGGTAATGCCATTTGGGTTATGCAACGCCCCGGCCGTATTCCAAGACTTTATAAATGATGTACTCAGGGAATTCATTTACTCATTTGTCTTGGTTTATTTGGACGATATTTTGGTGTATTCCCCTGATCTTCAGACTCACCACTCCCATGTGAAACAGGTTCTGCAGACGTTGTTGAAAAATAAACTTTATTGTAAATTAGAAAAGTGCATATTTGACCAGCCTGAAGTCCACTTTTTGGGTTTCAACATCTCTGCATCGGGATTTCAAATGGATCCTAAAAAACTAGAGGCTGTACTACACTGGCCATTACCCTCTGGTTTAAAAGCCATTCAAAGGTTTATTGGTTTTGCCAACTATTACAGAAGATTCATCAAGGGATTTTCTTCTGTAATAGCCCCAATCACAAATATGACTCGCAAAGGGGTTAGTAGCACGGTATGGTCCAAAGAGGCTGTGAATGCTTTTGAGACTCTTAAACAAAGATTTGCCTCTGCGGACATACTAAAACATCCCGACACTAGTAAACCTTTTATATTGGAGGTTGATGCATCCGAGACAGGGGTAGGGGCTGTTCTCTCTCAGAGAGAAAGCCAGGGAACACCATTGCATCCTTGTGGCTACTTCTCCAGAAAGATGTCTCCTGCTGAGCGCAACTATGATATTGGCAATAGAGAACTGTTGGCCATTATTCTTGCCCTCAAGGAGTGGCGACATCTTTTGGAGGGTTCCAAGGACCCCCTGTTGATCATAACCGACCACAAAAATCTGGCATATATAGGGGATGCCAAACGTTTGTCTTCCAGACAGGCTAGATGGTCACTGTTCCTTTCACGTTTTAACTTTCTCATTACTTATAGACCTGGTTCTAAAAATACCAAGGCTGATGCCTTGTCCAGGCAATTTGATAATGAGTCAGCTCCGGAACAGGTGACATCTCCTATTATTCCACCAGAGTGTATTATTGCCACTACTGTCCTCTCACTGTCTTCTCCACTGCTTGGCACCATACTGGAGGCCCAGCCTCAGGCGCCCAGTGGTAAACCGTGTGATAAACTGTTCGTTCCCCTATGTGAAAGGGTTAATATCATGTGTTCCATGACAATATAACTGCTGGACACCCGGGCATCAATAAGTCCACTGCCGCGATCACTAGATCATTTTGGTGGGATTCACTTAAGAAAGATGTAAAGGAGTATGTGCAGGCATGTTCTGTGTGTGCAGTTTCTAAGGTGACTCATGCACTTCCTTGTGGCCTGTTGCAGCCTCTTCCTGTTCCTGAGATTCCATGGTCCCACTTATCCATGGACTTTATTGTGGAGCTTCCTAGCTCTGCTGGGTTCACTACTATTCTCATGGTTGTAGACCGATTTTCTAAGATGGCTCACTTCAAGATTTGGTCCTAATTTTCATACGTGAAATTGTCCGTTTGCATGACATCCCCCACAATATTGTGTCCGATAGGGGCTCTCAGTTTGTGTCCAGGTTCTGGAGGGCGTTCAGTAAACAATTGGGGATTGATCTCTCCTTCTCCTCCTCCTACCATCTACAGACCAATGGTACAACTGAGAGGGCTAACCAGTCATTAGAAGTTTATTTGCGTTGTTTTATTAATAGCACACAAGACAATTGGTCCGAACTACTCCCGTGGGCCGAGTTCGCTAGAAACAATGCTGTTCATGACTCCTCTGGGCACAGTCCATTTTTTGTCAATAATGGTAGGCATCCTACGGTTCTCCCTGCGGTATTTTCTGATACTGCCATTCCTGCTCTGGATGAGCGTCTGGCCTCCATTCGGGATACCTGGGTTAAGGTTCAAACTGCTCTAGGGGCTGCTGCTGAACGCTTCAAACATTTTGCTGATAAGCGTAGGAGTGCCAACCCGGTGTACCAAGTGGGGGACCGGGTTTGGTTGTCATCTCGCAACATCAAGCTTAAGGTCCCTAGCATGAAGTTTGCCCCCAGATTCCTTGGTCCCTATAGAGTGCTTCGTAGGATCAATCCAGTGTCTTACTCTCTGGCTCTTCCTGCATCTTTAGGGATTCCCAACACTTTTCATGTGTCCTTACTCAAACCTCTTGTCTGCAATAGATATACTGTTCCTTGTGTTCCTCCCCCTCCGGTGGTGGTGGGTGGTCAGGAAGAGTATGAGGTATCTTCTATCGTGGATTCTAGGTTTTCTCGGGGCACTTTACAGTACTTGGTTGTTTGGAAAGGTTACGGTCCTGCTGATCGTTCTTGGGTTTCGGCTCCTGACCTGCATGCGGGCTGTAAGATCCGCGCTTTTCACACTAAATTTCCTCTCAAGCCTGGTCCTGTCCGCCCGGTGGGCGTTCAGGTGGGGGGTAATGTCACGTATTCATCCGCTTATAGAAATGTGGTTAATGACATTTACTGTCCACACAGGAAAAGTTGTGCCAAGCAGCAACCTAATCCAAAGAAGGTTTAATGCTGAGCAGTAATTGTGCAAATGAAACCTGGTCTCATGTATTCATCCACTTATAGAAAAGTGGTTAATGACATTTACTGTCCACACAGGAAAAGTTGTGCCGAGCAGCAACCTAATCCACAGAAGGGTTAATGCTGAGCAGCAATTATGCAAATGAAACCTGGTAACTGACTTTGGGGTCAAAGGCCGGTTACAGCCTATCAGAACTAAAGGAGGGGTATTTAGGCCCAGTTCTCAGCCTGCTCAGTGCCCTGTCGTGGTTTCCCTTGTGGTTGTCCGAGAGCGCGTTCCTGTTTATAGTTTTCTACCTGGTTTTTGACTTTGGCTTTGTTTATTGACTTCTCTATATTCTGGTATCCTGACTCCTGGCTTTCCTCATCGCTGTGTCCCTTTCTGTGTTCCCTGACCTCGGCTAGTATTTTTGACTATTCTTTGTACGTTAAATCCGGCCATTCTAAGGACCGGTAATACGTTACTTATTTGTCATCCGTGCTGTACAGTTCTACGTGCTGGATCAAACAGTAATCCTGACACAAATACCAGTGTAAGGAATTTAGCCTCACTATTCTGGACTGTTGATACAAACAGAAATATCATGATGGAGGCGTCCAGCAAATCCCGGATACTCAAAGAACTGACGAGATGGTGGAGCAAATTCACAAGTAAGAATGGCCTTAGAAATAAAATAATAACTGCCCTCCCTTTCACGACTATTGAAGATATGTTGGAAAATATAAGAATAGATTAATGGTCTGAGAAAGGGTGGGGGATTATGGAGATATCATGGCAGAAGGTAAATTGAAATCCTTTTCCCAAATCATGACTGAATTTAACATCTCCTCTAACCAAACGTTTAACTATTTACAAATCTATACACACACAAACAATTAAGAGGACACTAACAGCCTTATACATTTATTTGCACTAAATAATTATAAAAAACTAATGACTAAATGTGTAAAAATTATATATGGCTGGAGACATGATAAAACAATAGAAGTGATCAATAAATGGGAAAAATAACTAAAAATGAATATAGAAGTACATCAATGGAAAAATTCCTTAAATAAATTGAATAAGAATATTCAATACTTAAACATAATTGAGATCCAGTTTAAGTTATCAAATAGAGAGTATCTAACACCCCAACGTCTGAAGAAGATTTTCCCCACAACATCGGGTGAATGCTGGAAATGCAAAACCACTGAAGAGAACTTGACACATGTCTGGTGGCATTGCTCGCCTGTCAAACAATTTTGGAAAGAAATAATCAAGTTAATTCAGCAACTAACAGGAATTAAAATGCTTTGTAAGCCAGAAGCGATTTTGCTAAACCTACACTGGCCCACAATGACCCAGAAAATATTAATGATAATATTACACATAGTTACGGTGGCGAAGTTACTTCTCGCAAGAGAGTGGAAAACAGAGAGAATCCCAAATATAGATGAAGTGACAAAGCAAGTGGTTTGGCAAGCAAGAATGGAAAGAGGAATATTAGCAAACTTAGGCAATAGATACACCCAAATAGAGGCTTGGGATACTTCGTTAAGTATGCTGAAGGACCCTACAAGATCCAGGAATACCTAATAAAGTAACATAAGACAGCGATTTCCTGAACCAGGCTGATAACAAAATTTTAAAAAAAGGATACGTAGATTAAATATATGGATAGGCTCTCACAATAGTAGAGAATTTTGAAAAAAAAAAAAACAAGGATGATAAGGTTGATAAGGAGGGATTTGAGAGGGGATGGGGGAATAGGGGGGAATAATAGCATAAAATACAAAAGAAAATAGGGAAAAAAAAAAAAGACACTTTGATGATGACAGTGTACCATGTCCAAGGACTGGTTTGGGTGTGCTCCATGCACGAAGGGCTGGCGCAAGTCTGAATTTTTTTTTTAAATTTAATAAATTTGGAGTGGGGGTTAAAACAGGGTGTTAATGGATAGCATATATAAAGTGTACTTATCTAAAACATGCTCCCAAAAGATTTAAAATGATGTCCAGGTAAAAGTGACAACTGTGGTGGAAGGTGAATTCAAATGATATGGCAGAGTTCAAAATCTATATACAAACCCCGGGGTTTTAGAGTCCCGAGGTTGAATAGCCACCTCATCTCGCTCTGTCCTAAAACTTTGTTAGGGTCCCCTCTTCACCAGTTCCCCTTAACTTTATGTATGCCAGTGAATTTCAGGTCTCTTGGCTCGCTATTGTGTTTGAGTGTAAAATAGTGTGATACACTGTGTCCTTCAAATTTTCTCCTGATGTTTCTGACATGTTCTTCAATTCTTATGTGTAGGTTGCATTTAGTGCATCCCACATATTTTAAGCCGCAAAGGCATTCCAATAGATATATTACATGGTTCGAGTGGCAAGTTATGAGTTCTTTAATGGGGAATTCTGCATTGTTATTAAAATTCTTAATGTGTCTCTTTTTATTATTTGTATTCCTACACGCCAAGCATGTACCACATCCATAAAAACCTTTTCCTTTGTCTAGGAAAGTTGGAGCCCTTGTTTTCTTAATGGGGTTTTTTACCAGTAGTCTGTTTAGATTGGCGGCCCCTCTAAAAACTATTTTAGCTTTTTCAGGTAGAATTTGAGACAGAGCATGGTCTTGTTGTAGAATGGGCCAACGTTTGTTTAGAATTTTTCTTAATGCCCTGTTATATTACAAATAATATGTATAATATGTAGTTACATATAATATGTATATTGGTTTCACCTTCTTTTTGTGTTCTATTTTTTTCCTGTAATAGAGTGTTTCGTTGTATTGTTGAGACCTGTGCGAGAGTGTCTCTTAGTGTTTTCTCTTTATGGCCCTTTTCTAATAGATCAGTAGGGCCGGACTGGCCCACCGGGATACCGGGAAATTTCCCGGTGGGCCAGCTACTGGGTTTCCCTAACCCAAGGGGCTGTCGTCCCATGGTGCCCATACTTTCTGGAATTGTTTTTGAGTTCCCCTAACTCTTGCCGTCAGGTCATCCATCTTGTGTACCTCCCTTATTCTATTAATGACCCCCGCTATAGATAGATGAATGCATAAAACCTGTGTGTGGCCAATAAAATTGTGTTGTACCTCCAGGACTGTGTGTTGTCCAATAACTGGGAGGGAAATGGGTTTCTGTATACTTTAAATGGTTCCCGACCGGCTGAAGGAAGAGAATTAGAGGAGGTTACCGGTCGGGTAACCGTGGGTCTGCTACATGTATAACTGTCAGGATTACTAGTTGATCCAGCACGTAGAACTGTATAACACCTAGGACTAAAAGGTAGTGTCTTACCAGGGCTTTAGAATGGCCAGACTTAACGTACCAGAGAATAGTCAGAATACTTGCCGAGGTCGGGGACACAGAATGAGACACAACGATCAGTGAAAGCCAAAAGTCAGGGATACCAGAATACAGGGAAGTCAATCGAAGCCAAAGTCGATAACCAGAAATAAACGCTCAGGTACACACCCTCGGACAACCACTAAGGGAAACCACGACAGGGCAATGAGGAGAAGTAAAAATGTGTTTAAATAAGCTGTAAAATGTAGCTTGGAACGGTGTTATTGTAGAATCCTCTTAATTTCTTCTTGTCTTCAGTTGATTGATATATATACACGTCTTTTGTATATATATTCTTGGGCCAAATGCTCGCCACAATAATATATGTCTATATTATTGAAAAGTAGTAATACGCAATCTGACTTACGGTTTCTTCAGGTTTATTCTTAGTTACAGATACATAATAAAACTTAATAAAAGGATGTTACAGGATTATGGACATTCAACAGCAGATGGTAATTGCTGGACTTCTGATGGGAGAGTTACATCGTTGTACAGAGCCAAGACTCAAGACCGAGAGCGACCTCGTGTCCCTCTGTTACTATAAAGATGTGCTAATACTAACGTCAGCATTTAACTCTAGCCACATAAGGACAAAACCCCCACATCCACATTCCAGAGCTCTTGGACAAAGAAAGCCTTGTGACTTAGACCATCTGTTACTTATGTCAATCCACACATCAATAGAAACATAGAATATGCAATATTCTACATAAGCCCTTTACAAATCTGACTGGCCGAAATCGGCCTTTGACCCCAGAACGTGCGTGCACGTCTCCCACATGTCGACATAGTCATTACGGGCGGACGTGGGGCTATAATTTGGCGTGGATCCACAGCGGCCAGCATCCACTAACATGCTGCAGGAGTCAGGCACGCTGACACTGCAGGGTGAGGATGAATATGTTACAATAACTTGGCTGTACCATGTCCCATTAAAGAGTTAATTCCAGTTGTACTCCCAGAGCTGTGTGTCGTCCAGTTACTGGGCAGGAGGTGGAATATTTATTTGGTGTTTTGCTTGTTCCTGATTTTACATTGGTGAATCCAGCGGAGAAGAGTCCCTGCTAGGACTCAGGCTCCACTATACAAACGAACAATGATATTCAGTGTTAGTTTGTCTGAAATTTCTATGAATATCAATCCTTGAACGGAGGGATGTGTGTAACAATAAGTGCTTAAACGTGAATAAAAACAGTTAAAAGCAGCTCTATACACTTTTGTGGAAATATCCTCTTTTCCAGAAGACAATAGTATAAAATACAGTGCGGTGTAAGTGAAAAAGACCTACACCTATAAGTGGAGCGCTAAAACAGATTCAAAGCTTACTAAACGTAACTTGATGAAAGTATGATGTGGAGTACATGTCAAAGGGCATAAAAAACAAAAGGTACAATATAGTGCAGATGGTATTTTAAAAGTGAAATCCAATGAATAACATAGCAGACAGAACACTCACATTTTAAGGAGGAGTATAGATTCTGGCTCCGTACTTAGGCCTGTGTGCTTATTTTGGTAGCATGGAGCATCATCTTAACCACCAATTTTAGTAAATATACAGTCACATTTTTAGATCTTGATATTTTTATAGACGATGAAAAAGTGAAAACTAAAACACACTTTAACCCCTTAAGGACACATGACACGTGTGACCTGTCATGATTCCCTTTTATTCCAGAAGTTTGGTCCTTAAGGGGTTAAAGACGTGGATGTCAACAGTTTTATTCACACCTCTAGTTGCCATTTTTTCCCATGGTTAAACAGTGTACCCAAGTCACAACTCATTCGGATTAAGAGAAACTGTATGGACGAGGTGACACACAGTATTTCAGGGGAGAGGTATATCTGAGTGTCATCAGCGTACAGGTGGTATTGGAATCCAAATGAGGTAATAATTTTGCCAAGAGAGGCCGTATAAAGAGAAAATAGAAGAGGACCAAGTACAGAGCCTTGGAGGACTCCAACAGAGACAGGATGAAGGGAGGAGGTATCATTAGTAAAGGAGACACTGAATGAGCGTTGGGAGAGATAGGAGGAAAACCAGGAGAGGACAGAGACAATTTGAAGAAGGAGAGCATGATCAATGGTGTCAAAGGCTGCAGAGAGGTCAAGAAGAATTATAGAGTAGTGCCTTTTGGATTTAGCTGCGATTAGGTCATTAGTGACTTTAATAAGCGCAGTCTCAGTAGAGTGGAGGGGGTGGAAGCCAGGTCAAGGAGAGAGTTGGAATTGAGGAAGACAAGTCTTTCCAGAAGCTTTGAGGAAAAAGGAAGCAGGGATATGGGACGATAGTTAGAAGGGGAGGACGGGTCAAGAGTTTTTTTTTTTTTTTTTTAAGATGGGAACTACAGTAGCATGTTTAAGGGCAACAGGGACCACACCAGAAGAGAGAGAGCAGTTGAAGATGTGTGTTAAGGAAAGCACAAGACAAGAGGAGAGAGATCTGATAAGGTGAGACAGGACAGATAGGATACAGTGCAGAACCCTCAGACTCCCAGGCCTCTGGTAGAGGACCCGAGGATGAGGAATTAACATACCACCCAGGAAGGGTGAGAATATATATATATATATATATATATATATATATATATATATATAATTTTTTTTTATAATTTATATTCGTGTCAAAATACACTGTGATCCTGTATTACAATTAGCACGGTCCTCTAGAGTATAAACATGCGCAGTCTTTTGAATTAACAAATTCAGATACTTTATTGTTCAAATCTGCTCAGGAGACAGCAGGAATACAAAAGAAACAATATAACAAATCAATGCAAACAAAATCCTAGCTCGTCTGAGCTCTTACTAACATTCAATTCCCTCTCTATCAAGAGTTAAAGTTAAATAACATACGAGGGCGGAGCCAAGCCACTGAACCGAGCGGCCGCATGTCACTTCAGCTCCGAGCCGACGAAGACTTATTCAACCGCATAATAGGGTTTATCTCACCCCAAACTACCGGCAAACCATCCCAATCCCCGACCCACAAGTCATGGGGATGAAAACCAAAAAGCCGCGATCAGAAAAACTGCATATGGGCATAAATATTGGTGACTTGTGGCGCCAGGCCTGGAGTGGGGCAGAGCCTAAAATAGCTGACTGCTCAGATATCTCTGATGATTACTCCTTGGGATTGACAGCAGGGAGCACAGGGGAGCGGACGACCTCTAAACCCTCCGTCTCTCCACCACATGCTGCCCTGGTAACAACGACAATCATGAGAGAGCTTCTAGCAGAGCTCCGACAGACTCTTCCAGCCGACATGGCCCAGCTCCAACAGGAGGTCCAAGGCCTAACGAACCGCATGGGGGCCATAACAAAATGGCGCCCGACAAAATACTCACCACACGGCCCAACTCCAACGGGCTGTACAGGAGCTGCAGGCACAACAAGCTAAAATGGACCAGAGGTTCGCGGCGGCGGAGGACCAAAGGCGCACACCAAACCTCAAGATAAGAGGTATATCAGAGGAGATCCCAGAGAACGAGACGCCACACTTATTATGGCGACTCCTCGCAGTGCTACTGCCACCCAGGCAAGCAAAACAGGTGAGCCTGGAGGGGTCGTTCCGTCTGCAAAATTTGGCGAAAGCACCGACCTCGGCACCAAGAGATCTACTGGTGAGATTTCAGAGCAGCAAGGACAAAGCAGCAGTTATGGGAGCATTTCGGAACCACTCACCTTACGTTTCGAAGGAATGCAGCTCTCGTTTTACATGGACTTATCGGGATACACCATGGCTTGGAGGTGATCGCTATAGGCCTTCACGACCCTGCTCCGGTCTAGGGGCATCTCATATCGCTGGAACTTACAACATATACTGAAGGTCCAACAGGGAACCGCAACTCACTCTATTCAAAACTTAGAGTAAGTGAAAGGCCTGCTGCCTACCCTGTGACTGCCTACAGACGCTCTGAAAACAGACCGACCACATAATACGGTCCCCTCAACCCACACATGGAATCTTAATACGGTACTCCCCTTTGTACCCCGGGGGCTACAATCTGAAGCCTATTCGGCGGTAGCTACCTTAATGGCACTGGAGACCTTGCGGTGACCGGCTGATCTCACCTCACATGGACCGGTTTACATTCCACCAGCTGAAGTTCAAAAGTTTTAATTGACTTTTACAGTGATTATATATGTTTCTCTCCTTTAATATTTTATTTATTTTGTTACTTATTTTTTATTTTCACGAAAACCAAGCTATGTCTCCCTCACGGGTATTCTCTACCATACCACATAATAACCAGGACAGAGACCATTGACCACACCTACAGTCCCATGTAGCGACACGTTGACGCATGGCGTCCCGCGCCATGACACGGGACACACAACACAGATGCAATGATCTGTCCCAGGACGGGCATAATAGCACTACGTCCCCCATGGGAACCCGCGGCAAACACCACAAATGGGACATCGTCTCTTTGGGGCCACCCACGCTAACCATTGACCGGCATAGTCTAACTCCCCATGACCATGGGCCCCGACACCAACCAATACAGTAGCTCACCCACATAACTAAAGCGAACGCCCGCACCCACCAGGGGCCCATAACTCCCGCCCAGGGCTTTCCCTAAACAATGATGAAAGCAGTGACCCCCCCACTCAACCACAAACAGGAAGACTACCAGTCCAAATAAATCTTCACCGTACAAAAGCTAACTGACACATGTACAACATACACATCCCATAAACTGTGCTGTTCCTCTACGTCATCATGTTCTCCCCCTGTATTAGTACTGAGAGTCCCACCAATGACAATGTTTGTCAACACCTTTCTTCACCGTACAAAAACACAAAGAGTTTGCATTACCTACCAACACCTTACTGAAAACAAGTTGGACATGCCAGCCTGACAGGTGTTCGCATAGCATTAAATTTTACTTTAACATTTTTTTTTTTTTTAAATGTGCTGCTTAGTCAGTGCCTTATGCAATCCTTTGATGTCTCAGTAATGCGTGCTGTCGTGGCACATTGAATATGACTGTTACCTTTTCAAACAAGAAAAATAAAGAATTAAATAAAAAAAAGTTTAACATACAGGTTTCACCAACCTTGTTTCTTGTCTGCACTCCAGTGCTCAGTCACAAGTCAGCCTGCTGCTTCCAGCCCTCAAAGGAGAAATAAAAGTCTCCCCTACCTGTCTACTAGGGAGGAGTTTATTTCCCCTTCTGCAGCTGATTACCTGCAGCTGAGCAATGGGTTGGAGACAGTCCAAAGCCCTGGCCTGGACCTTATTTCTCCCATTTGTATATAAACTGAGGAGTGGAGCTCCAGCCCACCCTACTCTCTGAATGCTAAATAACAAAATGGGGGCACTAGAGGCAGTGGAATACAATAAGCAATATGTCATAATAGGCATATCATAAACATGGGGGGATGAGACACATGACTGGGCAGTTAATTTAGATCATAATATACAAAAGAACACCCTGTATTTGGCACCTACGGCACATGCAAATAGTGAATGTGACGGACCACCTGGCACTCCAACCGAGTGCCTCCGACAATCGATGCTCCTAGTGCTCACAGAGGAATTCCGGGACTCCACCAGACACCATAAGCACTGCAGACACCACTTCCAGTGATGCAGCTGCACCAGGGTCTCGCCGTCCTTCACCCACCCTGGACCCAAGACCAGTGGGTAGACCTCTCCTACTCCCACAGAGCAGGAAAAGCTCTTATAAGAGATACAGTCGTTTCCTCCACACATGAGATGAGACTCTATGTTGAGGGCAAGCAGGTACAGAATTTTAATGGAGGCACACTGGCCTTTTATGCAAATTTCCCAACAAGGGTGACACCTAGGTGGACCTTGTTGGGCACAGGGACACAAAGTGAATAAACCAATAAAAACTGAGTCATACAGTGAGACACTCCCATACACAAACAATAGAATCCCTCCTCTGTGCTTGGGAGATAATTGAATCAGGAACTGTACTAATCTGTCAGGATTACAAGTTGATCCAGCACGCAGTACTGTGTCACACCTAGGACTAAGGATAACATATAACCAGACCTTAGAACGGCCGTACTTAAAGTCTCCAAGAATAGCCAAAATACTGCAGGGGTCAGAGAGACAGAATCAGACAAAAAGATGAGGGAAAGCCAAAAGTCAAGGATACCAGATATCAGGGAAGTCAAAACAAAGCCAAAGTCAAATACCAGAAAATCAAGATAAGGAACGCACTCTCGGATAACCATAGACATGAAACCATGACAGGGCAGTGAGCAAGAGGAGAGTTGGGTTTAAATACCCCTCCTGTGGATCAGATTGGCTGTAACCGGCCTTTAACACCAAAGGCAATTACCAGGTGTGCATGATTGCTGCTCAGCACAAACTCTCCTGTGGATTTGATTGGCCATGACCGGCCTTTGATCCCAAAAGTAATTACCAGGTTTCCATGTGCATGATTGCTGCTTGGCACAACTTTTCCTGTCAGGACGGTAATGTTGCTTGGCACAACTTTTCCTGTCAGGTCAGTAAATGCCATTAACCACATTTTTATGTGCGGATGAATATGTGACATACCCCCCACCTGAAGACCGCCCCTGGGTGGGCAGGACCAGGTTTAAGAGGAAACTTGGCGTGAAAAGAACACATTTTACGGCCAGCATGGATATCAGAAGCCGAAACCCAAGAACGGTCAGCAAGCCCATACCCCCTCCAATCAACCAAATACTGTAAGGAACCACAAGAAAACCTGGAATCAATGATGGAGGAGACTTCGTACTCCACCTGTCCAGAAACAACCAAAGGAGGAGGGGGAACAATCGGACTTGTGTACCTATTGCAAATAAGCGGTTTGAGCAAGAACACATGAAAAGTATATATCCAGTATATGTAAGGACGCTGGAAGGGCCAGAGAATAAGAAACAGGGTTGATTCTCCTAACCACACGAAAAGGACCAAGGAACCTCAGAGCAAATTTCATGCTGGGAACCTTCAACCTGATGTTGCGTGAGGATAACCAAACCCGATCACCCAGCTGGTAAACTGGATTGGCACTCCACCGTTTATCCTCATGAAACTTAAAGAGAGCAGCCGCAGTTTCAATAGCGGAGTGAACCTTAGTCCAGGTATCACCAATAGAGGTAAGGTGATCATCCAGAGTAGGGATATCCATATCAGAAAACACAGCAGGGAGAACAGCAGGATGACAACCCATATTGACAAAAAAAGGACTATTCCCAGATGAGTCATGGGTGGTGTTATTCCTTGCAAATTCGGCCCAGGGCAGTAATTCAGCCCAGTTAGATTATGTACTATTCACGAAGCAACATAAATACAGCTCAAGTGATTGGTTAGCTCTTTCAGCCGTACCATGTGTTTTCTGAGACGGTCCTGAGTCCTGAGACGGAGGCAATTTTTTTAAGTGGAGTAAAGTGTGCCATTTTGGAAAAATGAGGATGGTAGTATACCCATTGGAACTAGGCAGTTCAACAATGAAATCCATCAATAAATGAGACCATGGGGTACTGGGTATAGGAAGTGTCTGTAACTATCCACACAGAAGTTTATGAGGAACCTTCAAAACTGCACAGACAGAACAGTCTTTTACATACTCTTTAATATCTCTCCTGAGTGACTCCCACCAAAATGACCTGGAAATGGTGGATACAGTTTTATTAATACCAGGATGCCCAGAGGTCACATTGTCATGGAATACCTTCAGCACCTCTTTCCTGTCAGGCAATGGAATAAACAATTTATCTTGAGGTTTGTTGCAAGGTGCCTGAGGCTGAGCCACCATGATAGCATGGAGCAAAGGGGACGATAAAGAAAGGACAGTGGATGGAATAATTCACTCAGGAGAAATAATAGGGGATGTCTCTTGTTCTAGATCCGATTCAACTTCAATTTGTCTAGACAAGGCGTCAACTTTAATGTTCTTAGAACCGGGTCTGTAGGTGATAATGAAGTTAAAGCGAGACAAAAATAATGACCATCTAGCTTGTCTAGAAGACAGTCATTTGGCATCCCCAATATATGCCAGGTTTTTGTGATCAGTAATAATCAGAATGGGGTCCTTGGAACTCTCTAAAAGATGTCGTCATTCCTTAAGCACTAGTATGATGGCTAACAGTTCTCCATTACCAATGTCATAGTTACGCTTGGCAGGAGACAACTTTCTGGAGAAATATCCACAAGGATGCAAAGGGGCATCCTGACTCTTTCTCTGAGAAAGAACAGCCCGACCCCTATTTCGGAGGCGTCAACCTCAAGGAGGAAAGATTTACTAGTGTCAGGATGTGTTAATATGTCAGCAGATGCGAACATTTGTTTAAGAAGCTCAAAAGCCTCTTTAGCTTCTTTAGGCCATATAGTACAATTAGCCCCCTTGCATGTCATATTGGTGATGGGGGCTGTGGCGGGACTGCCTAAACTGTGAATTGCCTTATTTTATATGTATGGATGTACCCTCCTAGAAAGTGTTTCCCCTCTTTCACATTCCCCTTCTATAAATTTTACCATAAAATCCTGCAATATACCTTTTGGCCGCCCGGGGGCACTCCGGCGCACGGAGCCCTGTGCGCTGGACCACCCTAGCAATTAACTTAGAATGTTTACTTAGAATGTTCACACCTTGTTAGACCGCAGACTGCAGGGAAACGAGCAACGCGTGCTTCCCCTGGGTGGCCGCCAGTTCGTATTGCCCCCCCTTTGTCCCTGGGCGCTGATTGGCACGAATTGTTTCCGCATCTCTTGGTAGATTGGTGCAATCGGGTTTGGCGCACTTTCCCGTGATTGGGCGGTGAAACCCCCCTCCTCCCCGAGTGCTGATTGGTGCAGCAGAGTTTAGCGCCCTTCCTTTGGATTGGGCGGCGAAACTCCTTCCTCTCCGGAACGCTGCTTGGCGCGATTATGTTCGCGCCCCTTCAGCTGATTTGCCGTTGCTTGGTTTAGGCACGAAGTTTGAACTCACTGGACTAAATCAAGCAACACCATGGAACTATTTTTGGGTATGTACAGAGCGTTGAACCCAAGACTTTCGACGCTAATATCTCTATCTGTACATCCGATCGCCCTGCTTTTTGCAGGGGTCCCAGAGGGACCCGAGGATATTTAGCTATGCAAATCTTAACCCCGTAACCCCTTCCTGTCCCGGGGCGCCGAGCCCCAAAGTGTATCCCTCTGAATGTAAAATGTGTTCATGCGTGTCCCTATGTCTAGTTAGTTTCTCAATGTCAGGATCACAGAATGATCCAGCACGTAGAATTGTGTAACACTGAGGACTGATAGGTAACGTATACCGGACCTTAGTATGGCCGGACTAACGTACCAAAGAATAGTCAGGAATAGCCGAGGTCAAAGGATACAGAAAGAGACACAATGATAAGGAAAAGCCAGGATTCAGGGATGCCAGAAAACAGGGAAGTCAAAAACAATGCCAAAGTCAAATAATGAGAATTACCAGAATCAATAACGTGCTCTCAGACAACCACAAGGGAAACTACGACAGGGCACTGAGCAGGATGAGAACTGGGCCTAAATACCCCTCCTCTGGATCTGATAGGCTGTAATTGGCCTTTGACCCCAAAGGCAGTTATCAGGTTCCATTTGAATAATTGCTGCTTAGCACAAGCCCTCCTGTGGATTTGATTGCTGCTCGGCACAACTTTTCCTGTCAGGACAGTATTGTTGTTTGGCACAACTTTTCCTGTCTGAACAGTAAATTCCATTAATCACATTTTAATAAGCGGATGAATATGTGACACTCCCAGAGTGGGAGATGGTTATCTGTTCCCCAGCCCCCTCTTGTATGTCTTTTTGTGTTGTGTTGGATGGAAACCCCCTGTGGGGGCCTGTGCATAAAAATCTGTGTGCCCAGTAAACATTGTCAAACACTGTATCCTGGAACTGTGTCCTGTCCTGTTACTGGGGAAATGGGTCTGAACTACTCCAAAGGGGATAACCAGCCTGGTTACCCAGGTTCCACTGCAGGGGTTATTACCGAAGAGAAACCTTTGATGAATCACCTGTAATAGTTAGAGAAACCAATAAACCTCTGTATGGCTTTTAACCCACTGGGTAATGGCCATTGTAGAATGGCCTCTAGTTTGCGAGGATCCATATGGAAACCAGAGGCAGAAATGTTACACCCCAAAAACTGAACCTCATGTTGATCAAATACGCATTTCTCAAGTTTACAATAAAGAACATTTTTAAGCAAAGTTTGTAAAACTTGTTTGACATGATCATGATGAGTTTGGATGTCGGGGGAATAAATAAAGATATCATCCAGGTATACAAGCACAAAAGAGTAAATATAGTCTCTAAGTACATCATTAATGAAGTCTTAAACTACGGCCGGAGCATTACATAACTCGTAGTGCCCACTCCTAGTGTTAAACGCCGTCTTCCATTCATGATCCTCCCTAATTCTCACCAAATTGTACGCACTCCTAAGGTCAAGCTTAGTGAATTTAAACAATTCGGATATAAGGGGAATTGGATAGGCAATTTTGAGAGTAATCTTGTTTAAGGCCCTGTAGTCTATGCAAGGTTGTAATTCTCCATCTTAGCTACAAAAAAAGAACCCTGCACCAGCAGGCGAGGGTGATTTACGTATATGGCCTTTACTTAAAAATTCCTTGATGTACTCATCCATGATTTTACTTTCCTGTGGGATAGGGCATATCCCGCTCCTTTAGGAGGCATAGCCCCGGGAAACAGATCAATGGAACAATCATAAGATCTGTGTGGAGGAAGAGCATTAGTCTGGCTTTTACTAAATGCCTCTCTAACCTCCCAATACAGTATGGGAATTTCAGGTTTCGGAGATGTAGCAGCGGGTAAAGCAACGATGCCCACTTTTTTAGAAATGGGTAACATACAGCTTTCCTGACTCTCTGAGTCTCTACCACATTCCAGTATTTCCCCTCTAGTCCAGTCAATATGAGGGTGATGCTTGGTGAGCCAAGGGAACCCTAATATGATGGGACAAGAAGGGGAAGCGATTATCTGGAAAGTAATGTCTTCCTTATGCAAAGCTCCTATTGTAATGCAAATAGGCAAGGTCTCATGGGTAATAAGAGGTTGAGATAGGGGTCTCCCATCAACAGTCTCAACCGCTACAGGTGATGATCTCTCCTTGACTGGGATGGTGTGTTTTTTTAACAAAATACAAATCAATAAAGTTACCAGCCACACCTGAGTCAACCAGGCTCTGCATGAGAAGTTCTCCTCATTGCAAAAGGCCGAAATATCAAGTAGAAATCTGCTTTGGGAATTACACCTAATTACATTACACCCCTTAAGGTTCTTAGTTGTGGAAGTTTTCCGGACGTATAGGACAAGCATCTCTCATATGCCCTTTCTTGCCACAATATAAGCACAGACCCTCTCTTCTCCTATACTGTTTCTCTACCTCAGACAGTCCTGTAACCCCTAACTGGGGTCAGGGACAACAGGTTTGGAGAATCGAGGTGCTAGTGACATAGTCAAACGTCTAGTTCTGTTTCTAGTAATTTCCCTGGTCCTGAGTCTATTATCGATCTGCATAACATAGGTAATAAAGTCATTTAATCCCTTAGGTAGGTCTATGGCAGCAATCTCATCAAATATAACTTCGGATAATCCTTTTTAAAAAAGCAGCGATTAATCCATTGTTAGTCCAGTCTACCTCAGATGCTAAGGTACGAAATTCTATGGCATAATCCGAGATAGACCGGTTCCCTTGTTTGATATGCATTAGGGCAGTGGAGGCATCTTCCTCGCTGCCTAATAGTTCAAATGTCAGTTTGAATTCCGCCAGGAATTCCTGGTAACAATGAGCGATACTCATATTACTTTCCCACAATGGATTAGACCAGGTTAAGGCCTTACCTTTAAATTGGTTCATCAGATACCCAATCTTAGCTCTATCTGAAGGAAATGAGAAATCCCCTACATTCCTTCCTTATTCCTTCTACATATTACCAGAAAAATGCGGGGGAGCAGATAAGGAGATCGTAGGTGCCTTATATACTATAGGTGGAGGTACATTAGACAGTGGTGACATAAATGGAGAAGCCTCAGGTTGTAAATGAGCCGTCCTAGTAAGGAGCATGCTAAAAGCCTGGGCAAATTAATCCATATGGTGATCATTCTACTCTAGCTTTTTCTCACAAGCTTCTATGTGCTGACACAATTCTGCAGGATCTATGGCCATGTCGTAATGTCAGGATAACAAGTTGATCCAGCACGCAGTATTGTGTCACACCTTAGAATGACCGGACTTAACGTCTCCAAGAATAGTCAACATACTTGACTCCAAAAAGTACCTTAAAAACACATAAAAACCCCATAAAAGTTACATCCCCTGATAGCCCCGATCTGGGTAAAACACATATCCAAAAATCACCCAGATCGGTTCAGGGGTTCAGGAATTTCCTGGAAGTCATAGTTTTGACCGACCATGCACATGGTCCTATGCCGAAAACAGTTCCAGGGAAATCAGTGCTAACAGTCGGTTAAGTTTGGTAGTCTTTTACAGGTTTCCCTACAGGGCCCATAGTCTGTGGGCAGGAGGCTGGCAAGCAGGCTCTTCCAGGAGCTCATGGCAAACTCACTTGGAGGGGGGAGTTTGTCACATATCTTCCCTTACGGTAAGACTATCCAGACACCAGACCTCCAATCGGTCTGGGTCTGTGATAGTCTGGTGGCCTTTCCCAAAAGACGTAGTTGTCCAGATAGCTTCCTGCCAAAAGTGCCCATTTGTACATCCAGTGTCCTGTGGGGAAATAACCTGGATGCACATCCCCCTGGTTGGACCAAGTACTCGCTGGGGATGGAGGGTGCAGTTTCCCTCATCCGTGCTTGGTGGGTGAGGCCAGCGGCGCTCTCTCCCATAGCCCGCGGTTCAGCTGGGTTGGTTGGTGGGTCGTCAGGCCCCAGAACAAAGAGGTAGGTAGGTGGGTCAGAGGCATGGGCGTAGGAACCTCAAAAAATCTGGGGGTATATCATTTTTACTCGCCGGGTATATTTTTATTCCGTAAACTAGGAGTTGTTTATCCCATTGTACAGTGCTACGGAATTTGCTGGCGCTATGTAAATGATAAAATAATAACATTAAATGGTCACTACAGGGAAGGCAATTTACTTACCCAGATACAGCACCGGGATCCTCCTGATGCCGCGCCCCCTATTTAGACAAAATGACGAAATAGGAGGGTGCAAGCAGGGAGCAATAAAACACTTCTATTCAGAAGCGTCATTGCTCCCTGGTGCGCATGCGCAGCTTTGCCGCACATGCGCAGATACTTCATAGGGCAGCATTCATGTCTCGACTAGGAAGCACCTCCAGTGGCCATCTGAGTGTCCAATAGAGGTATTCCTCAGCAGTAATGTAAATACTGCCTTTTACGAAATGTCAGTGCTTACATTAAAAAGCCTGCAAAGACATGCTATAGACACCAGAACTACTACGTTTAGCTGTTGTGGTTCAGGTGACTATAGTGTCCCTTGAAAATAGAGGGGAAAAAAGAATCATCACAAATGTAAAAAATAAAATGTCTGTATTATTATTCTAAAAAGTATTTTTAAAAAAATGCACATTCCTAGCTTAATTTTTAGCATGACATTTGACACAAACATTTTGTACTTTGCAGATTACTTTCTATACATATACAAATTGTGTAATACTGCCCCTGACTTCAGGGCCAGATTAAGAGCCACGTGGGCCTGGTGCTGACAATTATGACGGGCCTAATTACAGAATCATATCGACCAAAAACAGTAAAACACTCCCAAGCATCATGTATCTGATGGAGATGGTGCTGGAGAGAAATTAAACAGCAGCTATAAGAAAAGGCTAATCTCTCTCTAATTTATGTTTTCATCTTTCAAGTAAATCCATAACCCCTAACAGCAGTGTCCAGTCAGGCAGGAAGTCAATGGGCATGGTAAAAGGGTGTGCCACTGACACAAATCACGTAACCTGCCAAAAGGGGCGAACATGCCCAAAAAGAGGACATGTCTGCTCAAAGAATTAGAAGGCCAGCCTGGCATGAATGCATGTCAGGCTGCCTGCCAATCATGCAGCTGGCCAACTAAGGGCATACTATGCAGACAGCACCCTGAGCTTGGCATAAATGCATCTAATGATGCGCTCACTCAACGCTTTCTAAGGACTGTCCCCTGGCACTCGCTAGTCCACTTGTCTCCTTACCGTCTTACTAGCAGGGAGAAGCTCCTGGTATATGGTCTGGGACAGAGAAAAGCTGTATTTAGTGAGTGTAGAAGAAAGGGAACATGCCACAGTGTTAGAGAGACCAAAGTCAGCATTACCTTAAAGGATCACTATAGGGTCACCACCATCTAGCCCCCCTGGGCCCCTCATGTCTCCATAAATATAGCAAAATCTTACTATATTCAAGCCCGAAGCTCTAACTCTGCATGCTGTTAGACTCATAAAAACAAGCAGTCTGCTGACATCATTAGAAGTGGTGGCCTAATCCAATCATAGTGCTTCGCCATAGGATTGGCTGAGACTGACAAAGAGGCAGATCAGGGTCAGAGCCAGCATGATTCAAACACAGTCCTGGCCAATCAGCATCTCCTCATAGAGATGAATTGAATCAATGAATCTTTATGAGGAAAGTTCAGTGTCTGCATGCAGAGGGTGGAGACTCTGAATGTTTGGATGCATTTTAGGCAGCCATGACCCAGGAAGGATCTCTAACAGCCATCTGAGGAGTGGCCAGTGAAGTTATCACTAGGATGTAATGTAAAGACTGCATTTTCTCTGAAAAGACAGTGTTTACAGCAAAAAGCCTGACGGTAATGATTCTACTCACCAGAACAAATTCAATAAGCTGTAGTTGTTCTGGTGACTATAGTGTCCCTTTAACTATATTCATTGTCAGCTAGTCCACACAAGTTTTGTTCCCATACATCCCACTTAAGTTTCCATACTTAAGTAAGAGTATGTGAAAAGTAGTTAGGGTTGCCACCTTTCTTGGAAAAAAAAGGAGTGACATAAGAGAAAATGCTGTAAAATCACCAAAAAAAACTATTAGTTTGATTCTGCTGTATAGATGGATTCCTCCCAGTGCCCCCACTGCCCCCATGACTCAGTGTCCCCATTTGTCCCTATGTATCAGTGTCTCACTGCCCCATGTCTCCCAGTGTCCCCTAGTGTCGTGTCCCCAGGTCTCCAGTGATCCTATGTATCACAGTGTCTCAATGCCCCATGTCTCCCTGTGTCCCCATGTATCCCAGGGTCCCCATGTCACTAGGACACTAGGAAGACCTGGGAACATGGGGAGACCTAGGGACACGGAGACACAAGTGACACTGGGAGACTAGGGGACTCTGGCTGGGACACATGGGGACAATGGGAAAATAAGGGACACTTGAAGACATGGGGACACAGACACCAGGGACACAGACACTAGAGACACTGGCTGGGGGACATTGAGACATGGGGACACTGAGACACCATGGCCACAGACACCAGGGACACTAGCTTGGAGACATGGGGATATTGTGACACTTTAGGCAATGAGAGACATGGAGGCACTAGGAGACATGGGGACAGTGAGACACTGGCAGGCTGGGAGACTTGGGGTCACTGGGAGACAAGGGGGCACTGAGACACCAGGGACACTGGCTGGGAGACATGGGGACACTGTGTCCCCATGTGTCTGTGTCATAATATCTCCCAATGCCCCTTAGTGTCTCAGTGTCTGCCATAATATCCCCCAGTGCCCCTTAGTGTCTCAGTGTCTGCCATAATGTCTCCCAGTGCCCCTTAGTGTCTCAGTGTCTGCCATAATGTCTCCCAGTGTCCCTTAGTGTCTCAGTGTCTGCCATAATGTCTCCCAATGTCCCTTAGTGTCTCAGTGTCTGCCATAATGTCTCCCAATGCCCCTTAGTGTCTCAGTGTCTGCCATAATGTCTCCCAGTGCCCCTTAGTGTCTCAGTGTCTGCCATAATGTCTCCCAATGCCCCTTAGTGTCTCAGTGTCTGCCATAATGTCTCCCAATGCCCCTTAGTGTCTCAGTGTCTGCCATAATGTCTCCCAGTGCCCCTTAGTGTCTCAGTGTCTGCCATAATGTCTCCCAGTGCCCCTTAGTGTCTCAGTGTCTGCCATAATGTCTCCCAGTGTCCCTTAGTGTCTCATTGTGTGCAATAATATCTCCCAATGTCCCTAAGTGTCTCATTGTCTGCCATAATGTCTCCCAGTGCCCCTTGGTGTCTCAGTGTCTGCCATAATGTCTCCCAGTGCCCCTTGGTGTCTCAGTGTCTGCCATAATGTCTCCCAATGTCCCTTAGTGTCTCATTGTCTGCCATAATGTCTCCCAATGTCCCTTAGTGTCTCAGTGTCTGCCATAATGTCTCCCAGTGTCCCTTAGTGTCTCAGTGTATGTCTCCTCGCAGCCTTTCCCCCATCCCTTACATCCCTGAGCTGTAGGCTGTCTCTGCAGGGTGGAAGTTGCTGTCTGGACTCTCTGTAGCTGCACCCCTGCAGATCAGTGAGTATAGATAGGCAGGGAGGGATATGCTGGAACTTCCTATCCCTGCTTGTCTCCACACACAGCGACCCCTACTGGCCAGTGCTGGTATTGCATAGTAATCTCTTGTTTATACTGAGAAAAATACCAGCATTTGTATTGCCAGTATCACTGCAATTGGCACCAGCCAGGCAGCCTCAAATACTGGCTGTGCCAATAAAATAAAAGCCAGGTGGAATCCCTAAGAGTAGTGTGTATAAAATCAATGGGCCTATTCCATGGGCCTGGGCCTGGGCCTGGAGCTGCAACTCCATCAGCCCCTATGTTAATCCGGCCCTGCCTGATTTAGGGTGACCACATTTGCTAACTGCCATTCAGTGACACTTTTAGAAGTGCATTCCATACATTTTACTACCCATCTCTACCCCTTCCATTTATATTAGAACCCCACCTACCCCTTCCATGAATATTAGAACTACCCCTACGCTTTCCATGCAAATAAGAACCCCACCTACCCCTTCCATGCATATTAACCGCTCCTACCCCTTCCATGCATATTAGTACCCCCTAACCCATTCCATGCATATTAGAACCCACCCTACCCCTTCCATTCATATTAGTACTCCCCTAACCCCTTCCAATTATTTTTCTACCTACCCTTCTCCCCCATCCATATTAGTAGCCCCGCTAACCCCTTCCAATAATTTTTTTACCTCCTCCCATCCATATTAGAAGCCCCCCTAAACCATTCCAATTATTTTTCTACCTTCCCCCTCCTCCCATCCATATTAGTAGACCCCCTAACCCCTTCCAAATATCTTTCTTCCTCCCTCTTCCTCCCATCCATATTAGAAGCCCCCCTAACGGCTTACATTCATTTTTCTACCTCCCCCCTCGCCCCTTCTTTAACCCTTCCATTAATTAACACTAAAAATGCTCAGGCAACTGTTTTTTTTTTCTTTTCAGAGGTGACAGGCTCTGCTCTCCCCCTACAAACTGTTGTCCCCCCCTTTTACCTGACATAGCAGGGGGACCTCTGAACGTCTGGCGGGCACAGTGTCAGACTGAGCGCCGGGTATTCATGTGACACCCGGTGCTCCTGCGCATAAGGGGAGGTGCTCCCCTTCCCAGTCTGCAGTGCGTGCGGTTCCCTGATGGAGCCACCCGCGGTCGGCGGAGCTGGGGGAGGATTTCTCTATAACCTGTCCCCCCTGCATGATTTGCTTGGGGGGATGCGTCCCCTCCCATCCCCCCAGTTCCTACGCCCATGGGCAGAGGCCAGCTGCACTTTGCCCAGATGCCAGCTCTTCTGCTGAAAGGGGGTCAGTAGAGGCCTTAGTTCCCTCTCCTGCACCGGGACCATGGTTGGGAATAGGCAGGTGGGGATCTGGACCTCGGTCCCATCTGCACCATCCATGCTAGGGGGCTGGTACCTGGATGACAGCCCCATCTGCTGGGGAGGGGGACAGACTGTCTCCACTCCCTGTAACACACACCGCCGCTGGGCAGAGAGACCGACCATCTCCTCTCCCAATAATATACTCTGCCGCTGGGGAGGTTGGCCGACACACTTCTCTCCCTGGGATATACACTGCCATTGGCGAGAGAGACCAGTTGTCTCCTCTCCCTGTGAGATGCACTGCCGCTGGGGAGAGAGACCGGTTGTCTCCTCTCCCTGTAAGATGCACTGCTGCTGGGGAGAGAGACCGGTTGTCTCCTCTCCCTGTGAGATGCACTGCTGCTGGGGTGGGAGACTGGTTGTCGCCTCTCCCTGTAGGATGCACTGCTGTTAGGGAGAGAGACCAGTTGTCTCCCCTCCCTGTGAGATGCACTATCACTGGGTAGAGAGACCAGTTGTCTCCTCTCCCGTTAGGATGCACTGCCGCTGGGGAGAGAGACCGGTTGTCTCCTCTCCCTGTAACTCCAGCTGACACTCGGGATCTGGGCCAGCTGCCCAGCCTCCCTGTAGGGCCAGTAGAGAGACCTCGGTCCCATCTCCACATGCCATTTGAGGTTCCTCTCAGTGCCAGTGTACGAGGTCTCCCAGGACTTGAGAATAAGGACCACCTGCCTCCTCTCCTGGTAGCTCCGGCTGCAGCTGGGGATCTGGGCCGGCTGCCCAGCATCCCTGTGGGGCCGGTGGAGAGACTTTGGTCCCATTTCCACCTGCCTGTTGGGGTTCCTCACAGGACCAGTCTATGAGGTCCCCTATTTCAGGTACCTCCAGCTGCCTCTGGGGAGAGAGGCTAACCTCCTATCATTGAATACTTATTTTCCTCGCTTGTCTTTCGACGGTTACCTGGTTCCAGATCACCAGGAAGGTATCCATGGACACATCAGGGCCATACCAAGCCACTTGCTGCCTCACCTCTGAAAGGATTAATCGATCCTTCTCCCTTGGAAGTGTTTTGTCGCCTATCTCAGCATCCGCTGTCTGCCACTTGGAATATTCACTGTTCTGTCTTCAATATTGAGGGAGACCATTGAAAGCACGGAGACAACACACAAAGTCAGCTATTCAAAAGTTTCTCGTTTAATGACAGAATTTGCATTGCTTATATAATACAATTTGCGTGCGAAGAGACAATGTCCATTCAAATAAAAAAGCCTGAGAAAGAAGCTAACAAACAGATGTTTCCCCATAAAAATAAAATTTAGCACTGAGTTATATTTGCTTAACGGGAAATAGGGAAAACACAATTCTAGGCATTTGAGCCAAATGCTGAAATAGCCATTTTTTAGGAAATGAGGTAATTTAAGTGTTAATTAGTATATGTCCGTGACAAAAATAGTCAGCTTGGATACAGACAATGTGTTGGGTTTAACCCTTCAATCCCCTCTTTGATCAATCTATTGATCATATCTATATACATAGTGTGAAGTCCATGAGGTATATTCAGGATTGCTAGTCAATCCTGCGGGACTTTAGTTAGTTCTTCACCACAGTTCCCTCAGGACAATACCCTATGACCTAGCACGGAGGAGAGTATCCAGCTGTTTGTCCTCGGCAGTAGTAATCAACTTTTGAATCTTATTCTTCAGGGTACAGGTAAGATAACAATTGTACAGAATCATAAATTACATTACAAGTACAACTATCACCAATGGATAAAAGAATAATCTAACAATGTGAGCACTTGTGGGGGACCAACTTGTGAATATATCATACCAGTGATTATCCAAGTCATCCTGGATTTGTGAACTTACTTTCAATAGTTCGCCCTTTTCTGTCTTTTTGTTACATCTTTGCATAGGGAGACTATGGATGTAGTAATATTTAGGTTAACATGTATGGCCTTGGAGATAACGGTGGTGTTAACACAGGTGGATGGAATAGGGATATGGGACTGATTGTTCATATTTGCCAGCATGGACACTGGACAATAATATAGGGAAGGGAAAACTAGATGCCTATTACTAATAATAGAATTGTTGGTGAGCAGTAGCATCTGTGTGTAATTGTCATTGGATCCTTGAATTAAACTGGCATCATTACACGCATTATTAGCTGTCTTATTATTGGCCCTATACCAAGTTTGCCATATATCCCAAAAGGTAGCATGCATCGAAGGTACACTGCAAAAGCAGTAGTACAGAACCCAGTATTATTATGGATTATTAATTTAAAAAATGGGACAGGTAGAGATGAAATGGATTTTTAACTTAAACACACTAATTCCAGGTGGTCTCAATAATGACTTTGAGATATGCCATTTTATCTAAAAATTACTCTCTGTCTGTCCATTTAAGAAATTATTCTTTTTACTTTTTTAAACTTTTAAATACTAAATTTTAATTAGAATTATTGGAAATTAACGACACACTTAGGGGAGTGATTTCATCCCTAGTACAAAAACTGGAAATTAATATTGATCATGAAATATATGCACTTTTCTGCACATTGAGTATTGATGTTAAGAATGTTAATAATTTAAGTAATATAAGAAGATTGCCTTTATATTAACTTTATATCAATTTTTCATAAAATTTACAGAAACTGTAACAGAAACAAATGTAATTATTTTTTATTGATTATATTACTTTAACTTTTAATTGACAATGATTAATGAAATCAATATACAATGAATAGGGAAGAAATCAATTCTGCAGTATATGTATTTAATATAGATACTGTTAAGAACAAGTATGAAACTCCTATGAGAAGATACTAATATGTACCAATGTGTGTTTTTTCCTTCCTATTTTCTCTGTTTTATTCATCTTCTCTATTATGTGCTGAGCACAATTTAAAAGGGTGGAATTTGTATGTATTTAACTTAAGGTGATGGGTGTCGGCGAACCAACCTGTTCTGCCACTTTTTTTTTTTTTTTGCTTGAGGGTATGTGCCCACAAGCAAGATGGCTGCGGTGAGAGCGGAAGTGATCTTGATTACCCTGATGAAAGGAAGGTGTGGAAATCACAAGAAGCTAAATCCGGATTGGAGGATGGGATGGGTGGACCGCCCACTGGATGTTTATGTTTTTTTTTATGTACATTAGTCCCAATCTTCCTTTTTAGTGATGTGAGGTCTCCTGTATCTATTGGGAAAGTATGTTCCCATGACTGGAACAGATATGAGAACAAAGACCTATCATTATTATTACTGGTTATTTCCATGGCACAATTCCCTCCTGTGGACATCTCAAACTGTTGTGTATATGGTTTTCTGGTATATGTGCAAAGATAACCCGGTGTATATATATTATCCAAGTAGCCACAGCCTTCCCCTTACTGTTCAGTTCAATTTGATACTTATGTGGATCTTCAGATGAGCATTCAGTATCTGGGGAACGGGGGTGTCTTATGCTAGATGAGAAATTAAGGCCTAATTGGGCTCCAGAGGATAATGAAGAACTGTCCATTGTTTCTTTGGTCTCCTGAAGAGACCCATTATGTTTCCAAAAGAACACTGGTTTCAGATTGCCTAAGTTCTCGTATTTATAATGGCAATCCAGATAGACAGTAAAAGGCAATACAAAGATAAAGGTGATGACTGCCAAAATCATGATTTTGCTTTCCTTATTCGAGCCATGGTATATCACATAGAAGAACAACAGGTGGTTCAGGTACAACTGGTTCTGGATGCTCCAGTTGGGTCTTGGCTCCCCTCTTTAGACACGGTTTTACACGTGATGCATGAATCAACAGATCTTGGGAGTCGGTTAGGACTGCAGTGCAGGTCACAGCGATGACAGTGGTTGGGGGACCGAATGGGAAGCCTCCTTTCTTTGTTCTGTTCAACTGCCGGATACACACTGAGTCTCCAGGTTGATAGGGATGGGTAGGTTCCTGTGAAGGTAAAGGGAACTGCGAAGAAACATTGCCATATATACAATTCAACTTTATCAACAATTCCTTAACATAATGTTCCTGAATTAGCTCTTAATCACCAGGCATAATGACTAATGGTTCCCTGGCCCAAGGTGTAGTAAATGGTCTACCCATTAGGATCTCAAAAGGAGATCATTTGGTAACTTTATGAGGGGTCATTCGTATCTAAAATAGCTGGAAGATACCTTTGCCAATTACCCATGTCCCTGTGGTTGCCATCATGAGTTTCTCTTTGATAGTCCTATTCATCCTTTAAACTACTCCTGAGCTATGAGGGTGATAGGGTATATGAAACTTCCATGTCACCTGTAGCCATTTAGCAAGTTCTTGAGTGACCTTACTAGCAAAAGCCGGTCCATTATCAGAATTAATCTGTAAGGGAAAACCATACCTGGGTATTATTTCTGTAGCGAGTATTTTCACCACAGTTTTCGCATCTTCTATTGGTGACAAAAGCTTCAGGCCACCGACTAAACTGATCTACTATTACCAAAAGATATTGTTGTTTATGACCTGTTTTAGGTATATGGGTGAAGTCATCCTGCAGGTGTGTGAATGGTGCCGTGGATGGGGGCAAATGATCATGGGATGGTTTCCCAGGGATGTTAGGATTGGCCCTCACACATGGTTCACATAGCTGTATAAATTTGCATACATGATCTTTTAAATTCAGGATGTACAAAGAATCCATAAGGAATTGTATGGTGTTAGTTATACTCCTATGTCCGGGTCTGTGTGCTTGGCTAATAAATATGGGGGAACTTGCCTCAGGTATACCTATCTTCCCATGTGTTAAAAAAACGCTATTGTGCAAATAAACGCCAAATAGTGAAAAGTGTGTAGCGCTTTAACAAATAAACAAACACTTACTCCTGGAATTCTCAGGAGATATAGGCAATGGGTGGGAAAATCCTAAAAATGCAATATATAAAATATGGTGCAATATGATCGGTATAGTGGTGAGAGGAATATCTTATACTGGATTCACTCACATGGTCTAGAGCCTCTTAAGGACCGTCTCTGATCTCCTCCGCTTTTGTGTCCTTAAGGTGACACACACCCTAAACGTCCATATTAGGCGAAAACCTCAAAATGGAGACAAAAAATGGAGAGAACAGGGAAGCAATGCTGACCCTGGTGCAGAAATCATTGATGTAATAAAGTGCAGAATATAAATAAAAATTGGTTTCTCACCTTGTCAGGAGCCTATAACTGGGCTCCAAGTATGTGGATGTTGTGTCAAATTATAGTGATACAGCCCTTCTTTAAGCAGCATAGATGTTTCACCAGACTTCTTTTATAAAAGAGTAACATTTATTGTAACATATACTATAAAACAATAAAATCAATATACTTAAGTGCTGGTGATGAGTCCAAGACGCGTTTCGCCTGTATAATTCGGCTTTATCAATTGGTAATTAAAAACGCTGCTAGTTCAAATTTAAATACCACAAAATAACACAAAACAGAAAAGGGTGCGCCTCAAAACAAATAATAGAAATATTAATAATAGTCCAAATGACTTTTCATAAATTCAGAGTGATGCAATCCACGTTTATAGGGAAGACTCTTGTAATACAATAAGATGGAGAAACTCTTCACTTAAAATTCGATGGAGCATATGGGGAGAAAGAACACAAGAAAAACTCCAATGGTACAGTATGTAGGCAAAATGAAAAACAAAAGTGGTAATCAGTACTACTCACAGTCTACAGAGCTAATATCCAGCTCTGGTTTAAAGTGCGTGGAGTGGAATGATATTTGGAGTGGTGCTGGTTAACAGGTGTATAGGATGGTTCAGTAGTCCGATTATTGGTGCGATTCAACCAAAAAAAATAAAAAGAAAAACATATAGTGCTCACTGTATCTTTTAGGTGAGAGAACATAAAGTGAATGAAATGTACTCACAGTATATAGAGCAGACTATACTGCTCGGTGTAAGCGTATGGGTGGTATAATCCCCACCTATGGATTCTTTGTACTTCTTTGGTAAACGTTGAGTGTCAATGTAGCCAGGTAAAGATGTATAAAATAAAAGAAAAAATAAATAATAATAAAAAAAAGAATATGGTGTTTTGGATCAAAGAAAACTTTGATTATTTGTCTATCTACTCCTTCCAAATTGATTAATTAATGCGTGCACGCTTTCCCTAGAAGTAATTCACACCGGAGACAAAGTTTCTGATCAGTGAAAAACCAAGGAATGCTTTATTCCCCGGAGTGGGGGCTCCTTCTTAAAGCAAAAATATGTCACAGTTTAAACATACAGTATACATTCACCAATTGGTTAACAGTCTAAGGGTTCTTGTCTAAACCCCCCCTACAGGATGTAGTGTCATCATTACAGACTTCTGGATACTCGATGGGAGGGGGAGTGAGTAGTTTCTTTCAGTTACTTTAACAGTGATTCTACATTTTGTTACACGTGGCATATAGCTGTTAACTGGCACAAAGGCAGTGGGGGAGGAGTTAGTAAAGGGAGCTGTTAACACAGGAATTTTGGTTACACAAGGTTTGCTTGATGGGAAGGGGGATGCTTAGCACGATGAAGAATTTACATAGGAAACAGCAACTGAACACATTGTAGGGGGGGAAGGGAATATTTACTCTAGCAGCCAGTTTTAACATAGTGAACACAGAATAAATAGACATTAGTAAATAGCCATTTTATTTTAATTCATCTGTCCATAACAATGGCAATCAAAGAAATTGGTGCCAAAGTAATTCCTTTATTTAAATGTAAAAAAAAACAACAAAAAAAACATGCGTAGGACCTTTAGCGTTTTATATTTTACATTCTATTATTGTTGGGTGAATTTTCATCCTGTAAATAAAGCTGCTACATCGTTTTTTTCCCAACCATCCCTTGAGTCCTGCATTGTGTTTACATCATTGGAGCAACAGGAGGGATAACTTAACCCCCCACTGTTATCGGGGGAGGCACCCTTGAGCGCTACTTCTCAGGTAACTTTGTGAGTGCATTTCTTTTTTCAATTTGACAATTTTTATTTTGTCATACATCAAAAAGCAGTATATGAGGGGTACAGAATAAAAAGGGGAGGTGGGGAGGGAACTAGGCAACACTGTTTACACGTACACTTTCTGCCTTGTATACGTACATTATGTAGTTCACATTACACATCACGTGTTCCACATTTCCTCTGCTAGCGTATACAATTTTAACCATTACACTTTAAACTTTAAACTTCATATTTTCCCAATCCGTATTTGCTACCTTTCTCGGAGTCGCAAGTGTAGTATGGAGTGCTGGACGTAATATCGCCACTTGTGTGGTTGGACTAGCGTCTAGCGGGTAAATTAGTTTTGCAACACGTGTGTTTTGTTGCTCGCCCTTATCCCGTGCGTATTGTGCCGACCCCTTGCCCCTGTATACTGGTCTCCTTCAGGGAGTCTGGGTTCTTCTCCCCTCGGGAGCTTGCGTAATGTGGTTGCCTGGTGGTAGCGTCTGGGCTAGGCGTTCGTGAACTACTGGCGGGGTGCTCACTAGGGCGGCTGTCTAGATACATATTAAGTTGTAGCTCGATAGTTGTGTGTGGGGGGGGTGGGGGTAGGGTGTGCAGAGAAGGGAAGGGAAAGAATTAAGGGAAGAAAGGGGAAGAGATTCAGTTTGTGGACCTCTTGAAAATGGTGTCTCTCTTTGCCCACCCTCTGGGCCTATGTTTCCTAGTTACTAGTTCTACCTTTCTACCTCCAATGTACCATCGGTTCTATGTGTTAGGACCTCCTCCCAGGTCAAGTCTCAGACATTCCCCGTCTCTCTAGCTTTGGTTCTCTACTCGATCTCTCGTGTCTTAGCGTACCTATGCGTCCTGAGTTCTGGAGTGGTGTGAACTTCTCTGAATGTATTTTGCCCATTTGTTTTTTGTGTCTATGATCGTGTGGTTATTTGTAATGTATTTATTTGCCATAGCCTCATATTCCCAGTTTGTGGATGTTTGTGTTAGGAGATCGTGTTTGCTGGGTGCTTGTGGTTGTTTCCACTGTCTGGCTATCAGGGTTACTGCCGCTATGAGCACTTGGAATATCAATTGTCTTTCCTGCTTGTGCCATTGGGCAAAATGCATGAATAGTATGCCCTGTTCAGGCCCCAAGCTGTAAGGGCGGCCTATCATGTCAGTGATTATCTCTTCCACCATCTCCCAGTAGGGAGTGATTATCGGGCACGTCCACCAAATGTGGTACATTGTCCCCCTTTCTCCGCAACTCCTCCAGCATTCCCCTGAGCTTCCCGGGTATAGTTTCGCTAGTTTGTCCGGGACCATATACCATCTGTACATAATTTTCCTCATTGTTTCTAGGTGAGTCGCGCATGATGTGTGCCCTTTGTGTGTTTGGAATGCCTGTTTCCAGTCTAGGTCTGCTATTGGGCGTCCTATGTCTTTCTGCCAGGCATCTCTAAAGTCTCCGTGTCTGTTTGTATCTACTGCATTCAGTAGCGCATATAGTTTCGACAGGATTTTTTTATGTATACTGCCCTGTAGGCATATCTGTTCTAAGGCGTCAATATTTGGTGGTTCGGCACATGGACCCTTGCAGTGTGAGGCCACAAATGATTTCAGTTGGAGGTAAGGGAATATGTGTCTGGATTGCAAGGAGAACTTGGTTTGCAGTGCTGGGAATGGCAGTAACTCGTTGTCCACGCATATCTGGCTAAGGTGGGTACATCCCCCTCTCACCCAGGGGGTGTGGTCAAACGTCGGTATGCCCACTGAGATGCTCGTGAGTGGGATATTCCCTATAGTTGGTCCGACCATGCCCAGTGATGCCCTCACAGAGTCCCATGTTTTGATCATTGCTGCCGTGGTTGTGTACGGCGGTCGTAGTTTGTACGGCAGCTGGTATAGGTGTTGCAGCCCCTGTTTGCATGCCCAGTGTGTTTCTATGTGGACCCATTGGGGGGGTCTTCTACTGCGTTTGTCGCTGCTATGGCAGTCAGCAATGTGGCTCTATGGTAAGAACGTTGGGCATGCCCAGTCCCCCTTCTTTGATCGGTTTTTGTAAGAGCTTGCTGGCCACCCTCACCTTGCAGTTGGCCCACACAAACCGTACGATCAGCTTTTGGATTGTGCTCATGTATTGGCCCGGCAGACTAATCGGGACTGTGCGCAGTAGGTATTGGAGTTTGGGAAGTATAGACATCTTAATCGCCGCCAGTCTGCCCAGCCAAGAGAGATATTTGCCCTCCCATGTGTGTAGCGTGTCTGTAAATGCTTTGATCAGTTTAGTAAAGTTTAACTTGAACAAATGGGGTAGGTGGGGGGGTATATGGATGCCCAAGAAGGTAATGTAATCCTTCCTCCAGTCGAATGAGAAAAGCTCACTCAAATGTTTCAGCCGGTGGGACTGGACTCCCACACCCATAGCCTGGGATTTAGTGACATTCAATTTGTAGTAGGAGTTAAGGCCGTATTCTTTAATGTCTTTCATGAGGTGTGGTAGTGAATTGTGAGTGCATTTCATTAACACAATTTATTTTTTCAAATTGTATTACACTGTGCATGTTTTTTGTTTGTTTTAGATTTACATCTGTATCCCAAACATTTCTGGTTGTTTTGTATTCCTTTTTATTTATAATAATAAACAAAACAACAACAACAAAAAATTTCCTTGCTCTTACTTGAGCTCTTACTAGACAGAAATCCCCATGTGTAATTGGGTGGCTTTCCCACTTACCAATTTCCAAGAAAACAAAATAGATTTTCAATAAACACAATTGCTCGCTCTCTCCTTCAGCTCGCCTAGCTGGCTTTTTCTCCCTCACTCTGCAGCAGGCTGATCCCTTCATTTAAAAGCCTGCCTGCCAATTGACAAGCTACAGGTGAGGATCAATTAGTTCACATCTCTGGAACTCCTAAGGTATAAACAAGATCAGGTCTGGCCAGTGGCGTACTAAGGGAGGGGCAGGGGGGGCGGTCCGCCCCGGGTGCCAGCCGGTGTCTATAGCCTGTCCCTGCAGGCCTTTTAATGTAAACACGGCGGCACTGCAGCACTGGCGTTAGTTAACATGGCAAATCATATGGCTGGGGCATTGTGATGTCACATGGGGGGCGGCAAACTTTACTTTTGCCTAGGGCGGCAAAAATCCTTGTACCGGCCCTGGCTGGAGGGGGCTGTGTGAGCTGTGGCCGCACAGTGTCCCATGGTAGTTAGGGTGCCGTGCGGCCAGTACAGCTCACTCAAGCAAACAGCTGATAAACTGGCCGCACGGAGGAAATGTGTATGTGTGACTGTCTGTCTGTAACTGAGTGTGTGACTGTCTGCCTGTAAATGTGTGTGTGGGGCTGCAGGGATTTTGTAGAAGGGGGTGGGGGTTTTGTATTGGTACAGGAGTCTTTATAAGGGGGGATAAGCAGGGGATTTGTGGAAGGGGGTTGCGGGGGTTTTATAGATGGGGCAGTACAGGATTTGTAGAAGGGGCAGGACAGAGGTTTTGTAGGAGGGGCAGGGCAGGACAAGGGTTTTGTAGGAGGGGCTGACAGCGGTTTTGCAAAGTTTACAAATTGTAAAAATAAAAGAAATAAAACCTTTAACATTTTTACAGGTTTTTTTTTTGGGGGGGGGGGGGGGTGCCAAGCACAGGATCCGCCCCGGGTGCCAAATGCTCTAGGTACGCCCCTGGGTCTGGCTGTTATATAGCAACTAGTGCTATTGGAGCACTGGCCCACCCTGCTCTCCAAATGCTCCGCCCCAGGGACCCATACAGTGTTTTGCATAGTTTCAGCAAGGTATATTGCAAACTTAACATCTCTCCCTGGGACATTTAACTGAAAATTCTCTGGCTGTTGTTTAGCAAAGCAGGCCTGATATATCTTCCTTCAACAACCATTCCACTTTATCGCTCACAATATATGTATATATTTGTAGTCGGGGACATTAGCCGTTATAGCAATATTAAACCACATAAGTGGGGGGGCGTGGTTTGGCCTTGGACTAAGATGGCAGCATAACCCTACAGCTCCCGTCCATCCACACTGCATCACGCACATACCTGCAGCATCGCGACGCACACATAAAGTCAAACGCCTTTACCATGTCCATCACAGGCCTCGGAGCGAAGCAGCAAAGGAAAAAACAAGTGGAGCGGGGTGAAAACCCAATTTCGTCTCAAACATGTTTGCGGCCTTGTGGACAAATCCAGCCTCCCAAGGTGGCCGCCACACGAGTCCACGCGGCTCCCCCTCTCTGGCCTCTGAGACTGGCGATACTGCGGACACCCCCACAGGTGCCACAGCACAAATACTGCAACAGCTCGTGGAGGTGAAAACCTACCTGGCGGGCGAAGTCAACAGAACCTCCCGCGAAGTGAAGGCCGAGAACCAGGCCTTGGGGGTACACACATCTGATTTGGAGCTCCGAGTAGAGACCGTGGAGAGCCCATAACACAATGGTGTCCCACGCCGACTCCATGGCACAACAGCTGGATGCCTTAGAGATGCTAGTGGAGGACCTATCTATCCGCTCCAGATGCAACAACCTACGCATAAGAGGCCTTCCGGAAAACCTGGCAGAAGGCCCACTCACACAGCGTATGGAGGAATTCTACAAGCACTTAATCCCTGGTATACCAAACGAAAGATGGGTAATTGGGCCCACCAGGCTCTGTGAGCCAGGAGAGCAGAGGGGTCCGTACCCAGAGACGTCATCAAAATATTCCACCACTGTTCTACCAAGGAAGCCATCATCAAATATTGCAGGGACAATGTATTACAATATCAAGACACCAAGCTGGCAGCATACCAGGACCTCGCACCAGCTACTCTACAATGCCGCAATGAGTGGAGACCGGCCGCGGAACTCCTTTGGAGCCACAAGATAAGATACACTTGGGGACACTCCTTCAAATTGGTGTCATGCGGGAAGGACCCACTCCCTGATGCCAGGAGCCGATCCAGTCCACTTCTTCAGAGGACTCAACATCGACGTTCCACCCGACTTCACCCTACCTAAACGGTCGAGACCACAGCTGACACCCATTGCCCAAGAATGGCAGGAGATTGGGGTCAGACCGGACGGTATCACCTGAATGGGACACTAAGGGACATGCACCTCCCCAGGTCCGGAACCCTGTGCAGTTGGACCACAGAAACGCAAGCAAGGACAGCTAAGTGATGGGGGAATGGGCTGGGGACTCTGGGTAATGTGGGAAACTTATCACTAGTGAGTGCCCTAGCAGAACAATATGGGGTTTTATGTGGCTGCACCCTCAGTTAGAAGAGGGGGAGGGAGGGAGGGTTGACAAGCAGTGGCAGAAATATCTACTCAGCTCCCCAGCGATGGTGACGGGCTCCCGGCCCGGTTGGGAGGGGTGCCCACAGCAGTGAGGGGCTCAGGTGGAAAATGGTGGGTTAGCACACTCGGTCGGAACCATTTACCCCGCCACAAGTAGAGCAATTACCCCAGAGTACACGTGCCAACTCTTGACCGTGGGAACAGTGGCTCAAAGTTACCACAACTCTTATCTACCATAAGATAACCGCAAAAAAAAGGATATTTGAAAAAAATAATAATAAATAAAATAAAATAAATAAAAAAATAAACAACAAATAATAAACTAATAAAAAATATCAAAAAGGAAAAAAAAAACAATAAAAAAAAAGAAAAATCCCAACATGATATCTGGCTCCCAGTTCAAGACCCCTTACCCACCCCCAGATATGACTGCACCCATGGGGAGGGGGTGTGGCTGGGCCATAGCTCATTCCCCCCACAGAATTATATCGGGCTCAAGGATAGACAGACACTGGTCACAGAAGAGAGCCTGAGACAGAGGGGCAATCCCAGTAAATACAAGAGGAACAATACGATGGGGGGTGACGAGAGTCCTAGAGGACTTGTCTGTCTTGCACGTCGATGCACAGCGGATTGGGGCAGGGAGCTGCCATCCGGCACTGGGAACATGTCATCTCAGGGCGGGAGTGGCTTGCACCACCAAGCTGCTCTGGCGATTTGTAAGACCAGACTTCATTTTGTAAATATATTAAGTTACAGTTATGTTATTATTTTACTTCGTTTGTATGATTTACTCGTGACACCTCTACACCAAGATGGCTCTCTCATGGGGCGCAGGCCCTGGGGAACAGCTGAAGCAAAGGGATGGTCACTTACCCAGATGGGGACTGAGGAGTCGCGGGAGGGGACGAGGCTTAGAGACTGGGGAGTCCATAGCACATGGCAACAACCACCTCCTGATGGCACAGTGTGGCTCTAAAGGTACGCTGACTTAATGTAAAGGGACTAAACATGCCCTCCAAACATAAACTTCTATTGAGGGAGCTGAAGGCTAAATAAGCCAACATCGCCCTAATACAGGAAACCCACCTCCTGTCACGGTAGTTTACCCCTACACGCAAGATTTAGTTCAACAATCGACAGAGCAGATACGACTTACCGGACCTTAGAATGGCCGGACTCGCCGTATAGCAGAGAATAGACAGAGTCAAGAACAAGCCGAGGTCAAGGGAACAAAGAGACTGCGAGAACAAAAACTAGCCAAGGTCTGGTACACAGTAGTCAGTAAGCCGGCAAACAAGACAAAACAGGGATAGAGAGATAAAGAGAGTCAGATACAAAGCCAAGGTCAAGTACGAAAATCACAACTGAACACAACAAGCGCTAAAGGGAACTGAAACAGAAACCACGATAGGGCAGGGAGTTAAGGGAGAGGTAAGTATAAATACCCTAAACTTTACCCACGGTTCTGGGACACCCTCACTACACTGGCCCACACAGGGGGAGGGGGGGCGGTGCTGGTGGGAGGGGACTTCAATGAAGTGCCATGTCCAGCGGTCGACAGAGGCGCAAAAAGGGCAATGCCACGGTCACACAGGAAGGGGTCTCAGGATAAATTAATGCACGCCTTTCTGAGGCACACAGGTCTACTTGACACGTGGCGCCTACAGCACCCAGACACAAGGGACCTTCTACTCGGCACCCCACGATACCTATTCAAGGATAGACAACATTCTACTTAACGGACAGGGAATGGCCAAGGTCGTACACTCCGAAATTAACAGCATCACCTGGTCAGACCATGCGGACATAGGGGTTACCCTTGACGGGTTAAAGCACTCCTCTAATTGGACTTGGAAATTAAACGCAAGTCTATTGGAGGACAAAGACATCACCCACTCCATGAGCACAACCCTCAAGGAATACTTTGAACATAATAATACCCCTGACTAAACCCCACTACTATCTGGGCGGCACACAAGATGGTCATACTGGGACACTCATCAAAGCAGCCACACATAAAAATGACCACCCGACTGCTGGACTTACAGACAGCCCTTAGAAAAGCGGAGCTCCAACATAAGGCAAACCCCATGGGACCCAAATTAGTGGAACTAAATACCCTCAGACACTCCCTAAAAGAACTCCTGCTTGTAGGGGAGGCAAGGTCCATCATACGGTCCAGACGCACATTCAATGAGAAGTCCAACAAAATGGACACACTGCCAGCAAGGTCCCTCCGACCAAGACAAGGGTCTAAACACATTACTAAGATCATCACACTGACGGGGGACACGGCAGAAACTCCAGTCAACATTAATAACGTTTTTACACAGGGTTGGGGGGCGGAGTGATGACATAGGAGGCGCGCGACGTACGGGAATGCGAGTGTGATGCTGTGACCCGGAGTGAGATAGACTGAACGAGAAAGCCAGAAGCAACGTCAACTTTCTGCTTTTTTTGTACTGCACTGTTTAGCTGGCCCTGTTGTTTGTACCTGGAGGGGGAGAAGTGAGATGCCATCAAGTATACCGTAACCAAAACGGCTTCATGATATAGATGGCGAACACAGCTGAGGGAGAACCCAGACATCAAATAGCATCCCACGTGAGTACATATAACTCACGTTATGAAAGAAAGGGAGAAAAAAAGAGAGATTCAGAGAGAAAAGAAAATAACTATAAGAGGAGTAAAGTTAACCACATGGAAACAGAAATAAAGCAGGATCAAGGATGAAAATCTCTGAGAGGAAATTTAATCCCTGCATAAAAAAAAGGATTAGTGCTTGGATTGTCCTACCACAAATAAGTTAAAACTTAAGAAGAAACAAGGAGACCTGATGGGTTTATATTTTGTATTTTGCTCCAGGCTATATATGTTTATGTTTTCTCCTAAGATGTGGTTATAGTTAAATTATCCCCCTTATGATAAACATTATGGATGCTGGGGCACTTTAAAAGAGTCCAGAGTGACTAACCGCCTCGATATAGCAAGAAAAGTTGAATAGTAATAAATAAGGATGCAAGTGACAAGAATTGATTATTAACCCCTTAAGGACGCAGCTTCAAAAACTGGACTTACCCTTAGGGACACAAGCATTTTTTGCATTGTTTGCTGTTTGCGTTCAACCTCCGTTTGCATTTTTCTTATTTATTGCACCAACACATGTTATATATCGTTTTTTAAAGGACAAAAAAAGCTTTAATCTGATGTGACATATACATATATAAATTCTTATTTATTATAAAAAAAATCCAGAAAAAAATGCAAAAAAATGAAAAAAAAATTTTTCCCCACAGTTTAGGCAATAATAACGTATGTATAATAAGTGCAGCTTAAGGAAAGTAATTTTAAAAATATTCAATTAGTTGTTCTGATTTTCAGAGTACATAATAAGTCTAGGATTTCATCTTATTTTGAAAGTTACAGGCTACAAAATACAAGGAGTAAACATTTTTTTTAATGTGGAGCTATTTTAGAATTTGGCATGTTTGTCTTGTAAGCTTAATAGCCATCACAGAAAGCAAAATTGCCGCACAAAAGTATATATTTATATAAAGCACACATCACAGGCTATTTACCAAAGGGTATTCTGACACTTTTTACGTAGCCATTTTGCCGCTAATCTCTGCTAAATAGTGTAGTAAACTTTTTTTTTTTTTTTCGATTTCTAACATACACACATAAAACAAGGATTTGTAATGTGTATTTTATAATGCTGATATATACTACTGCTGTAGAAAACCCCATATTGTGTTCCAGGGCCGCCATCAGGGGGTGACAACCATAACGGTTGTCACGGGCCCGGCAGCCCTGGGGGGCCTGGCCGCCCAGGCCCCACGTGGAGCAGCGAAACTGCCGCAGGTGCATCTGCACCAGGGCCCATCAGGTGGCCCAAGCATTTAGGGCCACCCGATGGGCCCTATATCTTCGGGGGCTCGGTCAGCGCTGCGGGCGTGTAATTGCGTGACCGGGCCCCTTTAAAACAAAAAAATTGCCGCTACAACGCAAGTGCTGCTGGGAGGAAGTGACGGCTGGTCACTTCCTCCCAGCTTACTGCGCGCAGGACGAGAGCGGAGGGAGAGCAGAGGGAGCGCAGAGGACAGGAAAAAGGAGAGGAGAGCGGCATCGGCTCGATCCCATCATCCCCAGCCACCCTCCTGCAACTTAAAGGTAAGAGGAGGGTGGCTGATAAATGAGGTGTGTGTGTATGTATGTATGTGTGTGTATGTATGTCTGTGTGTATGTCAGTATGTATGTCTGTGTGTATGTGTGTATGTGTATGTATGTCTATGTTGTATGTCTCTGTGTATGTCAGTATGTATGTCTGTGTGTGTATGTATGTCTGTGTGTATGTCAGTATGTATGTCTGTGTGTGTGTGTATGTATGTCTGTGTATGTGTCAGTATGTATGTTTGTGTGTATGTCAGTATGTATGTCTGTGTCTGTATGTATGTCTGTGTGTATGTCAGTATGTATGTCTGTGTGTATGTCTGTGTGTATGTCTGTGTGTGTATGTCAGTATGCATGTATGTCAGTGTGTATGTCAATATGTCTGTATGTATGTGTGTATGCATGTCAGTATGTATATATGTCTGTGTGTGTATGTCAGTATGTCTGTCTGTGTATGTGTGTATGTATGTCAGTATGCATGTATGTCAGTATGTGTATGTCAGTATGTATGTGTGTATGTGTCTATTTGTATGTGTGTGTGTATGTCAGTATGTATATATGGCTGTGTGTATGTCTTTGTCAGTATGTATGTCTGTGTATGTGTCTGCAAGTATGTATGTCTGTCTGTGTGTCAGTATGTATGTATGTCAGTATGCATGTATGTCTGTGTGTGTGTATGTCAGTATGTCTGTATGTATGTTTCTATCTGTATGTGTGTGTGTTTGTCAGTATGTATATATGTCTGTATGTATGTCTGTGGGTGTGTGTGTGTGTGTGTGTCAGTATGTATGTGTGTATGTATGTATATCTGTCAGTATGCATGTATATCTGTGTGTGTATATGTCAGTATGTCTGTATGTATCTGTGTATGTCTATCTCTGTGTGTGTATGTCTATATGTATATCAGTATGTATGTATGCCATTATGTATTTATATGTATGTATGTATGTCAGTTTGTATGTATGTCTGTTTGTCAGTATGTATGTGTGTGTGTCAGTATGTGAGTATGTATGTACGTCAGTGTGTGTGTCTGTATATCAGGGTGTGTGTGTGTGTGTATCTGTGTATGTGTCTATATGTGTGTATGTCTCTTTCAGTATTTGTGTCTGTTAGTATGTGTGTATCTTTCTGTGTCTGTGTCCTTTCGTGTCTGTGTGTGTGTATTCCTGTGGGTGGGATTTGGAGGTGGGCCTTGGAGGCGGGCACACGGGGGCCCAGACCTTGAGCTGTGTTAGGGGCCCCACAATTTCTGATGGCAGCCCTGTTGTGTTCAGCCATATATACTGAGTAAAACTATACCCCCAATCTATGCCTTTGACCCTATCCTGTGAAGTTACAGTGCCATAAAAGAGACCTGACCATTTCAGTTTTCACAGTGATAATTTTGATAGATGAATTTGATGGGGCAAGTCCCATTTTGGGGCATTGTAGCAGTTTAACTCTCAAATTTATCCCTCAATGACCTACCATTGGTGAAAGTAGACACTACAGTGTATCTCTCATGGTGTATATTGTGTCTTAACACCATTTTTTCACGAGTTTATGTCAAACTTTGTGGTACAATATTTTTTTTGTTGCATTTTTTACATACACGTTACATTTTTTGGGGTCATTTTTGAAGTCTGGTATGTGCCACTGTGATCAAAACCCCGTAATTATGCTCAGGAAACTCTTCTGAATAAAGCAATACCCCCAAATGTATGTCTTTGACAATATCCTGTGAAGCTACAGTGCCTTAAAAGCGTCCTGACCATTACAGTTTTTACAATTAGAATTTTGATAAATGGATTTGGTGTGTCTCTATCACATTTTAGGGCATTGTAGCAGTTTGACAGATTAAATTACCCCATAAATGCATACCATTTGTGAAAGAAGACACCCCGGGCAATGTCAAATGGTATATTTTGAGTTTTATTATACAGTTATGTTAGCACCAATTTCTTTCAAATGTTATCATATTGTTTTATTTTTGCATTTTTATAAACACATGTTGTATTATAGTGGTTAATTTTGGAAACTTGATATATGTTACTTTAAATTAAATCACTAAATTATTCTCAACTATATTTCCTGAGTACAAAATGACCCCCTTTGTACACCTTAGCCAGGTTTTTGTGAAAAAAATACAGGACTAAAAAAAAAAAAAAAAACATCCCTCGACCCGTCCACCCTCTCTAACTATCGTCCCATATCCCTGCTCCCTTTTTCCTCAAAGCTTCTGGAAAGACTTGTCTTTACCCATGTGTCTCAATTCCAACTCTCTCCTTGACCCTCTTCAATTTGGCTTCCACCCTCTCCACTCTACTGAGACTGCGCTTATCAAAGTTACTAACTACCTAATCGCAGCTAAATCCAAAGGCCACTACTCCATTCTAATTCTTCTTGACCTCTCTGCGGCCTTTGACATAGTTGATCATGCTCTCCTTCTTCAAGCTCTTCAATCACTCTGTCTCTGTGACTCTGTCCTCTCGTGGTTTTCCTCTTATCTTTCCCAATGCTCATTCAGTGTCTCCTTTTCTAATGATACCTCCTCCCCTCGTCCTGTCTCGGTTGGAGTCCTCCAAGGCTCTGTACTTGGTCCCCTTCTATTTTCTCTTTATACTGCCTCTCTTGGCATACTTATTACCTCTTTTGGATTCCACTACCACCTGTACGCTGATGACACCCAGATATATCTCTCCTCCCCAGACCTCTCCCCTGCCGTCCTGCAACGTGTCACTGCTTGCCTTTCTTCCATCTCTGACTGGATGTCCTGTCGCTTTCTGAAACTCAATCTCTCTAAAACTGAGCTCCTTGTCTTCCCTCCTCCTAATACTGATCCTCCTCTTTTACTCTCCCTTCTAGTTTGTGGTACCCCAATCAGCCCATCCTTGCAAGCACACTGTCTTGGCGTCATACTTGATTCTGGCCTCACCTTTGAGCCTCACATCCAGTATGTTGCCAAATCCTGTAAATTCCATCTAAAAAACATAGCCCGCATCCGCCCCTTTCTTACGCAAGATGCTACCAAGGAGCTTGTCCATGCTCTAGTAATTTCCCGCATGGATTATTGTAACACTCTCCTGATTGGTCTTCTCAAAAGCCATACTACACCACTACAGTCCATAATGAACACTGCTGCCAGACTGATTTTCCTCTCCAGTCGGTTCTCTCACACCTCACCCCTCTGTCAGGCCTTACATTGGCTTCCTGTATGCTATAGGAGTCAATTCAAGGTACTAATTCACACCTATAAAGCACTGAACAACTCTAGCACCCTTATATCTCTTCACAGATCTATAGGTATGTCCCTTCTCGGTCTCTCCGCTCTGCCCGTGACCACCTCCTGTCCATTGTCCGCACCAGTATGGCCAACTCACGCTTGCAGGACTTCTTGCGGGCGGCTCCTTTCCTATGGAATAGCCTGCCTACTGCCAATCATACTCTCCCCTAGTCTTGCATCTTTTATGAAGTGCTTTAAAACAAATCTCTTTAGGAAAGCTTATGGCCTCCCAGACTAACCTCTACCTCACATACCTGTCTCTTGCTCTCTCCGAAAAGGCAGCCCACCTTATTTGATTGCTATTTCCTGTCCTACTGTGTTTTACACCCCACCTCCTATAGAATGAAAGCTCGTTTGAGCAGGGTCCTCTCCAATCTATCGTTCCTGTAAGTGTTTTGTAATTGTCCTATTTATAGTTAAAACCCCCTCTCATAGTATTGTAAAGCGCTGCGGAATCTGTTGGCACTATATAAATGGCAATAATAATAATAATAATAATAATAAAAGGGAAAGAGAAAGGAAAAGAAAAGAGAAACCATAAACATTAATTTATTTAATAATTAAGTAACTTCACAAAATCAGTTAGATGATATCAGAGAAGTAGATTATAAAAGGTGATATATAAAACATAAGCACTAATGGTAATGTAATTTCTTGAATAACTATAAACATTAATTATTTAAAAATTAAGTTATCTCACGACAATCGAGCTATTCAGATTACCGTATATACTCGAGTATAAGCCGAGTTTTTCAGCACATTTTTTGTGCTGAAAAACCCCCACTCTGCTTATACTCGAGTCAAGGTCTGTATTATGGCAACTTACATTGCCACAATACAGACCAGGCGGTCCTGTTGGGGGCTGACAGCGAGGTGTTACTTACCTTTCCTGCAGCTCCTGTCAGCTCCCTTCTCCTCCATGCAGCTCCTCTGTCAGCTCCGTTCTGCTTACAGTGTAAGTCTCGCGAGACCCGAACAGCCAATTCCACTGGACCACCATGGATTTAATATTATTAAAATAATATAATATTAAAATAATATTATTTTATTATTATATTATTATTATTTTAATATTTGCATTATTTGTAATGAGCCCGGCGGTCCTGGTCTGTATTGTGGCAAAAATAATATAATATTAAAATAATAATTATATAATAATAAAATAATATTATTAAAATAATATAATATTAACATAAAAAAATTAAAATAAAAATGCCCTCCCCTCACCCAGTTTACACACACTGCATAAACACACACACTGCATTATATACACACTGCATTCATTATATACACACACACAACACACACACACTGCATTCATTATATATACACACACAAACACACACGCTGCATTCATTATATACACACACAAACACACTGCATTCATTCTATACACACACAAACACACACTCTGCATTCATTCTATACACACACTGTAAAGAAATATTCAATTAATGTAATTTTATTGGGATCTAATTTTATTTTGAAATTTACCAGTAGCTGCTGCATTTCCCACCCTAGGCTTATACTCGAGTCAATAAGTTTTCCCAGTTTTTTGTGGTAAAATTAGGGGCCTCGGCTTACATTCGAGTCGGCTTATACTTGAGTATATACGGTATATAAAATAAAGGGTTTACATATGGTGATATAAAACTTAAAGATACCAAGTATCGCATGTAAGGATAAATGATAAATACAAAGATATATGAAATTTGTAGTATAAGAATCATATTGTGTTTTTTTTTCCCCTCATTTCTTCTACTCCTTAAAAGAGAAATCTTAAATGGTAATGGAGATTAAATTTATTACTCTCTCTCATAGAGGTTACGCAGCATTTAAATAGATCCTTGTATAGGATCATGGTGGAAGGACCAATGGGATGGGATTACCCATTGTCCCTTCCAAACTGCCTTATAAGGCTGTCTTTTTTATAAATGTTATTGTCTGTGTTCAAATGTTATGTTTTCAAGTAAAAATTAAACAACAAGTATTTTGGTGGATAAAGAAATCAGGAGATTGCATGGTGGATGGAATATCTTTTTTTTTTTTGCGAGGTTATAATAACAAATAGGAGTGATGGCTTTAAAAGATATAGAAGGTATTATCATGATGGAATTTGTAAGCTTAAAAATCTGTGACCCTAATCTTGGACTAGACATTGGGGCTTAATTCACCCCAGAAAAGGAGAATATTAATTGAGTGTATGAAAAAAGAAACAGAGCATATTGTATGTATTCAGGAGACACACTGGCGCCAAGGTGATGTAGAAAAACATAAGTTTAAGGATTTTCCTCTACTTGTTTGCTCATCGCTTAAGGAGAAAAAAAAAAAGAGGGGTAGCAATTCTATTTTCTGCTAAGATGAATGTTTACATAAAATTTCAGAGTATAGCTAAATTCGGTAGATGGATCATAACTAGTGATGTCCCGAACTGTTCGCCGAACGGTTCGCGAACTGTTCGCCACGGTGTAGCGGAGTAGCAGGGGTTAATCCAATAGCTCTCCGCTGGGAACAAAGATTCAGCATACAAAATCACAGGAACACAGCATAATCCACCTCCCCAAGGACTAGACGACACATAGTCTGGGAGTCAACTGATGTCTTTATTCACAGGTCTGCTTTTATGCATTTTTCCCATGCAAGGGAGGTGACTTTCATAATTACTACAGTAACCAATCACACAGTGGTCACCTCCCCTACCTCTCCTCCCCTTAGATTAACAATTAACAAGATTAATATGTACACAGTTTTCCCCAAGTTATGGATGTCCCCTAAATACAGGGGGTACAGGGTTCAATAAGGGGTCCCCGGGTAGCCCTGATATGGGTGAGTCACATACTCAAAATTCACCCAGATCGGACCAGGGGTTCGGGAGTTACAGCCAGTGAAAGATTTGACCGACCGCACGGGCTCAGTAGCCGAAAACAGTTCCATGCATTCTGGCCCTGCGGTCGGTCTTTTCTAGTGAATAAAAAGTCCCGAACGGCTTAGGCATCCAGGCATCTGTTACCGTTCGTATGAATCCCCTCGTTCGTGTGATTCCACCTACCGAATGCCGGGGTGTTTGTGTGTTTGCTTCGTGCTTTTTGAGCGTGGTGGAGGTCTTAGCGGTACTTGGTTAGTCGAATGCCTGGTTTGAGTTCCAGGTGTTCGACAACCAAGTACCGCTGTTTGTGCGTAAGATGGCCGCCGCCACGTGTTTGGTAGGCGAAATGACGGCCACACACACTTGCACTTAATACACTTCACAACATTGTATCTTTGGTTAATAGGAGACACACGACCACCCCGGGGTGGTCTCTCGTTCGGTAGTTTCAGGGCATTTGCATACAGAACAGCATGAATAGCATTATAGTCCGTTCGTGAATTAGTCTCTGCCTTTGCACCCATTTGCTTGTAATAATTCCAATGTTCATTCGCACAGAATAGTTAGTATTTTAGTGGCAGGGTTTGCCACAATGCACCCCAGAACCAAGCCGGCATACACAGTCTGATCCCAACGGATCGGCTTGGGGATGTCCGGGAGAGTGCTCACAGATCATTTCTCTAGCTCTGTCTGTCGGGACAACCCATCGGCGTTACCATTTTGCTTCCCCGGGCGATACTGGATGGTGAAATCAAAGGGTTGTAGCGCCAAGCTCCAGCGTAACAGTCTAGCGTTGTCCCCTGACACCCGGTTGAGCCACACCAACGGGTTGTGATCTGTGAGCAGGGCAAATTGTTGTCCATATAAATAGGGCTGCAGTTTCTTGAGGGCCCACACCACCGCCAGGCATTCCTTCTCGATGGCGGCATAGCTTACTTCCCTGGGTAGTCCGTTTGTGAATTAGTCTCTGCCTTTGCACCCATTCGCTTGTAATAATTCCAATGTTCATTCGCACAGAATAGTTAGTATTTTAGTGGCAGGGTTTGCCACACACGGTTCGCCGCAGACTCCAGTCAGCTGACACATTCCAGACAATCAGCAGCAGACCCTCCCTCCCAGACCCTCCCACCTCCTGGACAGCATCCATTTTGAGGCTGCATTCTTAGTGAGCTGTCCAGGAGGTGGGAGGGTCTGGGAGGGAGGGTGTGCTGCTGATTGGCTGGAATGTGTCAGCTGACTGGAGTCCGCAGGAACTGTTCACGTGAACCGTCGTGAACCGTTTGCGAACCGTTTGCGAACCGTTCGGGACATCACTAATCATAACTATTTGTAATATAGCTGAGAGAGTGTATACAATAGCCAATATTTATGCCCAAAACTCTGCCCAAATTCAATATATACAAAAGTTTATATCAATATTAGACAAAATCAAACAAGGATCAGTTATATTAACAGGAAATTTTAATTGTGTGATTGATCCTAAATTGGATAAAAGGTCAGAGAAAGGTAAAAAAAAACATCTAAGAATGTTTACAATCAGGCTAGGAAATTTTGCAAAGCTCTCCAAAATGTGGCTCTTTTTGATTGTTGGAGGATTTTCTATCCAAATGAAGAAGATTTTACCTGCTTTAGTAAAACACACTATGCATATTCAAGAATTGATCTAATTCTGATCGATCGTCAGCTGCTGGATAGAGTAAGATCCTCTAATATTATTGCAATCACTTGGTCAGACCATAATATGGTGAATATACAGCTTAAAAGTGAATTCTGACTGGAAATTAGATGATAAACTATTAATATCTGAAAATGAATAGAGATAGTATTTCAAAAGATTTATACTGGTTAGAAAATGGGGACAATGAAGTATCACCTAGGATGAACTGGTGCGCCTTCAAGTGTCATAAGAGGCCATATAATTAGTCTAGAAGTGCATGGAAAAATAAATAGAGAAACATCATTATCAGATTTATATATTGAACTGGATGAATAGTATAAATTAAACAAAGCATTGCCCACGACCGTGGTAGCAAACCAAATAAATATTCTTGAAAATATAATCAATGAGCTTTTGATAGCGAACGTAAATAGAAATATGCAATATATGAAAATCAATTATTATAGAGGGAACAAAGCAAACTACTTAACAATAAAGTTAAAATACAACAAAAAAATAAGTTAATAAATAAAATAAGACAAGGCCAAGAAATAATTTTAGAACCGGGAAAAATTGGTAGCATCTTTAAAGAATATTATCATACTTTATATAATCTGCTTGTTACAGCATCTAAAGAAGATATAAATTAATATTTTCTCGATAAGGATCTTCCCTGTATAAACAATGATCAGTTAGAGCAATTAAATGAAGACTTTGGGCCTCAATAAATCGAAGAAGCAATTAATGCAATAAAAAAAAAAATAAGGCTCCGGGACTGATGGGTTCGTGGGCTCCTTTTATAACATATATAAGGATAAAATAGTTCAGAGATTGGTGGAATGTTTTAACTTAGCTTTGCCCTGCGGGAAGATGTTAAAAGAGATGTTGGTGGCCAATACTGTCCTTATACTTAAACAAAACAAAAATCCAGAAGAAATAACCAATTATAGACCAATTGCACTGTTGAATATCGACTATAAAATCTATGCTTCAATTTTACCCAATTTTGATCTCAGAAGATTAAGTGGGATTTGTCCAAGGAAGAACGTCCTCCAATCATATCAGGAAGATCATAAATATATATGAGAAAGTTCATGCCACAAAAATGCCTTTCCTTTTTATGGCGCACGATGGAGAGAAAGCCTTTGACTGAGGTAGTTGGGATTTTATGAGGAAAACGTTAGAGGTCTTTGAGTTTTCGGGACGGATCATCTTGGCAATTATGGAACTTTATTCTTCCCCTTTAAGCCAAATAGTAGGAGTGGGAATCAGGTCGGAGTGGTTTGATATATCAAATGGAACCCGTAAAGGTTGTGCACTTTCCCCACTCCTCTTTATCTTAGTGGCTGAACCTTTAGCATATGAAATTTGTTCAAATTCAAATATAAGAGATTTTCAAATGAAGGGTAAAAAATTGAAATCTCTTATATTTGGATTTGATGATATCTTATTAACATTATGCGGATGATATCTTATTAACATTAGCGGACCCTATTTCATCAGTACCAGAAGTAATGCACGTAATAAATAAATATAGTCTCCACACAAATTGTTAATTTAAATGTACAAAAAAATGTTAGTACTACCTATATGTATAAAATAAAAGGATTGTCTGTTTCTAAATAAACACTATGCTTTCAAATGGGAAAAGAAGGGATTTAATTATCTTGGAATAAATATTGTGAAAGAGCCCTCGAATATAATGAAGGCCAATTTAATCCCATTAATAAGAGAAATTATGCAACTTTTAAAACAATGGAGTACATTGGAAATATCTTGGTGGGGTAGAGTTAATTCAATAAAGGCTTATATTTTTCCTAAAAAAATCTATCTGTTAAGAATGATTCCGAAGCTGATACAACCATATTGGTTGACCCATATAAATAGAATATTTAGGAACTATATTTGGCTTTACAAGAAACCAAGAATAGGACAAGATCTTTTATATTTAAAACTCAAACAAGGAGGAATAGGTTCCCCTAACATATTTCTATATCACCGAGCGGCGCTCTTGATGCACACGATTAATATAATCAAGCAAGATAACAATCCCCCAAATTGGTTTGAAATTGAATTAGATGATATTAAGGAACCCTATAAAATGGTAAACCTATTATGGGATATAGGAATTTTCAAATTAAAAATAAATCAACCCAGATTAATAGTTTAATTTTAAAACCTCTTACCAAATTCTGGAAACACTTTAAAAATCAAATAAATTTAAAAGGCAAAATCTTACCGGCATTACCATTTAAATATTTAGACAGATGCATTGATGATGTAGATATACAAGAATGGACAAGACAGGGTATCAAAAATATTTATTTAAAGAGGCTAAGATTATGCCCTTTGAGGAGATATGAGGCATAGTTGGACTCACTATAACACAAAATTTTAATTATATCAGAATAAAAAGTTTTCTGAATAGAGCAATATGCTATCCGAGTGGGACATCAACAGCCTATAAATTAAATGATCTGATTAAGAGTAAAAAAAATACAAAATTACTAACTAAATGTGTCGATATTATAAAAACAGTAAAAACTCAAGTCTTGCCTCCTGCTAAAAACAGTTGGGAAAAGATCTACAGGTAAAAATTTATACAAAAGACTGAAATGCGGCTCTTCAATCTGTATATCATGTAGTCCACTGTCTAAATATAATGGAAGCCCGTTATAAATTGATGAATAGGTGGTATTTGACTCCTGCTAAATTAGGAAAATTTACCAGTGCAGACACTCAGAGATGTTGGAGGTGTGGAGTAGAAGGGGCAGATGAAATACATATATGGCGGAATTGCCCACCAATTAAGAATGCTTGGGACACAATTTTATTAGAAAAATAAAATTAAACTTTTTTTTGGTAGTTACAGGTCACAAAGCACAAGCAGTAAAATAAACTTTTAATGTGGAGCGAGTTTAGAATTTGGTATGTTTGTCTTGTAAGCTTAATAGCCATAAAAGAAAACAAAATTGCCACACAAGCATTGCACCACAGTGGACTCCTGAAAGAATTTTACTACATTTAAAACTATCTCAAACATCAAAAGAGAATAAATATCTCCTGATTCATGCACTGATGGCCTTTAAGATTTCTATTGCTAGGAATTGGAGAAAAACAAAAATAGATAATTGGCAGCAAGTTGACCCCTTAAGGACACCGCTTCAGAAGCTTGTCTTACGCTTAATGACATAAGCAATTTTTGCATTTTTTGTTGTTTGCGTTCAACTGCAATTTGCATTTTACTAATTCATTGTACCGACACACATTGTATACTGGTTTTTTAAAGGACAGAAAGGGCTTTAATTTGATGTAATATATATATGCTTATTTATTATTAAAAAAAAATACAGAAAACGCAAAAAAAATTAAATTTCTTTTGTTTTTTTGTACAGTTTTTGCAGTAATAATGTGTGCATAATTAGTGCATGTTAAGGAGAGTAATTAAAAATAAATTAATTTAGTTTTTCTGATTTGCAGAATTTATAATGTGTCTGGGATTTTAAGGTTTTTTGGTAGTTACAGGTCACAAAGCACAAAGAGTAAAATAAACTTTTAATGTGGAGCGAGTTTAGAATTTGGTATGTTTGTCTTGTAAGCTTAATAGCCATAAAAGAAAACAAAATTGCCACACAAAAGTATATATTTATATAAAGTAGACATCACAGGCTATTTACCTAAGGTTGTTTTGACACTTTCTACGTAGCCATTTCACCGCCAATCTCTGCTAAATATTGGAGTAAAATTGTGTTTTTTTTGGTTTTTGGCACACAAACTTATAACAAAGAACTTCTCATGTGTATTTTGTAAAGTTGGTGTGTGCTATTCCTGTACAAAACTTTATTTTGTGTTCAGCTACATCTGCTGAGTACGATACCCCCATTGTATGTGTTTGGCAATATTTCATGAAGCTACATTGCCATATAGGAGACCTGTCCGTTTAAGTATTTAAAGTAGAATTTTGAGAGACGGATTTAATGGGCCTATGCTTCAATTTGGGGTATTATAGCAGTTTGACTGTTCAAAAACCCCCCACAAAGGCCTACCATTTGTAAACAGAGACACTCCAGAGTATCTCATATGGTGCATATTGTGCCTTAACATGCCCCCATTTTTTCACCAATATATGCCAAAGTGTGTGGTAAAAAATAATTTTGGGCATTTTTTACATCCGGATTCATTTTTTTGCTGGGCATTTTGTATATTTCATATATTCCACTAAGTTCAAACCCCCCAAATTATGTTCAGCTAAGTCTTCTGAGTAAAACAATATGCCCAATGTATGACCTAGACACTATTTTGCGAAGTTACAGTGCTGTAAAAGAGACGTGACAAGTTCAGGTTTTTAAGTGTGAATTTTCATGGAGGGTTTTGATGCTTCTGTGTCCCACTTTGGAGCACTTGAGCAGGCTACATATTACAACTACACCATAAAGGCATACCATTTCTTAAAGAACACATCCCAGAGTATTTCAAAAGGCATATTTTGAACCTTAGCATGAGATCATTTTTCCGCTAGCTTGTACCAAGTGTAGTGGTAATTAACATTTTTTCTGCCTTTTTGACAAAGTGAGTTTGCACAGTATATTTTGCAAATCGTATGTGTCCTACGACTGTATAACACTTAATATGTTTCTCAGCTATGTCCTCTGAGTACGGTAATACCCCCATATGTACCTTTTCCAGGTATATGTGGACATGGGAGGGGCACATTTGAGACACAGCCATTCCAGGTTTTTTTCAAACTTAAAAATGTTATGCTGTGCCCATGCCCCATTATAGAGTATTTTACCAGGCTATATAATCCAAATACCCCATAAATGCATACCATTTCTTAAAGAAGACATCCCAGGGTATTTCAAAAGGCATATTTTGAACCTTAGCGTGGGATCATTTTTCCGCCAGATTGTACCAAGTGTAGTTGTAATAAGCATTTTTCTGCCTTTTTGACACACAAAGTGAGTTTGCACAGTATGTTTTGCAAACCTTATGTGTGCTACGACTGTATAATACTACATATGTTGCTCATCTATGTCATCTGAGTACAGCAATACCCCCGTATGTACCTTTGCCAGGTATATGTGGATGTTGAAGGGGCACATTTAATACTAGAAAAGCTACAATTTCTGGGGAAATTGTGTGAAGTGTTCTTGCCTCCACCAGTAGTCTACAACTGGAGTGGACGGAGTAACTTATTATTTATTTATATAGCACATTTAATTGCAATGTTGTTGCCCAAAGTGCTTCACATTTACATTAAAACATACATTTATAAAAACATTAGCTGGTGTACAAAAGGCCCTGTCTATGACATCACTTGCTGCTCCAGCCTGGCACAGGTCAGAGTAATTTGGTGGTTGCCATCTTCAAACGGTCGTATATACATCCTACAGCGAAGAGATTTATATTGTGAGAATCACAAGACCCAGACCTACATTCTGATGCATAGTATGTCTCTGAAGTATTAAAAATGAAGGCACAGTCGCAGTTTAGAAATTGGTCTTCAAGTTTGAGCTGGCTAGAGTGGAGTTTCAATGAATGTCAATGGACGGCGTTAGTCGCAAACAAATGGTCATATTGTGAAACCTATCAGGACTATGGCTTAGCTGTGGACATTTTTAGTGGCAGCAGGGATAGCTGAACGTTTTGATATAAGATTTGTGTAGGTGGGCTTGAAACTGAGGGAGTGGTGGCAGTTTAGAAATCATGTCCTAATTTTTCAGCTTTTGCCAGCTCCCACTCTAGTTTTGAACATTTTGCCATTCATTCTTATGGGACCAATTTTACCACAAGAACGACGATATTCCGTGAACCATTCATCGAAACCTTCCACAAAGTAATAGCAATCCGATCGGGAACAATCCGCACGTTTCGGTATATTACTGTCTATGTAGTGTAAAAACTGTGGGAGGAATTAGGGTGGTAAATTTGGCTATAATAATAATAATAAGAAGAAGTAGAAAAGTTACAATTTCTGGGGAAATTGTGTGAAGTGTTCTTGCCTCCACCTGTAGTCTACAACTGGAGTGGGCGGAGTAACTGTTATCATTTACATAGCACATTTAATTGCAACGTTGTTGCACAGTTACATTAAACCATACATTTATAAAAACATTAGCAGGTGTTCAAAAGGCCCTGTCTATGACATCACTTGCTGCTGCAGCTTGACACAGGTCAGAGTATTTTGGCGGTTGCCATCTTCAAACGGTCGTATCTTAAAAACTATAACTCCTACAGTGAAGAGCTTTATATTGTGAGAATCACAAGACCCAGACCTACATTTTGATGCATAGTATGTCTCTGAAGTATTAAAATTGAAGGCACAGTCGCAGTTTAGAAATTGCACTTCAAATTTGAGCTTTGCAGAGTGAAGTTTCAATGAAAGTCAATGGACGGCGTTAGTTGCAAACAAATGATTATATTGTGAAAACTATCAGGACTATGGCTTAGCCGTTGACATGTTTAGTGGCAGCAGGGATAGCTGAACGTTTTGATATAAGATTTGTGTAGGTGGGCCTGAAAATAAGGGAGTGGTGGCAGTTTAGAAATCATGTCCTGATTTTTCAGCTTTTGCCAGCTCCCACTCTAGCTTTGCCATTCATTCCTATGGGACAAATTTCGCCACAAGAACGACGATATTCCGTGAACCATTCGGCGAAACGTTCCACAAAGTAATAGCAATCCGATCGGGAACAATCTGCACGTTTTGGTAAATTTTTGTCTATGTAGTGTAAAAACTGTGGGAGGAGTTAGGGTGGCAAATTTTGCTATAATAATAATAATAATAACTAGAAAAGCTACAATTTCTGTGGAAATTGTGTGAAGTGTTCTTGCCTCCACCAGTAGTCTACAACTGGAGTGGGCAGAGTAACTGTATCATTTATATAGCACATTTAATTGCAACGTTGTTGCACAGTTACATTAAACCATACATTTATAAAAACATTAGCAGGTGTTCAAAAGGCCCTGTCTATGACATCACTTGCTGGCATTTTGACACAGGTCAGAGTATTTTGGCGGTTGCCATTCAAAACGGTCGTATCTACCCTTATATATCCACAGTAAGAGGCTTTATATTGTGAGAATCACAAGACCCAGACCTACTTTGAACATATTGTCTGAAAAAAATGGGAGAAAACGCAGTTTAGAAATTGCATTTTAAAGGCAGTGTCATAAACTCTTTGAATTACTGCAAAAAATAAAAATGTATTTAGTAAAGTTCATGGAGACTTACCCCCTATGTACATGTTTAGTGGCAGCAGGGAAGCTGAATTTGATATAAGATTTGTGTAGGAAAAAATAAGGGAGTGGTGTTTAGAAAGATGTCTGTTTTCGGCTTTTTTTGGCACCCCATAGGCTTACCATTTCCTATAAGACAATTGCGCCATGAAAACGATATTGTCGTCATTCGGCGCCGTTCCACAAAGGCTTTTTGGCCAAATTAACAAGTATTGTTTGTGTGTGTTTTTGTCTATGTAGTGTAAAAACTGTGGGAGGAGTTAGGGTGGCAAATTTTGCTATAATAATAATAATAATAACTAGAAAAGTTACAATTTCAGGGGAAATTGTGTGAAGTGTTCTTGCCTCCACCTGTAGTCTACAACTGGAGTGGGCAGAGTAACTGTTATCATTTACATAGCACATTTAATTGCAAAGTTGTTGCACAGTTACATTAAACCATACATTTATAAAAACATTAGCAGGTGTTCAAAAGGCCCTGTCTATGACATCACTTGCTGCTGCAGCTTGACACAGGTCAGAGTATTTTGGCGGTTGCCA
>OW240924.1:40160208-40177868 GCA_933207985.1 Pelobates cultripes
TGTCCTAATGTGTCTTATACCCCACCTCCTATAGACTGTAAGCTCGTTTGAGCAGGGTCCTATTCAACCTATTGTTCCTGTAAGTTTTCTTGTAATTAACCTATTTATAGTTACATCCCCCCCTCATAATATTGTAAAGCGCTACGGAATCTGTTGGCGCTATATAAATGATAATAATAATAATAATAATAATAATAATAGCCCTTCAAATATTTTCCCAGTCAGAGAAGTTATGCTCACAAGTCTATAATTTCCAGGCAAGGATTTTGAACCCTTTTAAAATATAGGAACAACAGCTACCTTCCTCCAATCCTCCGGTTCAATACCTGAAACAAAAGAATCTTGAAAAATTAAATACAGAGGTTCAGTTATTTCCCAGCTTAGCTCCTTAAGTACTCTTCGGTGAATACAGTCATGCCCCGGAGCTGTTTTTTTACATTCATTTCCTCTTAACAGTTGTACCTTGTCTCGAGTTATCCAATCACAAGTTATCTCCAAGTTTGTTGCAGCAATCATTTGTATATCTCTTGCTATAGGATCTTCATTATTTATTTATTTATTTATTTATAAAATATTTTACCAGGAAAGATACATTGAGATTTCTCTCGTTTTCAAGTATGTCCTGGGTCCACAAATCATTGCATTGTTACATTAGGTACAACAAAATACAAAAACAATATTAATACACAATATATACAAAATTTAACATAGAACAGGCAGGAAATATATAATCAACCATGACACGTGCATTCTGTTTTGAGGTATGTAGAGAGGGATCTCTTAAATGACTTTAGGCTTAGGGAAGATTTTAAATTGTGCGGGAGGTCGTTCCACAATTGCGGCGCTCTGTAGGAGAAGGAGGATCGGGCCGCTTTCTTTTTGTATTGAGGTAGACTAAGTAAAGTGCTTGTACTGGATCGGAGCTTATAGAAAGTGGGAACAGCTAAGGAAAGCATTTTGTTCAGGTAGGGTGGGAGTTTCCCAGAGAAGCTCTTAAAAACAAGGCTGGAAAGATGAAGGGTGCGTCTGGATTCCAGCGACAGCCAGTTTAGTTCCTTTAGCATGTCACAATGATGGGTCCTGTAATTACATTGTAGCACAAATCGGCAGAACGAGTTATACAATGTGTTGAGTTTATTAATGTGGGATTGCGATGCAGACGCATATACTACATCCCCATAATCAATGATTGGCATCAGCATTTGCTGTACAATCTTTTCCTTTACTGTAGGGCTTAGGCAGGCTTTGTTTCTGTACAGGGCACCTAATTTTGGATAAAGTTTAGATGCAAGCTTTTCTATGTGCAGGCCAAAAGATAGATTGGGGTCTAATATCATACCCAAGTATTTGAAAGAGTGGACTGCGGTCAGTGTGCCATTTGAATTTGTTTTGATGGATAGGTGGGGATTGTGTAATTTGTGCAATTTAGGTACTGTTCCAAAGATCATTGTGACAGTTTTGTCAGTGTTCAGGAAGAGTTTGTTTTTTGCGATCCACTTTTCTACCTCTGTAAACTGGTCTTGGAGCAAAGCCTCAAGTTGCGGTAGATTGGGTTTGCTCGCATAGATTACCGTGTCATCTGCGTACATGTGTACATTTGAGGATTGGCAGACATAAGGCAGATCATTTATAAATAATGTAAATAGTAGGGGGCCGAGAATGGAACCCTGGGGAACACCACACGTGACCGGGAGAGGGAGGGAGTCACTGTCAGAAATGGACACATATTGCGAGCGATCCGATACATACGATCGAAACCAGTTTAAAGAATGATCACCAATACCTGAGTTTTCGAGTTTGTGCAGTAGAATGTCGTGGTCTACTGTGTCAAAGGCCTTAGCAAAATCAAGGAAAATAGCTCCAGTTAGGGCTCCTTGTTCCATGCCAGTTTGGATGTCATTGCAAACTTTTAGGAGGGCAGTTGTAGTGGAGTGATTCTGGCGAAAGCCCGATTGATCAGGGGTCAGATAGTTTAATTGTTGGTAGTACTCACAAAGTTGCGTATGGACACATTTTTCTAAGATTTTTGACAATACCGGGAGCAATGATATTGGGCGATAGTTAGAAACCAAAGTAGTGTCACCACTTTTATGGATAGGCACTACTCTAGCAGTCTTCCAAAGTTTGGGTATGTATCCAGACACCAATGATTCGTTAATTAGAGTTGAGACGGGCGCACTGAGCTTCAACAGCATTGCTGGGATTTGATCAGGTCCGGACTGGTTTTTCATTTTTAGATTATTAAGATGTTTTTTAATGACACTAACAGGTACAGGTCTAAAATTAAACTTATCTATATTGGGCCTTTGCAAATTTAGTGGGGCCTGATCCACATTTGTAGTTTCAGGATGCGTGTCATTTATTAGCTTGTCAATCAGGGCAGTAGAGCATCCGACAAAATAATTGTTAAAGGCATTTGCAACATCTAAAGGAAGTTGCAGGGTTTGGTTACCCACTTTGACAGTGGAGGGTTGGGAGTGGATTGGGGGAGTTTGTAGTTTATTTATGACTTTCCAAAAGTTTCTAGGGTTTGAGATGTTACTGTTCAGATTTTCATAGAAATATTGGGCCTTGGCCAGTTTTGTCTGTTTTGTGCATATATTTCATTGTCTATATGCACCGTGATCATTCATAGAGCCAGTACGCTTAAACTTTGACCACAAAGAATCCCGAAACTGGTACATTTGGATGAGGTCAGCTGTGATCCAGTTCATATGCGCTCCTTTTACCCTCACCTTACGCAGCGGGGCATGCAAATTCCAGATTTGAAGGAGTTCAGACTGAAAGTATTCAACAGCACAGTCTAGATCTGGGATAATGTTTAATCTGTGCCATGAGAGATTCTTGATGTCATTTAAAAAGGATTCAAGATTAAATTTTTTGAAGGACCTAGTTATTTTAACCTTGGGAGAGGATTTAATAGCCTTTATTTTGCGCACGCAGTACACTAAACAGTGATCACTGAACGTGTTGGGGAGAACACCAACCTCCTGGATTCTATCAGGAAAAGTGCAGAGAATCCAATCTAGCAGGGTATGTTTATGGCTTTTAATGTTTATGCGAGTTGGGGAGGAGATTAATTGCGTTAGCTGCAAAGTCTTAAACAGCGTGCAAGAACTATTATTTTTAGGATTCAGCCAATCAATATTAAAATCTCCAAAGACCAACAGTTCACTTTTTGGGTTTTGAGCTATGGTTTCACTAAGGAGATGGGCTATGTCAGAAAGGGAATGCACAGGAGAGCTAGGTGGGCGGTAGATTCCTGCAACAATGATGGATTTACTGCACGGGATCTCAATTGTGCTAGAAAGGAAATCAAAGATGGCAGGAGGACTAAGGTTTTGTAAAGGGGTAAACTTTATGGAATTGTCAACATAAATAACAATGCCTCCTCCTCTCTTTGCTCTGTCATTTCTAAAACATGAATAACCCTGTATTGCAATGGTGGTGTCTGGTATTTTAGCCGTTAACCATGATTCTGAGAGCACAATGATTTTTGGTTTGTAATGGGAACACCAGGCTTGCAGTGCATCCAGTTTAGGGAGTAAACTACGGATGTTGCAGTGCACAAAAGAGAGGCCTTTTTTAGTGGGGAGATTAGGACTAGGATTAGCTGGGGGACCAGGGTTAGACTCCACATCATTTGCAAGGGCAAGTAACATAAGGAGTAGGAATTTGGACATCATCTTTGTTTGGCCATATAGTGAATGGGATAATTTATAATTTTGTGAGTTTGGGGTAGGAGGGCTATTTTTTATAACTCTCCACCAGCACTCAGCAGATAAGTTAAAGGAACAGAGCACGCCATGGTGTATTATAATTTGTGTTCCAGTTTGAGGTGTGTGCTTATGCTGGTAGTTGTGTGAACAAAATTGGATTGAGAAAAGGGTTATTAAGAATAACAGTATGGTTATATTAGGATTCATGTTAGTGGTATAAGGTGTGTAGTTGAGAATGAAACAGAAATTGTGAGGAAATTTTTTTTTAAATAGAAGTATATGGTTTTGGTGTGTGATATCTATTTGTAGTGAGAGAGGGTATGTGTTCTATAGGGTTAAGAGATTGAAAGGGTGTGCTGATCAGTGGTTGCACCTGTCATTTCAATAGATTGAAAGTTGTGTGGGAGACTATCTATAAATGAGAAAATGACCATGGGGTGGGTGGGTGAGGGGTAAAAGTCAGTCTTCCAGAAGGCTACCTGTTTCAAATGGCCATGGAACAGCTGATGGAGCTCTGAGTTCTATGCTGGACTGGGTATGTTTAAAAATCAGACTGTGGGAGAGAGATGTATATTAGGGTTAGATGGGCTAAGAGATGGGGGGGTGCATAGATGGACATTTGATTTAAGGTCATTTAAGGAAAAACAAAAGCAAAGATTGAGAATTACAGAGATAAGACAGAGGTATTTAAGTAGGGAAATAAAACCATTAAACAAGGAACAGGAAAGATATATGGGCCTGAGCTGGTTAAACTAACTTTTAACATGATGGACAAAGACAAAGGTGATAAAATACTTTGCATGATTAGCACAGGCTATAGTTACAAAGACATGAAAATGTATACATTGAAAAGAAATAAAACAAATAATATATACTAAATATAAAAACATACACATACAACAAAATTAACAGGGTACGTAGAAATATAATGAAAAGTCAGTCTTCCAGAAGGCTACCTGTTTCAAATGGCCATGGAACAGCTGATGGAGCTCTGAGTTCTATGCTGGACTGGGTATGTTTAAAAATCAGACTGTGGGAGAGAGATGTATATTAGGGTCAGATGGGCTAAGAGATGGGGGGGTGCATAGATGGACATTTGATTTAAGGAAAAACAAAAGCAAAGATTGAGAATTACAGAGATATGACAGAGGTATTTAAGTAGGGAAATAACACCATTAAACAAGGAACAGGAAAGATATGGGCCTGAGCTGGTTAAACTATCTTTTAACATGATGGACAGAGACAAAGGTGATAAAATACTTTGCATGATTAGCACAGGCTATAGTTTCAAAGACATGAAAATGTATACATTGAAAAGAATAAAACTAAATAATATTTACTAAATATAAAAACATACACATACAACAAAATTAACAGGGTACGTAGAAATATAATGAAAAGTCAGTCTTCCAGAAGGCTACCTGTTTCAAATGGCTATGGAACAGCTGATGGAGCTCTGAGTTCTATGCTGGACTGGGTATGTTTAAAAATCAGACTGTTTCAAATGGCCATGGAACAGCTGATGGAACTCTGAGTTCTATGCTGGACTGGGTATGTTTAAAAATCAGACTGTTTCAAATGGCCATGGAACAGCTGATGGAGCTCTGAGTTCTATGCTGGACTGGGTATGTTTAAAAATCAGACTGTTTCAAGTGGCCATGGAACAGCTGATGGAGCTCTGAGTTCTATGCTGGACTGGGTATGTTTAAAAATCAGACTGTTTAAATGGCCATGGAACAGCTGATGGAGCTCTGAGTCTATGCTGGACTGGGTATGTTTAAAAATCAGACTGTTTCAAATGGCCATGGAACAGCTGATGGAGCTCTGAGTTCTATGCTGGACTGGGTATGTTTAAAATCAGACTGTTTCAAATGGCCATGGAACAGCTGATGGAGCTCTGAGTTCTATGCTGGACTGGGTATGTTTAAAAATCAGACTGTTTCAAATGGCCATGGAACAGCAGATGGAGCTCTGAGTTCTATGCTGGACTGGGTATGTTTAAAAATCAGACTGTTTCAAATGGCCATGGAACAGCTGATGGAACTCTAGTATATGTGGACTGGGTATGTTTAAAATCAGACTGTGGGAGAGAGATGTATATTAGGGTCAGATGGGCTAAGAGATGGGGGGTGCATAGATGGACATTTGATTTAAGGTCATTTAAGGAAAAACAAAAGCAAAGATTGAGAATTACAGAGATAAGACAGAGGTATTTAAGTTGGGAAATAAAACCATTAAACAAGGAACAGGAAAGATATATGGGCCTGAGCTGGTTAAACTAACTTTTAACATGATGGACAAAGACAAAGGTGATAAAATACTTTGCATGATTAGCACAGGCTATAGTTACAAAGACATGAAAATGTATACATTGAAAATAATAAAACTAAATAATAGTCACTAAATACAAAAACATACACATACAACAAAATTAACAGGGTACGTAGAAATATAATGAAATGTCAGTCTTCCAGAAGGCTACCTGTTTCAAATGGCCATGGAACAGCTGATGGAGCTCTGAGTTCTATGCTGGACTGGGTATGTTTAAAAATCAGACTATTTCAAATGGCCATGGAACAGCTGATGGAGCTCTGAGTTCTATGCTGGACTGGGTATGTTTAAAAATCAGACTGTGTGAGATGGCCATGGAACTGATAGACTCTGAGTTCTATGCTGGACTGGGTATGTTTAAAAATCATTCTTCAAATGTATGGGGCCCAGCTGATGGAGCTCTCTGAGTTCTATATGCTGGACTGGGTATGTTTAAAAATCAGACTGTTTCAATGGCCATGGAGACAGCTGATGGAGCTCTGAGTTCTATGCTGGACTGGGTATGTTTAAGAAATCAGACTGTTCAAATGTGGAGCAGCTAGTGGAGCTCTAGTTCTATGCTGGACTGGTATGTTTAAAAAATCAGACTGTTTCATGCATGGAACAGCTGATGGAGCTCTGAGTTCTATGCTGGACTGGGTATGTTTAAGAATCAGACTGTTTCAAATGGCCATGGAACAGCTGATGGAGCTCTGAGTTCTATGCTGGACTGGGTATGTTTAAAAATCAGACTGTTTCAAATGGCCGTGGAACAGCTGATGGAGCTCTGAGTTCTATGCTGGACTGGGTATGTTTAAAAATCAGACTGTTTCAAATGGCCATGGAACAGCTGATGGAGCTCTGAGTTCTATGCTGGACTGGGTATGTTTTAAAATCAGACTGTTTCAAATGGCCATGGAACAGCTGATGGAGCTCTGGGATTCTATACTGGACTGGGTATGTTTAAAATCAGGCTAACTGAAATGGCCGTGGAACAGCTGATGGAGCTCTGAGTTCTATGCTGGACTGGGTATGTTTAAAAATCAGACTGTTTCAAATGGTCATGGAACAGCTAATGGAGCTCTGAGTTCTATGCTGGACTGGGTATGTTTAAAAATCAGACTGTTTCAAATGGCCATGGAACAGCTGATGGAGCTCTGAGTTCTATGCTGGACTGGGTATGTTTAAAAATCAGACTGTTACAAATGGCCATGGAACAGCTGATGGAGCTCTGAGTTCTATGCTGGACTGGGTATGTTTAAAAATCAGACTGTTTCAAATGGCCATGGAACAGCTGATGGAGCTCTGAGTTCTATGCTGGACTGGGTATGTTTAAAAATCAGGCTGTTTCAAATGGCCATGGAACAGCTGATGGAGCTCTGAGTTCTATGCTGGACTGGGTATGTTTAAAAATCAGACTGTTTCAAATGGCCATGGAACAGCTGATGGAGCTCTGAGTTCTATGCTGGACTGGGTATGTTTAAAAATCAGACTGTTTCAAATGGCCATGGAACAGCTGATGGAGCTCTGAGTTCTATGCTGGACTGGGTATGTTTAAAAATCAGACTGTTTCAAATGGCCATGGAACAGCTGATGGAGCTCTGAGTTCTATGCTGGACTGGGTATGTTTAAAAATCAGACTGTTTCAAATGGCCATGGAACAGCTGATGGAGCTCTGAGTTCTATGCTGGACTGGGTATGTTTAAAAATCAGACTGTTTCAAATGGCCATGGAACAGCTGATGGAGCTCTGAGTTCTATGCTGGACTGGGTATGTTTAAAAATCAGACTGTTTCAAATGCCATGGAACAGCTGATGGAGCTCTGAGTTCTATGCTGGACTGGGTATGTTTAAAAATCAGACTGTTTCAAATGGCCATGGAACAGCTGATGGAGCTCTGAGTTCTATGCTGGACTGGGTATGTTTAAAAATCAGACTGTTTCAAATGGCCATGGAACAGCTGATGGAGCTCTGAGTTCTATGCTGGACTGGGTATGTTTAAAAATCAGACTGTTTCAAATGGCCATGGAACAGCTGATGGAGCTCTGAGTTCTATGCTGGACTGGGTATGTTTAAAAATCAGACTGTTTCAAATGGCCATGGAACAGCTGATGGAGCTCTGAGTTCTATGCTGGACTGGGTATGTTTAAAAATCAGACTGTTTCAAATGGCCATGGAACAGCTGATGGAGCTCTGAGTTCTATGCTGGACTGGGTATGTTTAAAAATCAGACTGTTTCAAATGGCCATGGAACAGCTGATGGAGCTCTGAGTTCTATGCTGGACTGGGTATGTTTAAAAATCAGACTGTTTCAAATGGCCATGGAACAGCTGATGGAGCTCTGAGTTCTATGCTGGACTGGGTATGTTTAAAAATCAGACTGTTTCAAATGGCCATGGAACAGCTGATGGAGCTCTGAGTTCTATGCTGGACTGGGTATGTTTAAAAATCAGACTGTTTCAAATGGCCATGGAACAGCTGATGGAGCTCTGAGTTCTATGCTGGACTGGGTATGTTTAAAAATCAGACTGTTTCAAATGGCCATGGAACAGCTGATGGAGCTCTGAGTTCTATGCTGGACTGGGTATGTTTAAAAATCAGACTGTTTCAAATGGCCATGGAACAGCTGATGGAGCTCTGAGTTCTATGCTGGACTGGGTATGTTTAAAAATCAGACTGTTTCAAATGGCCATGGAACAGCTGATGGAGCTCTGAGTTCTATGCTGGACTGGGTATGTTTAAAAATCAGACTGTTTCAAATGGCCATGGAACAGCTGATGGAGCTCTGAGTTCTATGCTGGACTGGGTATGTTTTAAAATCAGACTGTTTCAAATGGCCATGGAACAGCTGATGGAGCTCTGAGTTCTATGCTGGACTGGGTATGTTTAAAAATCAGACTGTTTCAAATGGCCATGGAACAGCTGATGGAGCTCTGAGTTCTATGCTGGACTGGGTATGTTTAAAAATCAGACTGTTTCAAATGGCCATGGAACAGCTGATGGAGCTCTGAGTTCTATGCTGGACTGGGTATGTTTAAAAATCAGACTGTTTCAAATGGCCATGGAACAGCTGATGGAGCTCTGAGTTCTATGCTGGACTGGGTATGTTTAAAAATCAGACTGTTTCAAATGGCCATGGAACAGCTGATGGAGCTCTGAGTTCTATGCTGGACTGGGTATGTTTAAAAATCAGACTGTTTCAAATGGCCATGGAACAGCTGATGGAGCTCTGAGTTCTATGCTGGACTGGGTATGTTTAAAAATCAAACTGTTTCAAATGGCCATGGAACAGCTGATGGAGCTCTGAGTTCTATGCTGGACTGGGTATGTTTAAAAATCAGACTGTTTCAAATGGCCATGGAACAGCTGATGGAGCTCTGAGTTCTATGCTGGACTGGGTATGTTTAAACATCAGACTGTTTCAAATGGCCATGGAACAGCTGATGGAGCTCTGAGTTCTATGCTGGACTGGGTATGTTTAAAAATCATACTGTTTCAAATGGCCATGGAACGGCCAGTGGAGCTGGAAGTTCACTCTGCACAGACTGAGTATGTTTAAAAATCGAACTGTTTCAAATGGCCATGGAGACAGCTGGTGATCTGAGTTCTATGCTGGACTTTAGGTATGTTTAAAAGTGAACTGTTTCAAATGGCCATGGAACAGCTGATGGAGCTCTGAGTTCTATGCTGGACTGGGTATGTTTAAAAATCAGACTGTTTCAAAAGGCCATGGAACAGCTGATGGAGCTCTGAGTTCTATGCTGGACTGGGTATGTTTAAAAATCAGACTGTTTCAAATGGCCATGGAACAGCTGATGGAGCTCTGAGTTCTATGCTGGACTGGGTATGTTTAAAAATCAGACTATTTCAAATGGCCATGGAACAGCTGATGGAGCTCTGAGTTCTATGCTGGACTGGGTATGTTTAAAAATCAGACTGTTTCAAATGGCCATGGAACAGCTGATGGAGCTCTGAGTTCTATGCTGGACTGGGTATGTTTAAAAAGATGAGAGGGATCCTCCCACTACAGCTACCCCTAGATGGTATGTTTAAAAATCAGACTGTTTCAAATGGCCATGGAACAGCTGATGGAGCTCTGAGTTCTATGCTGGACTGGGTATGTTTAAAAATCAGACTGTTTCAAATGGCCATGGAACAGCTGATGGAGCTCTGAGTTCTATGCTGGACTGGGTATGTTTAAAAATCAGACTGTTTCAAATGGCCATGGAACAGCTGATGGAGCTCTGAGTTCTATGCTGGACTGCGTATGTTTAAAAATCAAACTGTTTCAAATGGCCATGGAACAGCTGATGGAGCTCTGAGTTCTATGCTGGACTGGGTATGTTTAAAAATCAGACTGTTTCAAATGGCCATGGAACAGCTGATGGAGCTCTGAGTTCTATGCTGGACTGGGTATGTTTAAAAATCAGACTGTTTCAAATGGCCATGGAACAGCTGATGGAGCTCTGAGTTCTATGCTGGACTGGGTATGTTTAAAAATCAGACTGTTTCAAATGGCCATGGAACAGCTGATGGAGCTCTGAGTTCTATGCTGGACTGGGTATGTTTAAAAATCAGCCTGTTTCAAATGGCCATGGAACAGCTGATGGAGCTCTGAGTTCTATGCTGGACTGGGTATGTTTAAAAATCAGACTGTTTCAAATGGCCATGGAACAGCTGATGGAGCTCTGAGTTCTATGCTGGACTGGGTATGTTTAAAAATCAGACTGTTTCAAATGGCCATGGAACAGCTGATGGAGCTCTGAGTTCTATGCTGGACTGGGTATGTTTAAAAATCAGACTGTTTCAAATGGCCATGGAACAGCTGATGGAGCTCTGAGTTCTATGCTGGACTGGGTATGTTTAAAAATCAGACTGTTTCAAATGGCCATGGAACAGCTGATGGAGCTCTGAGTTCTATGCTGGACTGGGTATGTTTAAAAATCAGACTGTTTCAAATGGCCATGGAACAGCGGATGGAGCTCTGAGTTCTATGCTGGACTGGGTATGTTTAAAAATCAGACTGTTTCAAAAGGCCATGGAACAGCTGATGGAGCTCTGAGTTCTATGCTGGACTGGGTATGTTTAAAAATCAGACTGTTTCAAATGGCCATGGAACAGCTGATGGAGCTCTGAGTTCTATGCTGGACTGGGTATGTTTAAAAATCAGACTGTTTCAAATGGCTATGGAACAGCTGATGGAGCTCTGAGTTCTATGCTGGACTGGGTATGTTTAAAAATCAGACTGTTTCAAATGGCCATGGAACAGCTGATGGAGCTCTGAGTTCTATGCTGGACTGGGTATGTTTAAAAATCAGACTGTTTCAAATGGCCATGGAACAGCTGATGGAGCTCTGAGTTCTATGCTGGACTGGGTATGTTTAAAAATCAGACTGTTTCAAATGGCCATGGAACAGCTGATGGAGCTCTGAGTTCTATGCTGGACTGGGTATGTTTAAAAATCAGACTGTTTCAAATGGCCATGGAACAGCTGATGGAGCTCTGAGTTCTATGCTGGACTGGGTATGTTTAAAAATCAGACTGTTTCAAATGGCCATGGAACAGCTGATGGAGCTCTGAGTTCTATGCTGGACTGGGTATGTTTAAAAATCAGACTGTTTCAAATGGCCATGGAACAGCTGATGGAGCTCTGAGTTCTATGCTGGACTGGGTATGTTTAAAAATCAGACTGTTTCAAATGGCCATGGAACAGCTGATGGAGCTCTGAGTTCTATGCTGGACTGGGTATGTTTAAAAATCAGACTGTTTCAAATGGCCATGGAACAGCTGATGGAGCTCTGAGTTCTATGCTGGACTGGGTATGTTTAAAAATCAGACTGTTTCAAATGGCCATGGAACAGCTGATGGAGCTCTGAGTTCTATGCTGGACTGGGTATGTTTAAAAAAAAAAAAAAAAAAAATATACCTACTGATCCAGTACACAGATACCTACCGATACAGTACACATTTACCTACTGATCCAATACACAGGTACCTACTGATCCAGTACACAGATACCTGTTCATACAATGCAAATAGATACATATTGATTTGTTTGACATAAGTACATTCTGATACAGTGCACACAGGTAAACACTAATACAATATGTATAGATATTTGTCAGGATAGCTACACTTTTCTATTAAACCACGCATGTCAAACTCGCGGCCCACAACTATGTTTGCTGCCCGCGGCGAGGGAGCGCTTAGTGTAAGCTCTCCCTACTTAGCTCCTCGCGGTGATGCCGGAAGCCGGAATATATGCCATCATTCAGAGGGAGCTAAACAGGGAGAGCTGACACTCAGCGCTCCCTCGCCGCCTGTCTGCCCACAGCCTGCACGCCCGCCTGCCCAGCGGCTCCACTAGACCTCAGGTAAGAAATTCACCCAGTTCTCCCAAAGGTAGGGAGGCTGGGTGGATTAAAAAAAAAAAGAAATGAGAGTTGGGGGAGTGGGGGGGAGGGAGGGGTGGGAAGGGAAGGGAAGTGTGTGTTTGTGCATGGCTGTCTGTGTGCATGGCTGTCTGTATGGCTGTGTGTGTGTGTATGGCTGTATGTCTGTGTGTGTGGCTGTTTGTATGCCTTTTTGTGTCCATGGCTGTCTGTGTCCATGGCTGTCTGTATGCTTGTGTGTGCATGGCTGTCTGTGTCCATGGCTGTCTGTATGGCTGTTTATGTGTATAGCTGTCTGTGTGGGTGTATGTCTGGCTGTATGGCTGTCTGTGTGTGTGTATGACTGTCTGTGAGTCTGTGTCCATGGCTGTCTGTATGGCTGTCTGTGTGTATGGCTGTCTGTGTGCATGGCTGTGTGTGTGTCTGTTTGTGTGATTGAGTGTGTGTATGTTAGTGTGTGTCTGTGAGGGAGCCTGTCAGTCTGAGTGATTGTGTGTTTCTGGGAGCGAGTGAGTGAGTGTGTCTGTGAGGGAGCCTGTGTGTCTGTCAGTAAATGTGTGTGTGTCAGAGTGATTCTGTGTGAATGTCAGTGAGTGTGTCTCAGTGAGGGTGTGTGAGGGTTTCAAGGAATAACGGGAGGATCCGCTTTTTTTAAGGTGAAGATGGGGATTTTGGGGGTATACCAGGAGGCTGAACTTTGGACACTGCTTGTTGGCTAATGTTTTTTTTTTTTAAACAGGGGCAGTGGTTTAGTAGACGTGGGGACTGGGATTTAGTAGACGAGGGGGGACTGGGATTTAGTAGACGAGGGGGGACTAAGATTTAGTAGACAGGGGGAGATTGGCATTTAGTAGACAAAGGCGGGCTGGGATTTAGTAGACCGGGGGGGCTGGGATTTCGCAAACGCGGGGGGACTGGGATTTAGCAGACGGGGGTGGACTGGGATTTAGTAGACAGGGGGGGGGGGTTTAGTAGACGAGGGTGGGGCTGCGGTTTAGTAGACGAGGGGGACTGGGGTTTAGTAGACGGGGGGGCTGCGGTTTAGTAGACATAGGACAGGGGTTTAGTAGAGGGGGGTCGCTGTTTTTTTTTATACTGTACTTTTCAAAATAAACCTTCGTTTCTATGAAAATTTAAGTTTTTGTTTTTTGCGGCCCATAAAAACTTAAACCTTGTTTATTTGGCTCTTGCAAGCCTTTGAGTTTGACATGCTTGTATTAAACCATTCAAAAAACATACAAAAAAAAACTAAACAAAATAGAATTTTATTTCAAGACATGGAGGTTCATATTGTGTATTTCTCTTACTTTAATTAAACACAGCAGCTAAGAGAAAACAATAGAAAAAAATAATAGGACAGGTACAAAGTATCTCCATCCCTATTATTTAAGCTACATGTAATACACCACGCGAGCTTCCAGCGCACATTAAACACTTGTCCTGATAAGCTCGATTGTGTGGTCCTTTATTAAGAAGCTTCAAGGGGGAAGCTTCTACATGATGAGTTGTGCAGAGGTGGCTAGTTCACTGCTTTCCAGCTACTTGTGGGCACAATGACACGTGTAGGATGATCCATTGTTTAGAAAAGTGACATCAGAACAGAAGTCCCCACCTACGTATGTAGTATGTGACTGTCTGTATACTGCCGGTGTAAGCCTTAACGCATTCCACCTCCCACTACGCATCATTGTGTCTCCTACATACAACACCGAGGTATAGAAAAACAAAATGACTGTTCCACATCAGGTATATTTCCATGGAATTGTAGGTGGGTCTTTGTTTTTTTAAGAATACAATATGCCTGGGCTTTCCTCTTTATTCCATGGTCTACTTTGTGGGTTAACCCTTTCAACTGCTGAAGAGGCTGTTGCCGAGTAGATGATGAATTATATAATTTCCACAAAGTTACTAAAACTGAAAGTCGTCTCTACATGATACATGACACTGACTCTACATGACACTGACATGACAATTACAGAGAGCAGCCTGATTTTAATTGTTGTTTTATGTGAAAATACCCATGGCTTGCTGTATGCGTATTGCTATATATTCAGTTTGCAACCCACAGAAAGAGCTTCCATTCATACAGCAAGAAGCATAGTAAGAACATGCTTTAGAATACATTGGTCTGTCTATTATAGTTTTTGAGTTGTGTAAACATATTTACCATGTGTTTTAAATGCATTTGTAAAAAAAAAAAAATGTAGCATGTGCGGTTTATTAAATCAACATTAAATTAACCCTAAAAAGTGTTCTGCTGTAATAAAAAAAAAAAATATATATATATAAAGGGGAATAAAATAAATAATATATATAAATACATATATATATATATATATATATAAAGTCTGTCGCCCACCCTACGTGTTACCTATTAAGGGTTAATGAGTGTGTAGGGGTTCAGAAAAATACTCCGTCTCATTAGAGATGTTAACCTTTAGTTGAATACAGCAAGGTGAATTGTTAGTGTAGGACTCATCTAAGAACTTTTGCCTTGACGTGGCAGGTGAGCTTACACTTAAATGGCCATTGGAATGATAATAAATAACTTCCAGTTATTTAAATGTGTTTAGGGATTTTGGGTAGTAACTTTTTTCTTGTATGTACTGGGGCTGATGTGTGCAGCCCAGGAGTAGTGGGAGTTTAAATGCGGGGTTTAATTCTGTTTGTTTGTCAATTATTTATTTATTGGTATAAATTCCAGGGAAGTGACAGTTGTGCTGTAATTATTACAAAAGCAGGTCTGTTCACTAAATTGTGAACTACTGGCAATTCAATAAAAATTCAAAATGAATTTCAAATTTGAGACCAAAAGAGACAAACTGAAAATAGGGGACTAATTTTTCTAATTGGGTGTAACATCATAAATGTACTTTGAGTTCATTCTGAATTCACCAGGCATTTCACACTTTACTGAAAAACCCTGTAAAAAGTTTTAATCCTGTTTTACACTCAAAGCAGTTCTGATTTCTACAAAAGAGCAGAGTATAAAAGCTGTGGAAATGATGTCACTGTATTTAGGCATTACATTTGCTGATGACTAGTGATAAGTCTAGCACTGTCCGCTGCCCTTTATCACACTGCCAGTATAGAGAGAGAGGAAAGGAAGGAAATCGTGAGGATATTGTTTTATTATTACCAGGAAATATCAATTCAAGATCTGTAGAGCATGACGCGTAACATGTATCACACAAAGCACATTTCCAAATGAAATGGTCACATTTCAGTGTCATGAATGTAATCAATTTCTTAACTGACTGATCTGTAAGAAGAAATGTATCAGTATAAACCCAGCCGTAGTACAGGGTGCTGTCAAAATTCAGTATTTGTGTTCCAAATACTGAGAGACATTTAGAATTAGGAGTAAGAGTAGTTTTGGAGACCTCACATAGAGTAGGGGTAGAAGCCAGTAGCCTCTAAGCTCCCTAATGGTTCTTCACTATAAAACCTAGTTTATTATTTTTGCTCCCTCACTGCACACACGTGGGCGAGAAAGCGAAAGTATACTGTCTAAATCCTGGGAACCCCCATGGAATTATATTTATCACTAATTCATTCCATTCTGGGGGTGATATGAGAGATCAAGCCTTAGGCCGCAAACCCTTTTTATCAATAACAATTAACTACTATGTGTATCACTTTGCAGAACCACCTGCTGTTTAACAGGGTTATGAAAGGCAAAATGTAGTATACCCTATGTGCAATTCTTTTAGCTGGGGCAGGCTATTTTCATTGATCTGCATGAACTAATGATCTCTCATCTGTACTGTGATGGATCCAGTGGGACCAGAAAGGCCCTAGCTAAAAATACCACTTTACTAATAATCTATGACTGTGAATTTAAATGCACTAGTCCTGAGTTTAAAATGAGATTGGACAACACAGGTCCTACATAATTGGGATAGCCATTATAGGTTTAGGAACATGTATATTTTCTGGTTCATAGGGGTTTATCTCTTACTTACATTATTTGCATGACATTCTCGTGGATAAGAAATACATTTTATGTCCTCCTTTCTGCCTCTCGGTATGTTCAATTCTAAAGTCATTTTTTGAATTTAGGATGATTTTTGTACATTTAATGATCCTCCTTTTCTCTCTCTGTTGGTTACTTGTCACATGATATGTGAATAAAATCAACATTTAGTAGCTGTCCTATAACCACCATCAATCGTCTCTTATTTTAGTGTCACGGGTGGAACTCAGAATCACAAATCAAACAAAATACTTTCATACATTGTCATTTACGAAACGTGCTGCAAAGTTCATATAATATAATTTATATATAAATATGAATAAAATAATTTTCCTTTTCTAAATATATTTATATAAAATATTAAGTAAAAAAGTAGTTTTAGACTTCTATGACGACTATAAGTGCAATTTCTAATTGACTATTCTCCGAATTGTAGCGAATGTCAATTGTAGCGAAATCTCAATATGCAGAATTAATGCTGAAGTAGCCAAGTAAGCTGTGACTATAAACTGTGTTGTAGATTTATGGCCCTCAGTGATGGAAGTGGTGGATTTGGAAACCATAATATGCTGGCCCATTAAACTGCATGAAAATAGATTCAGACTGTGGTGAGCAAGTAATTGCTAAGAATTGACTTGGAAATTACAAATGTTAGGCCTAAGAGCCTAGAATATATAATCCAACTGTTTCAGTCTTACATTTGCAATTATTTCTGTCTAAATCTCTGTTATCCTAATTAATCACCACTTGTGTGGGTCAGTCTATGGAGATTATCCAAAAATATTGGAGATTTGATGCATCCTAATGGCATGCAGAATGGGATTTAAAAAAAATCTTAGTTCCTTTCTGTAATGTAGGCTAATGGTCGGGGCTTTCAAAACGTACAGAGTTATTCACTAAAATGAGAATTCTTGGAAATTCAAAGTGACTTTAAAGGGACACTATAATCACCAGAACAACTACAGCTAAATATAGTTGTTCTGGTGAGTAGAATCATTCCCTTCAGGGTTTTTGCAATAAACAATGTTTCAGAGAAAATGCAGTGTTTATATTACAGCCTAGGAATACCTCCACTGACCGCTCCTCTGAGGTGCTTCCTGGGGCAGTGCTGCATGGAGACACTTAACTTTCCTCATAGAGATGCACTGATTCAATCAATCTCTATGAGGAGATGATGATTGGCGAGGGCTACATTTGGCTTCACCCCTTTGCCTAAGATCATTGATAATCTCAGCCAATCCAATGCTTTCCTATTGGAAAGCAT
>OW240924.1:40178213-40195704 GCA_933207985.1 Pelobates cultripes
GAGCTGTCCAGGAGGTGGGAGGGTCTGGGAGGGAGGGTCTGCTGCTGATTGGCTGGAATGTGTCAGCTGACTGGAGTCTGCGCGAAACGTTCGTGGCGAACAGTTCGCGAACCGTTCGGGACATCACTAGTCTCCGGCAATGTCAAAACTAAGGGGAATAGAAAAGAAAAGGGGAATAAGAAAACATGTTTTATACATTCTTTACATAAGGAGATTTAAATGTTTCATGTGAAATTTGCAAGATTGACTTAACTTGAGATTTAGTATTTACCTATGAATGAGAGCATATAAAAAAAAAAGAATTCTTCACCCTGCTTTAACTGCAGTTATATAGCTGCTCACAGCCCCTACAGGTGAGGCTAATGACCTCGTTAGGCAGTGAGCCAGAACTCTATGGGAAACCTGGGCTGGACTCATGCACAACCACTCTGACAGTGGGTGGAGAATCGGCCCACCCTGCTCTTCCGAATACTCCACCCCAGGGACCCAAATAACAGAGGAAAAAAACTACATTTAAACTTAACTTTCCCTGGGGCTGCATGTGCTTACCCACATGTCAGGATAGTGGCTGTGCAAAAGTCTGGGTGCCAGATGTACACCCCTGACCACCATCCCCAACACTCTGTTACAATATATATATATATATATATATATATATATGTGTGTGTGTGTGTAAACCTCTTAATTTCTTCAGAATTCAAGGCTATTAAATCAACTCTTTAGAATGTTAAGCATAGCTTATCATATAAGCTTTCCTTTTAATAGGGATGTTTCTTTAAATTCACTTTCTTCTCTTACAAAAACTCTCTGGCTCTGCTAGTTTAGACATTAATATATCATGACAACTCTGCTTTACATTCTTTGAACTAACACAACCTGACAATAGTAAACAGCGAACCTTACAATGTAATGCACCAGAAGCTATGCGAACAACGGTACAGAAACTTCCTAGCAACGAGAAATATAACCAAAACAAACTCTGATATCTAATGTTAGTGTTTGATGGTCTACTGCTGATTGCTATACAAAAAATAATATATAGTAAAGAACCTTATTTACAAAATTATTTTATATCATATAATAATTAAATAGTATGGATAATTAATGGTTGTTTTCATATCACATAATAATTAAATAGTATGGATAATTATTTTTTGTTGTTTTTTTATATCATATAATAGTTAAATAGTATGGATAACTAATGTTTTTTTATATTTTATAATAAATACTACGGATAATTAATGTTTGTTTTTAAATCATAAAATAATTAAATAGTATGGATAATTATTTTTTTTTGGTTCTTTTTTTGTAAATCTGTGAAATGAAAAATTCACTTTTGTAAGTTTCATAAATTATAAGCATATACAAAAACACTAAATATTAAAAATAAAAACACAGGTTTATCACCACAAACAAAACACATTATGGTGCAGCAGAGACCAGATCATAAACTCCTTGGGGCACTGCACCCCACGCTCCCCCTTTCTTTGGTGATACAGTGTAACGGGCCAGATAGATTTCCTTACTCTCGTTCCCAATCTGGCTTTTCTGTTATTGGCATAGATTATAAAAGCATGTTTGCTGGTACTGAGCATGTTAGACACCACCAAGCACACTTTTTCTATTCTTTATTCTTACTTATTACTTTTTTTTTATTTCTTAATAAAGATTTCCAACCAAACATATAACATAAAGAACCCCTATTATAAACATTTAATGTATTTATAGGTACTGCCCATAGCAATGCTGTCATTAAATAGTAATAGTTGTCCATAAACGTTATATCAAATAATTCAAAATATAACTCACTTGTATCTTTTTCCAACATGTTATAACCTACACCAACAAAGTATTAAAAGTTTGAAGAAAATGTAATCTCTCTCTTTGGACCAACAAGAGCACAAGATATATGAAAATTCAACGAGGGTTCTCTTAGACTATTTTATAGAATATGGTGCTAGCACTAAACAGGCCATGGTGTGATAATGAGCACATGAGTAGATGATGCATATCATGTCATGTGTGCTGAATGCCAGTGCTTTCACATGGCATGTCAATTCTGCTATCCGTGTGTGTATTAACATTGTAGGAAGTGTTGGCTCAGTACTGCGTTTGCAAATACCATATTTTACAGCTGTATTCATGATCAGTTTTCTTTTTAAAACAGATGATGTTAAAGCTAAATTTATTTGCTCAAAACCTGGACAACTGCCATCATGCATTTTAATCGAGTAACCTTAATTTAAGCGTGATATGCATGAAATTATACAGGTGGTCAGGTGTTTCCAACTCAAAATTTGCTTTAAAAAAATTATGTAAATGACCAGAGCATTTTCTTTTCATGAATTTTTAACTGCCTGTGACATTATATGGCTAAATGTAGAATTTGACTAACACAGATGCATTTTGAGAGTGCACATATTTACCAAAAATGAAACCGCATCACTTAATAGACAATAAAACGCCACCTATATGTTGTACCAGTCGAATTTCTAGAAAACAAATAAATGCTATTTTGGCTTGACGTTTCCATCCTATACCGCTAAGCCGAGTTTTGTTCGAGTCGCAGATTTCTGTTAATTCCCTCTTGGTAAGTTTGTAGATTCGTCGACATATTCCTTGGGTGTTAAGTAGAGTTTATTTTAGCTGGCAAACATTCTGTCGAAATATAAATGGAGTAAGCAAATAAAATTGTTGTAATGTATTAAAAAAGACATCAAAGTAAAAGAAAATTAAAACAAAATGAAAAAAGTCAAACGCAGGGTTAAATGTTTTCAATATTTTCTCCCTGACATATCAAGAATATTCACACGCACATTATACAATAAATTCTCTCATTGCCTTAGGTTAGGCAGTTTTGACATGTGTTAAATTGGGTGGTGTTGTCATCTGAAAACAACAGGAATGATAATGTGTGATAACTGTGATCGTACTTTGAACAAGCAGTGCCTGCTTTGATCTCCTTCGTATATATTATGAAACAAGCATGGCTTTATAGAGAAGGCCTTGTAATGACAAAAGGATATATTGGTACTAGCAGGTGTACATTTGTGCCTGTTCACAAATAATGACATTTCCTCAAAAATGCTATTCATCAGTTGAGGAAATAGTAACTAACAGACATTAAACTCTCATCACCTCTGACGTGTACGCTATTTTCAAAAAAATTTTTTTAAATGCAACATGAATGCTGCTGTGGGGGGGGGGACTAGGTTCCACCGTCTAATAATAAATATGCCTGTTGTCATGCAGACGTGTAGTTAACAAAATGTGTTAAACATCTGAGTTGTGATGCATTTTATGATACATGCAACCATTCACGCATAGATTGTTTGTTCCTGTTCTGTTAGTGGGAAGTTAATATCACTTTAAAGGAAGCAATGAATTCATGTTGTTATTATTATTATTATTATTATTGCCATTTATATAGCGCCAACGGATTCCGTAGCGCTTTACAATATTTTGAGAGGGGGGGTGTAACAATAAATAGGACAATTACAAGAAAACTTACAGGAGCAATAGGTTGAAGAGGACCCTGCTCAAACGAGCTTACAGACTATTGGAGGTGGGGTATTTGAAACATTAGGACAATAAATATCAAGTAGGAGTGAAGCAGAGCTGGAGGAGAGAGCAAAGCACCGTCCCATAGGAGAGAGCAGGAGACAGGTATGTAAGGTAGAGATTACTCTGGGAGGCCATAAGCTTTCCTGAAGAGATGGGTTTTAAGGCCCTTCTTAAATGATTGAAGACTAGGGGAGAGTCTGATGGCAGCAGGCAAGCTATTCCATAGGAGAGGAGCCGCCCGCGAGAGGTCCTGCAAGCGCGAGTTGGCCGTACGGGTGCGAGCAGCGGTCAGGAGGTGGTCACGGGCAGAGCGGAGGGTACGCGGAGGGGCATATTTATGGATCAGTGAAGAGATATAAGCGGGGCTAGAACTGTTCAGTGCTTTAAATGTATGGGTTAGCACTTTGAATTGACTCCTATAGCATACAGGCAGCCAATGTAAGGACCCGCAGAGGGGTGAGGTGTGAGAGGACCGACTAGAGAGGAAAATCAGTCTAGCTGCAGCATTCATTACAGACTGTAGCGGGGCAATACGGCTTTTGGGGAGACCAATCAGGAGAGGGTTACAGTAATCCATGCGGGAAATTACTAGAGCATGGACAAGCTCCTTGGTGGCATCTTGCGTAAGAAAGGGGCGGATGCGGGCTATGTTTTTGAGTTGGAACCTACAGGACTTGGCAACAAACTGGATGTGAGACTCAAAGGTGAGACATCCAAGACAGCGTGCTTGCAGGGATGGACTTATGTGGATATCACTGACTTGAAGGGAGAGCGAGAGAGGAGAATCAGTATTAGGAGGAGGAAAAACAAGGAGTTCAGTTTTAGAGAGGTTAAGTTTCAGAAAGCGTGAGGACATGCAGTCAGAGATGGAAGAAAGGCAAGCAGTGACACGTTGCAGGACGGCAGGGGTGAGGTCCGAGGAGGAGAAGTATATCTGAGTGTCATCAGCGTACAGGTGGTAGTGGAATCCAAAAGAGGCAATAAGCTTGCCAAGAGAGGCAGTATAAAGAGAAAATAGAAGGGGACCAAGGACAGAGCCTTGGGGAACTCCAACCGAGACAGGACAAGGGGAGGAGGTAGTCTTTCCAAAAGCTTTGATGAGAAAGGGAGCAGAGATATGGAACGATAGTTAGAGGGGGAGGATGGGTCAAGAGATATTTTTTTCAGGATAGGTACTACAGGGGCATGTTTAAGGTCAGCAGGAACAGTGCCAGAAGAGAGAGAGCAGTTAAAGATGTGTGTTAGGGTAGGCACAAGACAAGGGGAGAGAGATCTGATGAGGTGAGATGGGACAGGATCGAGTGGGCAAGTGGTGGGGCGAGAGGAATGGAGAAGCGCAGCCACCTCTTGTTCAGTAGCCGGGTAGAAAGTCTGGAGGGTAGGGAAAGCAAGATTTACATGTGGTTGAGAAAGAGAACGGCAAGGAAGGGAGAATTGTTTCCTTAGCTGTTCAATCTTGTCGGTAAAGTAGCATGCAAAGCTATCAGCTGTAAGGTTAGTTTGGGGGGTGGCCACAGCAGGGCGGAGAAGGGAATTAAAGGTGTCAAAGAGGCGTCTGGGATTGCGGGAGCATGAACTAATAAGAGAGGAAAAGTATGACTGTTTGGCGAGGGCGAGGGCTGCGCTGTATGAAAGCAACATGAATCTATAATGGAGAAAGTCTGCCTGGGTGCGGGACTTCCTCCAGGAGCGTTCAGCACAACGGGAGCAACTCTGCAGATAGCGTGTTGATTTATTATGCCAAGGTTGGGGTCGTGTTCTCCTCGAGGTGCATGTTTTGAGCGGGGCTGCAGTGTTCAAGGCAGATGTGAGGGTAGTGTTATATGTGGAGATGGCCAGTGAGGGACAGGAGAGGGAAGGGATGGATAGCAGTTGTGAATCAATCTCAGCTGACAGCTGCTGGAGGTCAATAGAGTTAAGGTTCCTCCTGAGCTGAGGGGGTTAGGCTGAGATTTGTTGGGTGAGGGGGTAATTGAGAGCAAATGATAAGAGATGGTGATCAGAGAGAGGAAATGGGGCGTTGCAGATATTAGATATTGTACATGAATAAGAGAAAATAAGGTCGAGGGTATTGCCAGCTACATGAGTGGGAGAATTAGCCCACTGCAAAGTCCAAGGGAGGAAGTGATTGAAACTAGTTTAGAGGCTGCTGGGGTCAAAGGTGGGTTAATGGGAATATTGAAGTCTCCAAGAATTCAGGATGGGATGTTGGAAGAGAGGAAGTAGGGTAGCCAGGCAGCAAAGTGGTCAAGGAAGAGGAGAACCAGGGGGACGATAGATTACGGCAATGTTAGCAGAGAAGGGTTTGAAAAGGCGAATTGAATGAATTTCAAATGATGGGAAAGAGAGGGAAGGGTGGGTGGACAGGGTTTTAAAGGTGCAGTGGGGTGAGAGAAGAAAACCTACACCGCCACCTTTAATCTCTGCTTGTCTTGGGTTGTGGGTAAAGTGAAGACCACCAAAAGACAGTGAGGCAGGTGTAGCAGTATCAGAGGGAGAGAGCCATGTTTTTGTTAGTGCAAGTAGGTTTAGGGAGTGTGAGATAAATAGGTCATGGATGGAAGTAGATTTAAAGGTGCTGCACACAGAGCGTGCATTCCAGAGGGCAGCTTTAAAAGAGGAATTATAGTGAGAATTACATGGAATGGGTATTAGGTTGTCGTGGTTTCTGGTGTTTGTACCAGGTGGCTGACAAGAGGAGGGACCAGGGTTTGGAGAGACATCACCTGCTGCTAGGAGTAGTAGGATGGAAAGGAAGAGAAGGTGGGAGTAAGATTTAAATGTTGGGGATGAGAGCTTGTATTTAGGGTATTTAGGAGGGGTTTGTGGAGAAAGGCTGGATAAATATGAATAAAGTGCGTGTGATGAATACAGAGATGAGGGGAGCAGAGAGGGAGCAATAAGATGGTGTTAGCAGGAACAGGTGAGTAAAATGATAGAGAGATTTTAATGATGAGGGAAGTGAGAGAGAAAGTGAAAAATAGAAGTGAGAACATTAGTAGGAGAGTAGGTGCTGTATTTTTTAAGAGCTGTGGTTAGGAGGGTTAAGGGTTAAAGAGGTATTGAGTGAGTATAGCTATTTTGGGTGTGGAGGGCTTGGTGGACAGAGGCTAACATAATTGGTTTAACAGGATGTGTGGCGCTTGTAGCATGTAATAGCAGCCAACCTTAACCATAACCTTTAATATTAACGCCAACGCCGCGCGCGCCGCCGCCGCTAACGCCCTTAACGCCGCCTTTTTAATTACCGCCGCTCCTTCACTGAAACAGGTGCCCAAAATTGCACAGCATATTCAATATGGGGTCTTACCAGTGATTTATAAAGAGGCAAAATGATATTCTTGTCCCGAGAATTAATGCCCTTTTTCATGCATGACAATACATATATATATATATGGAATGCCTGTCTTACGCCCTACTTCATCAATGTACCCCATTCTTGGCAGGTCCTACTCTAGCAGCCTAATGCTTACCCTTATGAGATTGATCCACTTAGTTGGGAAATACTTCCTTACTGGGACTCTCTGCAAGTCAAGGCTAAATAGGGTCCTGGAATGAGGCACCTGTGACAGGGAGGGGTGCAAAACCAAGGAGCTGGCCTAGACTCCCAAATATACAAACAAAACCAAGAGGGCAGAGACCTGCCAAGAATGGGGTACATTCACGTTGTGGCAGGCTTATGCAATATATGATCATATAATGTAACTAAACCCCCATTATTTTTTGCCTAGGTGAGGTGTTTTTAAATAAAACTATTACAATCTCTAAAATTTGAAAGCATTGTTTAGTGAATAAGCGAGTGCGCTGGATTCTGTATTTTGTATATTTTGGCCCCAGCAGCACCCTATAATGTATGCATGTTTAGGTGAGTGCAGCCCTCTTGGTTTATATTTATATATATATATATATATATATACAAAGCAAAGCAGGCTGCACTCACGGACTTTCAAACTTGAAGTGTAATTTTATTCCATCCAAAAAACAAAAACGATCAACGTTTCGGCCCACGCAGGGGCCTTCATCAGGATCAAACAGTACAAATACAATCTTATTCTACCTCAAATATATACCTAATAGCATTAATCATGAGTAACTTACCCCAGGTGATGAAGCTACTTCGCCGGCGTTTACTGCTAAACAACAACTAAACCACTTTTATTCAAATGGAACACAGAGATGTTCCGCTTTGGACGGAATTTACGCCTTAAAGAATTTTATGCAAAAAAATCATCTGGCTCTAATTCAATAGAGAGACCCCAACAGGGAAGTCTTAGACCAAAATCAACTTTTGATCCAATTACGAATAATTCAACTTTGAAAACATACATTTCTACAGTGATGAATGAATCAAGGATCCAAATATTAAATCCTAAAAAACAACCTCAGAATTTTACAAATAAACAAAGACATCTTATACAGAATCTGGCAGAGGACCCTAATATTGTAATCCGGTCAGCGGACAAAGGGGGTGGTATTGTAGTCATGCAGTACACTAATTACGCAGAGGAACTAAGGGCACAGCTACATTGTCAACTTACATATAAGCAATTGAAACAGGATCCCACGAAGGAGATACAGAAAAAGATTGAAGAAGCTTTGAATATGGGAGTGATGGCTGGATATATTGAACCAAAAACAGCAGAATGTCTATATACTAGGCATCCCAAAATCCCGGTCATCTACACTATTCCCAAACTCCACAAGGATCCTATACATCCTCCTGGGCGACCTATAGTTTCGGCGGTAGGAGGTGTACTTGAACCGATAGCGAAGTGGTTGGACAGATTATTTAAACAACCGGTCTCTGATCTAGAAACATGTATTAAGGATACCCCGACATTAATTAAAGAATTAACTACAATACAGATGAAAGATACTGAGGTGGTATTAATGACTATGGACGTTAAAAGTCTCTATACAGTAATTCCACACACGCAGGGTATAGAAGCAATGAGACAAGTTCTTACACACTCAAAGTCTTATAAAGGGCCGTGTATCGAGTATATCCTTCAAATGTTGGAATTGGCGTTATCCAACAATTATTTCAGATTCGAGGAGGACTGGTATTTACAAATATCTGGAACATCCATGGGGGCGGCAATGGCCCCCATGTATGCTAATGCATACATGTATATTTTTGAGACAACGCATATATTCCCGTTCTATGGAGACAAGATCATGAAGTTCTTTAGATTTATCGACGATTTATTGATTATCTGGACTGGAACTGTACAAGAAGCACATCAGATGGTGGATAACTTGAATGGATTAAAAAGCCCGATCAAATTTACGTCAGAAATAAGTACTAATAAAGTACATTTTCTGGATCTACAAATTTGGATTGAGAATAATTGTTTACAATATTCTTTGTATACGAAACCAACAGATCGGAATACACTACTCCATGCTCAAAGTGCACACCCACAGCAGCTAAAGGCTTCACTTCCTAAAGCACAATTTCTAAGAACTATACGTAATAATTCTACAGTTGAAATGAGGGAGAAGCAATTAGAAGAAATGAAAGAAAAGTTTTTATCCAGAGGATACAAAAAATTAGACCTAGAAAGGTCATTGCAACATGCTAAAGAACATAATCCAAAAAAACCGACTCCAACACAGGATAGAATAGTATGTCCTATAACATATAATGATAGGGCATCTAAGTTAACAAATACCATCAAAAGGAATTGGAATATGCTATCTCAAGATTCTACATTACCGGAGGTCTTCAAACAACAGCCGTTGATATGTTATAAACGAAACAGAAATTTACGTGACATGTTGGTAAAGACAGATCCCATACAAAGTTATTTACAACCAGATAATATTCAAAAACGGGGAAGTGTCAGATGTTTGGGCTGCGTAACTTGCAGCCACATGGTACCATCACGCACCTTTAACCATCCTCATACAAATGAAAGGTTTTTAATCAACTTCACTATCACCTGCAGAACGAAGTTTGTGATTTATAAAATTTCATGCCCTTGCGGTTTGACATATATAGGCAAAACAGAAACCCAATTATGCGACCGCATTCGAGGACATCGTTCCAATATTCGAACTGCATATAGAGATGGTAAAAGTGATAAACCGGTTGCGAGGCATTTTTTGGACTTACAGCACCCCCTCACAACACTTAAATTTACGGCGATAGATCACATTCCCGAACCACGGAGAGGGGGGGACAGGGGGAAATTACTCCTTAACAGAGAGACATTTTGGATTTACAGACTCGATACAGTCTCACCTAAAGGACTCAATGAAATAATATCATATCATTCGTTTCTCTAATGCTTGCGATAATAATGTAAATAGTTACTGTATATTCAATAATTTTTGTAAATATTAGTTGTGTACAGACATTAATGGAGGTGTTTACATAATAGAGACATATTACAATAAGGGTTAATTTAATGTAAATCTGAATAGATATCTAGATAGAGCCCTTAGTTAACTTAGATATATTTAGAATAACACATTATATAAAATTAGTTAATGTCTCTGATTTTGTAAATTAACATATCCGTTGAGTGACTGGACATATGTTTAGTGTCACATTAGATTTTGAATAAGGCCCCTTTAAAATCAATTTATAGAGTTAATTAATGCACCCATCTGTATTACTGCAATAATATTAAAGTAAAGGAGAAGTCTCCAAGTGAAGGTGTAAAGGACTAATTAAGCCCCACCCTTTTATGTATATAATAAAGGCAGTATTATTTTAAATTGGGTTCTGTCCCTTAATTTCAGGGTAAAAGTAAAAAATAAAAATAAAAATAAATAATATCTCTATATATAAAAAATATCTCTATATACTAATAGGAGCCTTCATAAATCTGGTACAGTATTTAAGGCTTGTTCCTAATACTTATCTAATAGTGACCCAGTGGTATGTATTTTGTTATATGCAGATAACATTTTGTTTCGTTTCTTTTTCTTGTTTTAACACGATTTGCTTATCACGTGGTTACAGCCTGTCACTTTGTAGATACAGCGTTCGTATAATGAAAGCTGTAAACGTTGCCATGGACACGACGTCGCAGACATCATCACGCATGGACTGGAGGTCAGCGTGGGGGCACACAGTAAGGCGCACATGCGCGGTGTTTAGCAGTAAACGCCGGCGAAGTAGCTTCATCACCTGGGGTAAGTTACTCATGATTAATGCTATTAGGTATATATTTGAGGTAGAATAAGATTGTATTTGTACTGTTTGATCCTGATGAAGGCCCCTGCGTGGGCCGAAACGTTGATCGTTTTTGTTTTTTGGATGGAATAAAATTACACTTCAAGTTTGAAAGTCCGTGAGTGCAGCCTGCTTTGCTTTGTATACCACATTGAAGGACCCTAAAGACTGGCACCCGGCATGCCTAATAAGGCAAATTTGACTACTTAAGCGTGAGTGCAAGGAATATTCTACTTTTTATATATATATATATATATATATATATATATATGTATTAAGGCAATTTGCCTGCATTTGTGGGAGGTGCTGGTTTGCTACCTCTAGCCTACTTAAGGCACTCCCCTTACCTTGCTCCTTACTGTTCGAGGTCAGCGTTGAATGAGGATCCACTTCCGGGTTCTCTCAGACGCCATCTTGGTTTCAGTATCCACGAGGTTTCACCACGTTAAGCTGTGTCCAGGAATCCTGTTCAGGCCTTTCCGCCCGTCCAGCTTCTTCTGACTCCGGTCTCCGTCGTAGATCGCGTCCCAGGGACTCCTAAACCGTAAGTCAGACCTTCCTGTCACGCCAGGACCGGTTCCCACGGCGTACGGTACAGCACGGGTCCTCGCTTTACGGCTTTTTCCCTGGTTATGACACGAATGTTTCAAGCCATTCGCGGGCTTTTTCATTCGTACGGTCATTCGGCTGAACATATTTAATCGTTCAATAGTCATTTCGCATATCCTATTTCATGTTATTGAAACGAATTATCATTCGGTTGTTTTGCCGTTCGGCAAATTTTTACATACGCTCATACACGCTTTTGGTTCGCATAAGTCATACGGTTAAACTATTCTAACTTCTGTGTTTCCCTCACATTTGCTTTCGGCTTTTCTGTGTGTTCACGTATAATCCTTTCATGAATTATATTCACCATTTCATGTGTATATAACGTTCGGTTAAAGAATTGCTTGCTTAAATAGATTATTTTGATTACTTTTAAAATATTGTCAGTATTGTATTACGTCCACAAATCAAGTCCACTTCTCTGTATATACCATTTGACTCCCACGCTTTCAGGGGTCTGCGTTACTTATCCATTTATACAAATGGACTCTGCCTATGTTACAGGCCTCACTTCTGGGTTATTACTACAACACATACAAAGGATATAGGTTCATTTAAGCAATAATTCTCGGGTTGATACGTCTTTTCTATACAATCATATCGATATATATATACATCACTTTACATCATTTTAAATCATTTTGGGGTATCCCTGCCTTTGGTTATTCTGCTACATATCATACATAACGCTGTGTTTAAATAGGCCATGACCTCATCCATGTCCCTTTCTGTAAAACCAGTTACATTTCTGTACAGATCATTGAACTCCCACGCCAGGAGTTTTATAACTATCCATTTCAATTCACTCAGCCTATATTACAGGCCTCATTTCTCTGTCATGACGATGACACATAAGGCTTAATTCCTTTTTCATGCATTCTTGGGTTGAATCACACGTACTGATCCAACCAATCATACGTTCCCTGCACAGTCATATACATAAGTATATAACCTACGTTTCATGTTTTCCTTTACACACCATTATCACGTAACACATAGATTATTTGTACATAGGCCACGGCCTCCCTCAGATGTCTTATTCAAGCATGCAAACATTTCTGAGCCACTCATAGCTATTCCCATGGTATCAACATAATTTTAATACATTGCTGCTACGGACTATAAGTCTGTTTCTTTTCACACTCCACACTCATCATACTACTCTCTTTTACCCATTTTTAGGCTGTCAAGCTTATATAATTGCTCCACAAGGTTTATTCCTATGATATGTCATACTACCAGGTACGTACACCTGCTCATATGGTATTCTACCATACATTTCATTTCATCCCCCTAGTTTAGAGTACTGGCAATAGGGTCACAGGATTCCCAATAGGTATTTACCCCGTCTTGGCTGTCGCCATCAGTTAGTGGTCCCGCGAGGCCAACACCCCGCCTCAAACGTTTCGGAGGCAAACACCCATCGGGCCACACGTTAGCTAGCCGCCTCGCATGTTGCAAAGAGAGGGCCTCACCTGTCACTCCCTTCCCCTGTTTTCTGTCGTACAGTCACCGAGAGGCCTAAAACTCCTGCCACTACGTCAAGTGGCCTCAATAACCCCTCGCGCCAACGCATAGATAGAGCCTCTCAAGCCTCTTGGCAATTAGCAGGGCCTCACCTGTCACCAAACAAGTATAATACTTTCGCCATCCGGCCTAGCTAGCCTGCCAGTACAATTTGGTGGTTCTATATACTAATTATTGTTTTATTTATAGTATGTCTCAGGAAGGGGTAGAGGATTTCTCCCTGCCTAGCACCCCGGCTAGAGCTGTCACTCCCACACAAGGAGGAGAGCTAGCTAGTCCAGCATCAATCAGATCCTGGACAATCCCGCGCATAACCACGGAATTAAGGAGACGACAAATCCCCTACCCCGCTACAGCAAGGAAGGCAGAACTTTTCAAACTGCTACGCACATCAACTAATAACATGGAGGCCGGGGAAGGATCTAGCCAGTCCAACCCAGGGGACACACATGCCATGTTATCTTCACTCATGACATCCATGGGCAAGGTCAACTCCAGGCTGGAGAAACTTGAGTCGGTCACCACGGCCCTCACTCTAGCAGGGCCACCCGCGGCTGCGGTACAAACACCAGCCTTGCCATTAGTCACCCCAGCCAGCACCCTGGATGACCAGGAAGTTAGCCCGGCCAACATGATACCTGAGCATATCAAAAGGGATATCCTGGAAGGTAAAGACGTCAACCTGGCTTCCCTGTTGATTGCCTCCCAGGACATTGTGGAAAATAAGACGTATGCTTATGATGATGTTTCTGTTATTGTCAGATCTAGGGATGCCCGCCTGAACAGAAAACTGACTATCCCAGAATTTGTACTAGCGTTTGGTATTTACAGGGATGTCATCTGTGCGGTTTATCCCAACAGAAGAGAGGAGTTTGATCTCTATATGCACAAGCTGGTAGACCTGGGCAACAAATATGGTGGTTCGGCATTCTATGACTACCATAGGTCTTTTTCTGCAAAAGTGGCTGGAGCCTTCTCCCCGGAACACGATCCAACTGGGGAAGGATTGATACCGTCTTATTTTGCAGACACTTTGCAGGTCTAAGAACACCAGCTTGTGCATACTGCTCCTCCACAGCCCATACTACTAATTTTTGTCCCAACACGGCAGACGGACATGCCTCCACACAAGGAACTAGTTCCTCTGGGGATCCAGGGAAACTATCAAAAGACAAATTGGGACGCCCAATCAAGTTTCTGGGCAAGTCCCAGATATGTAATAATTTCAATGTTGGGTCTTGTAATTACAGTGGATGTAGACTATTGCATGTCTGTTCAAAATGTTTTAGGGCACATGCAAAGACCATGTGTCCAAATAAAATGTATTCCAAGCCTTACCTTACGCCCATTAATATGCCAGTATTCACAGCATTGATGTCTCAGCACCCATCTAGACACCTGGTAGACTTTCTTATTTCTGGTTTAACAGAAGGCTTCCACACAGGTATCCTACACATACCAGCTGGAACTCTGGAATGCCCTAACCTACAATCCGCCCAACACAACCCCACAGTGGTTGACACCATCATAGCCCAAGAAGTGGATGAGGGCTTTGTATTGGGGCCTTTTTGAACTCCTCCATTCACAGAATGGCACACCAACCCTATTGGTATTGTCACAGGGAAATCTTCCCAAAAACAGAGACTCATCATTGACTTATCGGCACCCCACTCATCGGCCAACCCCAGTCTTAATTCCCTCATACCCTCTGAGGAATTCTCTCTGCAATACACCACCATAGATCACGCCATTACAGCTATCATACAAGCAGAGGTTGGAGCCTGGCTCAGTAAGACCGACATTACTAACGCCTTCAAATTACTCCCTATCCACCCCACACTGTGGCACCTGCATGGCATCAAGTGGTCCGAGAACTACTATTTTTTCTCCCGGTTAACTTTTGGGTCCAAAAGTAGCCCAGCTATTTTCGACACATTTGCCGAAGCATTATGCTGGTTACTATTGAACATAGCCGGATGCCCTACAGTATTACATTACTTGGACGATTTCCTACTGGTCGAGGAGAATACTGCACCTCCCACTAGCCTCAAAGCTACCACTAAGCTGTTTGAGCAACTAGGTGTACCCATCTCCCCAAAGAAAACAGAAGGGCCAGACACGGTTATCACTTTTCTGGGTATCCAATTAGACTCTGCCACAATGCAAGCAAGCCTACCATACGATAAGATAGAGAATATTCTCACTTACATAAACAACTACCTACAGCTCGGCACTTGCAACCGCAAAGAGCTACAGTCCCTGCTAGGGTCACTAAATTTTGCGATGCGCATCATACCTCAAGGCCGCTCCTTTATTTCACGACTATTGCATCTTTTCCCACTTTTTCTACATGACACGCACAGGTTGTCCTTAGATGCCCAAGCTACGGCAGATCTAAACATGTGGAAGAGATTTTTAACCACTTGGAATGGTAAAAGTATGTTCCTCCCTCAATTGACTGAATCATCTCCTACCATTTGGTCAGATGCGGCATCTACCACTGGTTTTGCAGCAATTTTTGGGAACGAATGGCTTTGGGGCAGCTGGCCTTCAGCAGTTCAGGATTTGGAAGGTTTTTCCACTACCTCAGCTCTTTTTGAGATCTACCCCATAGTGGCGGCTGCCGTAGCGTGGGGTCATTTATGGGCTAATACGCCAGTGCGTTGTTACTCAGACAACCAGGCAACCTGTCACATCATCAACAAAGGTCGTTCCAAATCTCTTACGATCATGAGATTTCTGAGGAAACTCACTTGGTTGGCAGCTTGTCATAATTTCTTCCTATGTTGTTTCCATGTGCCAGGTGTATATAACACAGCTGTTGACAATTTGTCTCGCTTTAAATTTCAGGAGTTTCATCAAGCACTCCCGTCAGCAGCACCCACAGCCACCATCACTCCAACATTTCAACAACTCATACTGGACTAGACGTCATCATGCAGCATAGCAGGACATTGTCCCAGTTGGCACTTTCAAACAATACAAACAAACATACAGCAGGGCTTTCACACTATTCAAACGATTCCTTCTGGAAACGTTTGTTATGACATCTTTTTGGGGGTTTGCTTCCTTTTGCCACCTTAAACTCAAAATGTCATACAACACCATCAAACTCTATCTCACTGGCATTCAACACCACATGCTCATCTTACACCCAAATAACAACAGTTTCATGGCCTCTCACCAAATTAAGACCATACTCAGAGGTATTCAAAAATCAGAACCCACACATTTGGCCCAGAGGCTACCCATAGATAACCATATCTTCAAAGCATTATCTAACCTACTTGACCTAAAACAGTTTGACACTAATACGAATTCTATCATCAACAGCAATATACATCGCTTTCTATGGATTTCTACGACCCAGAGAATTCACTACGACCTCCACGCCCCAAACCACTCCATTCCTCCTCTATTCCCACTTGACAAAACATATGGATCATTACATCCTGTCTTTACCTCACTCCAAAACCAGCCAGCACATACCTGTAAACATTCCGTACTACCCCACGCACAACAGATGGTGTCCCGTTAAAGTTCTTGATGCCTACATACAGCACCATCACTTACTGCCCTCGCAACCGTTATTACAACTACAAGGTGCAGTACTCACCACTACAACCTTCATGACCTACGTCAGGTCCTTGCTCACACAACTGGGCCTCAACGCAAACAAATACTCAGGACACTCCTTTCGTATAGGAGCCGCGTCCACAGCCTCCAGTGTCAACATCCCAACTCATGTTATCAAAACACTGGGGCGCTGGAAGTCATCCGCTTACTCACGGTACATACCGAACCCAGTACAAGAATTAAGGGATGCTTTCATAAACATGTCTGGTTGATAAATGTATATGTATTGGTTGTCTGTTAATAAATTTGATTACTTAATTTTTGCCCTCTTCTTTCTCAGGCCTACCTCATCGTCGGTTTCGGCACACCACAACCGACTTGCTCCTTTTATCATCCTACGCTTATTCATGGTATTTCATACTGTACTATCTTAAGCACCTAACACAAGTATTAAGGCAATTTGCCTGCATTTGTGGGAGGTGCTGGTTTGCTACCTCTAGCCTACTTAAGGCACTCCCCTTACCTTGCTCCTTACTGTTCGAGGTCAGCGTTGAATGACCCTCCCACCACACCACTTTTAACATTTATTTCCTTTCTATTTTCTTTTCCTGGGTAGGCCCTCTTCTTTCTCAGGCCTACCTCATCGTCGGTTTCGGCACACCACAACCGACTTGCTCCTTTTTATTATCCTACGCTTATTCATGGTATTTCACACTGTACTATCTTAAGCACCTAACACAAGTATTAAGGCAATTTGCCTGCATTTGTGGGAGGTGCTGGTTTGCTACCCCCTAGCCTACTTAAGGCACTCCCCTTGCCTGGCTCCTTACCGTTCGAGGTCAGCGTTGAATGACCCTCCCACCACACCACTTTTAACATTTATTTCCCTTTCTATTTCTTTTCCTGGGTGGGCCCTCTTCTTTCTCAGGCCTACCTCATCGTCGGTTTCGGCACACCACAACCGACTTGCTCCTTTTATCATCCTACGCTTATTCATGGTATTTCATACTGTACTATCTTAAGCACCTA
>OW240924.1:40195804-40210838 GCA_933207985.1 Pelobates cultripes
ATATATGTGAGATAACATTAAGTAGTCTTGCTATGCAAGAACACTTAATAATAATAATAATATATATGTGAGATAACATTAAGTGGTCTTGCTATGCAAGAACACTTAATAATATATATGTGAGATAACATTAAGTGGTCTTGCTATGCAAGAACACTTAATAACTAGAAAAACTACAATTTCTGGGGAAATTGTGTGAAGTGTTCTTGCCTCCACCAGGAGTCTACAACTGGAGTGGGCGGAGTAACTGTTATCATTTATATAGCACATTCAATTGCAACGTTGTTGCACAGTTACATTAAACCATACATTTATAAAAACATTAGCAGGTGTTCAAAAGGCCCTGTCTATGACATCACTTACTGCTGCAGCATTGACAGGTCAGAGTATTTTGGTGGTTGCCATCTTCAAACGGTCATATTTTAAAAACTATAATTCCTACAGCGAAGAGCTTTATATTGTGAGAATCACAAGACCCAGACCTACATTTTGATGCATAGTATGTCTCTGAAGTATTAAAATTGAAGGCACAGTCGCAGTTTAGAAATTGCACTTCAAATTTGAGCTTTGCAGAGTGAAGTTTCAATGAATGTCAATGGACGGCGTTGGTTGCAAACAAATGGTCATATTGTGAAAACTATCAGGACTACGGCTTAGCCGTTGACATGTTTAGTGGCAGCAGGGATAGCTGAACGTTTTGATATAAGATTTGTGTAGGTGGGCCTGAAAATAAGGGAGTGGTGGCAGTTTAGAAATCATGTCCTGATTTTTCAGCTTTTGCCAGCTCCCACTCTAGCTTTGCCATTCATTCCTATGGGACAAATTTCGCCACAAGAACGACGATATTCCGTGAACCATTCGGCGAAACGTTCCACAAAGTAATAGCAATCCGATCGGGAACAATCTGCACGTTTTGGTAAATTTTTGTCTATGTAGTGTAAAAACTGTGGGAGGAGTTAGGGTGGCAAATTTGGCTATAATAATAATAATAATAATATATATGTGAGATAACATTAAGTGGTCTTGCTATGCAATAACACTTAATAACTAGAAAAGCTACAATTTCTTGGGAAATTGTGTGAAGTGTTCTTGCCTCCACCAGTAGTCTACAACTGGAGTGGGCGGAGTAACTGTTATCATTTATATAGCACATTTAATTGCGCGTTGTTGCACAGTTACATTAAACCATACATTTATAAAAACATTAGCAGGTGTTCAAAAGGCCCTGTCTATGACATCACTTGCTGCTGCAGCTTGACACAGGTCAGAGTATTTTGGTGGTTGCCATCTTCAAACGGTTGTATCTTAAAAACTATAACTCCTACAGTGAAGAGCTTTATATTGTGAGAATCACAAGACCCAGACCTACGTTTTGATGCATAGTATGTCTCTGAAGTATTAAAATTGAAGGCACAGTCGCAGTTTAGAAATTGCACTTCAAATTTGAGCTTTGCAGAGTGAAGTTTCAATGAATGTCAATGGACGGCGTTAGTTGCAAACAAATGGTCATATTGTGAAATCTATCAGGACTACGGCTTAGCCGTTGACATGTTTAGTGGCAGCAGGGATAGCTGAACGTTTTGATATAAGATTTGTGTAGGTGGGCCTGAAAATAAGGGGGTGGTGGCAGTTTAGAAATCATGTCCTGATTTTTCAGCTTTTGGCAGCTCCCACTCTAGCTTTGCCATTCATTCCTATGGGACAAATTGTACAAAAGCGGCGTGTCGTGAAAGCGTTCCTAAGTAATAGCAATCGATGGGAACAATCTGCACGTTTTGGTAAATTTTAGTTTTATGTAGTGTAAAACTGTGTGGGAGGAGTTAGGGTGGCAAATTTGGCTATAATAAGAATAATATATATGTGAGATAACAATAAGTGTTCTTGCAAGAACACTTAATAAGAAATAATATATATGTGAGATAACAATAAGTGTTCTTGCAAGAACACTTAATAATAATATATATGTGAGATAACATTAAGTGGTCTTGCTATGCAAGAACACTTAATTAGAAAGGACAAAGGTTTAAAAATAATATCAGGAAGTATTACTTTACTGAGAGGGTAGTGGATGCATGGAATAGCCTTCCAGCTGAAGTGGTAGAGGTTAACACAGTAAAGGAGTTTAAGCATGCGTGGGATAGGCATAAGGCTATCCTAACTATAAGATAAGGCTAGGGACTAATGAACGTATTTAGAAAATTATGCAGACTAGATGGGCCGAATGGTTCTTATCTGCCGTCACATTCTATGTTTCTATGTTTCTATTTTTTTTTTTTTTAATTATTAAAAATAATTTTTACCTTTTGTTATTTATTTTATTAACATATTTATAATTATATTGTGTATATATACGTGTGTAATTTAAATTAAGTGGATTTTTATATTAATATATGTATATATTGTGAAGGAACGCTGGCACTCCGACTGAGTACCTCCGCCAACCGATGCTCCTAGCGCTTGCCGAGGACTCCAAGCACTCCAACCGACACCATCAGCACTGCAGACCCCACTTCCAGCGATGCAACTGCGCTGGGGTCTCTGCTGTCTCCACCCACCCTGGACCCAAGGCCAGGATCCAGCTTCCAGTGGGTGAACCTCTCTTTCCCTAGAGAGCAGGAACAAGCTCTTAGCAGAACTTAGTGATCATACCCTGGGGAGTATAGTGATTATAGCAATCCCCAGAGTGTATTTCTCCAATCCCCCAAACATGAGCCAATGCTTAATGCTGGAACAAGAATGATTTACTGGCACACAGAACTCACAATTTATGCAACACAAAACTCCTCCTCTGGGCCAGGCTAGATAATTGAGTTTCTACAATACACAAAGCTCAATTATCTGCTGGCCAGAAATAATACAGTTTCATAAAACACACAGGGACCCCAAAACATGCAATAACCCCATAAAAAGTATATCATTGGAACCGGGGGATCTGGGTGAACCACATATCCAAAATTCACCCAGATCCGTTCAGTACTTTGGAAAATCCAGTTTAATGCAGATTCTGCATAACATATACAGGCTAAATGAAAAGCAATCACTTTATAATGTGTCCCCTGCTGTATAGTCCAAAACCACTGCACGATGTCTCTGTGCACCAAATACTGGCAAGATGGCACCGTGTTGAAAAGTCCAAACAGTGTCTGTGAGTTAAAATGGCCACCATCCATTGTTCTCACCATGTGCTTCTGATACAGGAAATGGTGGCCACCCAGTAACTCCACAGTATGTCCCCAGATGGTTCTTAAAAGGGCCAGCAGCAGCACAACACAAATCCATTATGCCAAAATCATGTCTTTAAAGGGCAATACATCCCAGGGGCCATAGTCACAGGGCAAGAGGCGGGCAAGCAGTCCTCTCCAGGCACAAGTGGCGAAGGGCACTTCGTCACACATCTTCCCTTTGGGGGGAAGACTAAACAGGTACCTGACCTTCTGCCGGTCAGTACCTAGATTAGTCGGGCAGCCCACCCACAAAGAAAAATACGCAGAGTAACCCCCCCACAATAAATGGTACTGGCCTGTAGGTTCAAGTTTGTAGTGGGACAGCGCAGCACTCTCGGTCTCCCTGGTGCAGCTAGGCAAACTGCTGGTGTTGCTTGGGGGGCAGAGGCCAGCGGTGCTCTGCCCTGCTGCCAGCTCTTCCACTGGGGTAACCCGTGGTAAGTCAGGCTCTGATACAGGGGAAAAGGGGGGGCAGAGGCTAACAGAGCTCTGCCCAGATGCCAGCTCTTCTGCTGGGAGGGGGTCAGTGGGTATCGCAGGCTCATCCACTGCCCCCAGGACCCGGTTGGAATGTAGCTGGGGAGGGGAAGTTTCGCTTACCTCCTCCTCCTGGCATCCCTGCGGGGTTGGTTGGGGATCTGGTCTGCCCGTCCAGCCTCCCTGTAGGACTGGCACAGAGACCGCGGTCCCATCTGCGCCAGTGTGGTTAGGTTTGTCTTCCCCCTCTCCCGGTATCTCTGGCTTTTGTTGGAGGGGAGGCTGTTTGCTCCCACTCTCCAGGACGCTGGTTGCTGTAAGGTGGAGGGATCGACCATCACCTCCTCCTGGAACTCAGGCCGCCGCTGGGGAGAGAGACCAGTTGTCTCCTCTCCCTGTATATTATACTGCCGCTGGGGACCTGGGCTGACTGCCCAGCATCCCTGTAGGGCTGGCAGAGAGACTTTTCATCTCTTGCCATCTCTGTGTGTCCCCAGGACACGTCTATGAGGTCCACTACCTCAGGTACCTCTGGTTGGTGGAGGAGAGGGAGGCCGGTTGCCTCCCCTCCCCAGGACGCTGGTTGCTGTATGGGGGAGGGATCTACCATCACCTCCTCCTGGAACTCAGGCTGCTGCTGGGAAGGGAGACCGGTTGTCTCCTCTCCCTGTGAGATACAATGCCGCTGGGGATCTGGGCCGGGTACCCAGCATCCCTGTGGGGCAGGTGGAGAGACCACGGTTCCATCTCCACCTGCCATCTGTGGGTCTTCCCAGGACCGTTCCATAATGTTGCTCACCTCTGGGGCTGGTTGGACAGAAGAGGGTAGGGTGTCCAGGTAATCCTCTGGGCTGAGGGACGGTGATTGGGCTAAGTTGAACAGGCGTCGGTAGCTCTGCTCCAGCCCCCACTCCATTGCGACCAGATGACTCAGGTCTGGCCCCAGGTCGTCCGCTCGGGGAAGATCCAGCAGGGTTTCCCTGATGTTGTGGATGTCCCAGAACCGAAACTCTGTGGGGCATCCAAAGTCATCGCCCTCCTCATAGGCCTCCCACAGTAAGCCCGGGCCATTATAATCCTCTCCCTCGGGCAGATAGTGGTTAGTCATCGAGGGGTTGCGCTGGGTGGCGTACCACTTTAATGCCCGGTAAGCTGCATCTAGCCACAACTCCTTCCAAATTAAATCCCAGAGTTCCAACAACCATTCATCCAAGGGTTGCTCCCCTAGGAAAGGGGAGCGCAGGGCCTCGAGTACCTGGAACCGTTGCTCGTCACTGGGAAGGCTCTCTCCCCGCCGCCGTTGTACCTTTTCCAGGGCATCGTGCCACATCTCCGTACGAGTGACATCTCTCCAGTCCAGTATGCACTCCTCTGATACAGGCCCGTCCTGTTGGGCCAAGTGCTGCTGCAACCTCCAGCGAAACTCCTCTTCCATGTTGCTGTGGATAGGGACGCTGCCCGTAGCTAGCTCTATCCCTTGAGTTCCTCTGAAGCCAGGGTCGCTGCACAAGTGCTAGCGTTGCCCTCAATTATAAATCCGTAACTCCACACGTTACCAGTGTCTCCGAGCTGCTGGTCCTCGCACTAGGACGCCATCCCACCACTGCCACCAAATGTGACGGAACGCTGGCACTCCGACTGAGTACCTCCGCCAATCGATGCTCCTAGTGCTCGCTGAGGACTCCAAGCACTCCAACCGACACCATCAGCACTGCAGACCCCACTTCCAGCGATGCAACTGCGCCGGGGTCTCTGCTGTTTCCATCCACCCTGGACCCAAGGCCAGGATCCAGCTTCCAGTGGGTGAACCAACTCCGACTGAGTACCTCCGCCAATCGATGCTCCTAGAGCTTGCCGAGGACTCCAAGCACTCCAACCGACACCATCAGCACTGCAGACCCCACTTCCAGCGATGCAACTGCGCTGGGGTCTCTGCTGTCTCCACCCACCCTGGACCCAAGGCCAGGATCCAGCTTCCAGTGGGTGAACCTCTCTTTCCCCAGAGAGCAGGAACAAGCTCTTAGCAGAACTTAGTGATCATACCCTGGGGAGTATAGTGATTATAGCAATCCCCAGAGTGTAGGTATCCCTTCCCCCAAACATGAGCCAAGTCTTAATGCTGGAACAAGACTGATTTACTGGCACACAGAACTCACAATTTATGCAACACAAAACTCCTACTCTGGGCCAGGCTAGATAATTGAGTTTCTACAATACACAAAGCTCAATTATCTGCTGGCCAGAAATAATACAGTTTCATAATACACACAGGGACCCCAAAACATGCAATAACCCCATAAAAATTCTGCAGAACATATACAGGCTAAATGAAAAACAATCACTTTATAATGTGTCCCCTGCTGTATAGTCCAAAACCACTGCACGATGTCTCTGTGCAACAAATACTGGCGAGATGGCACCGTGTTGAAAAGTCCAAACAGTGTCTGTGAGTTAAAATGGCCGCCATCCATTGTTCTCACCATGTGCTTCTGATACAGGAAATGGTGGCCACCCAGTAACTCCACAGTATGTCCCCAGATGGTTCTTAAAGGGCCAGCAGCAGCACAACACAAATCCATTATGCCCAAATCATGTCTTTAAAGGGCAATACATCCCAGGGGCCATAGTCACAGGGCAAGAGGCGGGCAAGCAGTCCTCTCCAGGCACAAGTGGCGAAGGGCACTTTGTCACATATATAAATATAAAAATACACTTAGTATGATATATATATATATATATATATATATATATATATATATATTATATTATATATAGGTATAATACATGTATGTATGTATGTATATATATATATATATATATATATATATATATCATACATATTATTATTTTTTTTACACTGGTTACTTTATTTTGTAACTTTTTTTCTGATTTCCTACTTGCAGGGAGACTGCCTGTCAGCACAGACAGTCCCCCTGCAGGCAGATACACAGGCACCTATTGCGGCCATGTGATCGAGTGATCACGTGGCCGCGGGGTCCTGATCTGCCGAGGGGAGATTGCCCGGGTAGACAGGCAGTCTCCCTGGACCGGGAGAAGCGATGATCGCCGCCGGGGGACCGACGGCATTCGGGTAAGTAGCCCCAGACCGTTATGACGGTTCAGGACCGTCTTCCGTCCCTAAGGTAAATTTTCGGATGACTGCCCTGAACCGTCTTCGGTCGTCATGGGGTTAAAATCTACTTTGCGTGAACAGTTCCTTCTGAGATGTAAAGATTTACTCTTGGGTATTCTGTCTAACCATGGTCTATAGTGACAGCTTGTTTTATCAATGATATTATTGGTACAGACCTTTTTTTAAAAAAGTTTGCGTATGAATAATGACAGCTGTATAAAAATGTGTAAGTCTAAAAAGTTAATAAAATGTTATTTTTTATTATATTTATCTAATCTTACATTTATTTGCATGTTAGGTCTCTTATTCTATCCCATTTTTTTAAGTGAATCTACCTATTTAAGGCAACTTATGTTGGTTATAATGTTTTCACCCGTGTCTTTTTAGAGTGGCGCTAATCCTCTACATTTTTATTTTGTTTATTTCTTATTGCCTATTATAAGTGTCATGTATTATCTCACAACTTTTTGAGGCTTTGTTGCAAAATTGATTTTACAATAGAAGTCTATTTAAAACAAATTTATATTTCCTGTTATTTTGTTAAAAAAAAATCACTAAAAGTAAGCCTGCAGGAGGAGGAGCTGCAGGCTAAAGTTCCCGTGCCTCCGCTGTGCCTCCAGGGATTGCAATGTCTCCACTTTCCCCCTTTATTCCCTTTTTTAAATAACAAAATATATACACTTTGTTCCCTTATGAAACCCATATAGTGGGGCCGGCTTTGACAAGGCTCTATGCTGTGGGACAACTGGTTTTAATGGGGCCACACACAGCCTTTTATGTCAATCCCAATGCAAGGGGCACTCCCCTCTGGACCTAAGAGTTGACTACAGTAAAAACAAACACACGATTACATTGGCTCTCAGGTCAAGGACACTCCCATACAAAATAAGATAATCTATCTCATGTGCCTGGGAGATAATTGAGTCAGGAACTGTATTAACTCAATTATCTCCAGGTACAGAGAACACACATTTTACCCCCAAAGTACCCCCAAAACCCATTGAAAGCCCACAAAAGTTGCATCCCCTAATAGCCCCGATCTGGGTGACCAACTTATCCAAAAATCATCCATATCGGTTCAGGGGTTCGGGATTTCCATGAAGGTCTTATTTTGACCGACCGCACATGAGGATCCTGCCCAAAATAGTTTCATGAAATCAGGCTGTGCAGTTGGTCTCTTTTGGCACTACTCAATATACCAAAATACCGAACATATCGGTTTGTGGGTAGGTTCAGTCTATGTCTCTTGTTCGGGAGCTTGCTCCCACTGAAGCCTTTCAATTCCCATATGTTTAGCCGAACGTCGATAGCAGGGACGTTCTAGCGGTGTTCGTGCTATTTAGTGTCCGATTTGGGTTCCATGCATTCGACGCCCAAACACCGCTCAGTGTGTTTGTGGCTAAAGATGGCTGCCGCCACCTGTTCGTATCTTGAACTGCGACCACCCAGCTGACTGCTTACTACACCTGCGGTTTTAGAAGTGTTAATGAGGTGACAGATGTTAATGAGTGGCACACTCCACATATGGGTGGTCTAGTCATTCGGTAGTTTGTTCGGTAGGTAAATTAAATAAAAATTAAAATGAAGGAGAATACAATGTCCTGTATTCATAGGGGAATGAAACAAAGGGATTACAATCCAGGGACAGGGTGATCTGTCACAAATGCTAGGGTGACAGAAAAATTTTTGAAAAATTTATGTCTCTAAAATTTTTCAAGAGACTGTATTCATGTGTCTAACAGAAACTAGTCAAGAGATTGTATTTTCTGCCTCTAGTAATACAGAATATCTGCTTTTACAGTGGACAGCATCGGGATTAGTGGTGAGCTGAAATTCAAACTTAAAGATGTACTCATTCAACAGCAGCAGTTCACCCTTGGGCGTACTTTGGGAAAAGGTAAGTTCTAAACAGGGTAAGAATATATGCATTTTTCTAAGGTAGAAATAGACAATTTACTGCCCATTATTAGTTGGTTAGCTTCCTCCAGTGTGGTTTATAGCTGGTAAGTATTTCTGCAGGTTTCTCCAGAGGCATCTGGGTGTGGTGTTTATGGGACTTGCATTTAAACTTTTTGGACATTCATGAAATGTTATTACTGACTTATGAATGCATGTTTTTTGTATCTATTTCACTGAATTTGTCTGGATATTTTTGCAAATCAGGAGAGTTTGGCTCTGTGCGGGAAGCTCAGCTGAAGTTGGAAGATGGTTCCCTTCAAAAAGTCGCTGTAAAGATGCTAAAGAGTAAGTAGACAGTCGCACGTATGTCTTCAGCATTTGCTACTCAACATTAAATACACCGGCTCCTATACCAAACTGACCCCTAGATGTAATCTTGTTAGTGTTTGCTGGGCACCTTTATATGCCATAGATATGTGGTTCCAAATCGGTCCCTCTACAACCAGAGGACTAGAAATATATAAATGCTAGATTGTATTAGAACTTGCATTGGATTTTATTATGTGTTTTATTTTAGTTTTTTTTAGTGTTTTTTTTTATAAAAATGCTTGCCAAATTCTGTGTTTTTTAAATTTCTAAACACATCAAACCTTGCTATATTTCTTATTAAACTGTATCTCTTTATCTCAAAATAATTTTAAAACCATTGACTTTTTACTTCTTTTTATTGTACATATTACATGTCTGTACCTTTTAATCTGATATATCTAGTACATTAAAAACCAAAGGAAAAAAGTTACCTGCGCACTAGCCCAAATCCCTATGCGTATTTAAATAAATGGAGGTTATTTAGTAACTCCAATGGCCATGCGATGTGCGCCCACCTGCCATGTCAATGCAAACCTCTTAGGTGGGTCTTACACTAACAATTCACCTTGCTTCCTTCAGCTTTAGGCAAATAAATCTCTGAGATAGAGATGGGTATGTATCTAGTACATTACCTGAATGACTTTTAAAGCATTGCATGACTTACATGTTCCTAAATATAAACATAGGAAGTTAAAACAATGTAATGTTATCGGTTACAGACCTGGCCATATCACTTACCCATGTTGTCAAGAAATTAGAGCTCTACTCCTCACTTTCCCACTACAAAGTAAACTCAGACACATGTGAGTTACTGGCTCTGTTAGATCGCCGATCTCTAGAACATTTAGCTCCCAGTGGACAAAGTCCAGTGTTAAATATTTGGACATCCAGTTGACCCCCTACGGTGGCTGGTCTTTACAAAACTAACTATACCCCATTAATGGAATGGATCAGGCAAGAATTTGATGCTTGGAATTAACCGCATTTGTTACATAGTTACATAGCCGAAAAGAGACTTGCGTCCATCAAGTTAGCCTTCCTCGCATTTGTTTTTTGCTGTTTATCCAAAAGAAAACAAAAAAACCCAGTTTGAAGCACTTCCAATTTTGCAACAAGCTAGGAAAAACATTCCTTCTTGACCTCACAATGGCAGTCAGATTTATCCTTGGATCAAGCAGTTATTACCCTACATTGAAAGATTATATCCTTGAATATTCTTAAACTGGGAGGCACATATACAAACTGTTGTAATTCCTACACCGTTCACCTGATTTGGATGTAAATACACTCAAATTAAAGCTGAAAGTCTGCAGTTAAAGCACATCTTGTTTGGTTCATTTCAAACCCATTGTGTTGGTGTATAAAGCCAAAAAGATTAGAATTGTGTCAATGTCCCAATATTTATGGACCTGACTGTATGCATCTAGTAGCTGTTTGAACATCTGTATGGACTCTGATAAAACCACTTCTTCAGGCAGAGGATTCCACATCCTTATTGTTCTTACAGTAAAAAAACTTTCCTTTGCCTTACACGAAATCTTCTTTCTTCCAGACTAAACGCATGACCTTGTGTCCTATGTAAAGTCTGGTTTGTGAATAGATTTTCAATAAAAACATGGCAACATTTCATTCTTTGTGTGTTATTAGTTTAAGCAGACTGTGATTGTCTATTGTTGTGACTTAGATGATGATCAGATCACATTTTATGACCAATTTGTGCAGAAATCCATATCATTCCAAAGGGTTCACATACTTTTTCTTGCAACTGTATCTCAGAGAATACCACTTTTCTTAAGTTTGCTACCTAATTCCCTAAAATCATTCTTTAGGACCTTCCATCTTCCTCTTAGTTTGTCATTGGTACCAACATGGACCATGACCGCTGGGTCGTCCTCAGCCCCTCTAAATAATCCATCCACTCTGTCATCAACATGCCGGACCCGAGCACCCGGGAGACAGCAAACTGTCCGGTTGAGCCTATCAGAGCATCAGATTGCCCTATCTACTCTCCTAATGATAGAGTCCCCTACCACCACAACCTGTCTTGCCTTCCTTACATTACCGTACTAGAGGGGTTACCTCGGCTGTTAGAAGTAACTGCTTCCTCTAATACAGCTACTCCTGAGCTGATGCTCCCAACATCTTCACTCAAACGGGCAAATCTGCTAGGTTGCACTAAATCTGCCTCGCCCCACTGTCACCCAGCTACGTGCCTATTCCCCATCTGTCTTATCTCCTCCCTCTCCACTACCTGTCCCCACTAAACTCTGCTCAGTGAGCAGCAGACTCCTCTCCAAATTGTCGATCTCCCTCAATGTTGCGATTTGCTTCTCAAGAACTCCAATCTGAGCTTCCAGAAAAGCCACTCGCACTCAACCGTCACAGAGGTATGGACCCTGGACGGGTACATCCAGGCATCCATACATGCAACAAGATGTGCATTGAGTCAAACCACCAATCTTGCTAACACTCATTTCCCCAGATACAGGAAGGAAAACAAATACCTTGTTAGTTTAACCCCTTGTTAGTTTACACTCTAACTCCTACTTAAAAGAGTCTACTTAATAGTCTGCTTTCAAGCAATATGAGCAAGCTTAGTGAGTTAGGAATGTGCCTTTACGGGAATACAATCCCACACAGGTGCAATTTATGAACACTCCCCCAATCATTCAGCAGCATAAAAGAGGGGGAAAAACAGAACTATTTGTATGTATTAATGTACTTAAGATGATGGCCCTTTCAAGAAACATTATATGTCCTCCAAACACTACCAATAGCCCTTCCTACCCAGTTTACTAAAATTAAATGCCTCTTTACAGCCTATATATGGAAGTGTAAACACCTCAGGATAGCCTACAAAACACTAATGGGACCCAAAGATGGGGGGAGGAGAGAGTTTGCCAAATATCTTTCATTATTATATGGCAGTAGAATGAAAGACTGGACCGCTTCATCCCCATGGAAGTATTGGTATGCTTTATAACAGAGCTTTGGAACTGTTCCCCTACAGACTTTGCCCTGGCAATAATGCTCGATCCCCCTTCTGGTAGTGTAAGCACATCCAATAGTATCTAACACCCTATACATATATACATATAAAGGTGGAGAAACTTTAGCGCAGTGTGGAATCTGTCCCTGAGAATTTCACCAATCTATCCCTTAACGCATAACCCGAACCCCAGAATTGATGGGGTTTGGAGATGATCCAAAGTCTCATAGGATCCAGACCACCTACATTTGTGGAGATTTTAAAGGGCAACTCATCGCCCTCACTTGTGGAGTTTATGGCCAGGCCAATGAAACCTCTCTGCTCAAGAATCTGCTATTTCCAACTTTTGTGACACTGACCTCACAAGTGACACTGGATTGACATTCCACCATTCTCACGTCTTTTGGCTCACTGTAGGACGCCAGAAAATGATACAATAGTCCCTCCTATTTAATTCCCTTCTGTATGCCTCTAGTTGACCTATTGTGCTTCTAGTTAGCCCAATGGCGCTAGAGCATTTATATTTAGTACTGTTCTCTGCTTTCACTTTGCTTGTCTTCTCATTTATTCTGATCTCTGTACTCTTTGACTATTGGCTTGTTTTTCTGTTTGGTATAATATCTCCTGCCCTTGACCATGGCAATGTCTGACTATTGTATTATGTTAATCTTGGCCACTGTAAGGACTGGCAAAATTATTATATTATCCTCATTTGTTGTACTGGAGTTTGTGAGTTTGTGGGTTCTACATATTGTAACAAGGAGCTTCCATATCATTGTGACAAATATCTTGAGCTCCTGAATAACGTTAATGTTGTAATCATGTTCTTGTATGAGCATACAACCTAGAGTTCTATAAAGAATCCAACTCTTGCAATGCACTAGAAGTTGCACATTTTAAAAAGCCATCACTTTTTTGTCTGGTTTTCTCAAGTTAGGCTTCCACAACAAGATACATTAGTCCCAGCTTTGTTCCATGATAAATCATACGTTGGGATTTCAGTGAATCCCAACTCAGTCTGTAGGAATATTTTATAGAGCATTTTATAGAGCGATGGGACTTAGTCTTTTTTTCAGCTGTTTTTTTCAGCCTTATTTCAGCTGCAGAGACTAAGTCCCATTCGCGATGGGACTTAGTCGTTTTTTCAGCCTGAAATAGACCGACCTCACAGCCCAAATCTATGGAACTGTTTTGGGCAGGAAAATGTGCTTGCGGTCGGTCATAAAGGGACCTCCAGCTAACTTTTTAACCCCTGGATGGATTTGGCTGATTTTTGGTTATGTTTATGTTTTAAGTGTGCTGATTCCAAATATGTAATTATGAAGATGGGATGTGTAGTTTTAAAGTTACAGGGTATGGCTAAAAACTGTATTTTTACTGCCTGTGTTTAATTATGTTAATCTCTTCCCAAACGTCATTTCGTTCAAAGTGGAGAGAATGTTAAAAAAATATATTTTTGTTCGGAGTGTGAGAAATGCTTTTCAGCCGCTTCTAATCTTAAGCATCATTTGAGGAGCCATACAGGAGAGAAACCTTATTTGTGGTGTGTTTAGTATTGTTCTGATCAGTTTAATACCTTCCGCGTCTCCTATCAGTGGACGTGTATATGGCAGCCATTTTAGGAACCGTACACCTGGGACCCGAGCAAGGTCACCTCGTTCAACAGGCTTGCAGCGTATCCTCCAGGAAGAAGAGCCTGAACCCTTACCGGCTGCACGTGTCTTACCTGTACATGGAAAGCTGCTGTGGTTCCTTGATGAGCCAGCTGCCCGTGAGTTAACATGTCCCGTGGAGAAGCACTCTGTCCTGTAAAGCCTCACCAAAAAAAAGGAGTGGTGTGTTTAGTATTGTTCTGATCAGTTTAATACCTTCCGCGTCTCCTATCAGTGGACGTGTACACGGCATTGATTTTTATCTAAGCCGTAAACTTTTGCACAGCGAAGCATATTCACTGCCATTGAAAAGGAGTGCATAGCGGTGGTGTGGGCCCTCAAAAAGCTGCAACCTACTTGTATGACAACCGTTTACCTTACTCACAGATCACAACAAATTTGGGGCACTGCGCGTGCAATCTAATGTGCCACCAGATAGGAGTGGTGTGTTTAGTACTATTGTTATCAGTTTAATCACTGTTACGTCCCCTATCCGTTGATGTGGAGCAAGACGCAGCAGCAGAAGAGGACTAAGCCGAGGAGGTTATGGAAGAGGATGGAGTAGGAGGAGTAGAGGAGGTGGCAGCGTACTGGCAGAGTACACGCTGTAGGGCTGACACACCTGCTTGAAGATAACTAACTGCTATTCATCTATAACAGTGAAAAAAGTTTTTTTTTAAATCCAAGCTATTGTGACACCAGTGAGTGAGTGGTGGCACACTGGGCACAATATCCACTGTGAGCTATGACACACCGAAAGCTTTGAGACAACTAACTGCTATTCAATCTATAACTGATGTTTGTTTCACAGGCAGAAAGTGCCCTAAAAGATGGCGGCTTGAACCCAAGTTGGTGGCGGATCAGTCGCGCAAGTCAACAGGCATTCAGAGCTAAAATACAGCAGCGTGTGGACCATTTTTAGCCCAAGGCAGCTCATCTCATCAGGCCTTTTTTAAGCTAATGTATCGCCCAGTGTCAGTCCCTTCGGGATCCATCCCTCATTCATCTTAATAAAGGTGAGGTAATCTAGACTTTTGACCTAGGCGACTTCTCTTCTCAGTGATGCCTCCTGCTGCTGCTGAAGGTCACGCTTTCTGACAGGACACTTGAGGCAGGCCAGAGTTCTCCTACTCATAGTGGAATTAGCTCAGGCCTGGGCGGGTCAAGCCTTCTGCATACCTAGTACAGGTACATCGCCTCAGAGTGTCGATATTCGCAGTTATGAGGTAGTTCCGTCGGTGGTCGGTAGTCGCCTTCGAGGGTGGATCCCGGCGGGTTGTGGCGAGCGCGT
>OW240924.1:40210938-40228765 GCA_933207985.1 Pelobates cultripes
CAGTGGCTGCTGGGCAGGCGGCGTTGACGGGTAGGCGGCTGGCGAGGGAGCACTTCCTCTGAACACTCTGCTCAGCTCCCTCGCGCACCTCAGAGTGAGGCTGGGAGCCGGAATATGACATCATATTCCGGATCCCAGCCTCACTCTGCGGCGCGCGAGGGAGCTGAGCAGACCGCTCAGAGGAAGAGCTCCCTCGCCAGCCGCCTGCCCGTCAATGCCGCCCGCCCAGCCCAGCATGTTAGTTAGCCGCAAGGCCTTTGCGGGGCGGCTTTTCTGCTGCCCCCTGGAAAATGCCGCCCAAGGCAAATGCCTTGTTTGCCTCGCGGCTAAAAACGCCCCTGGGTTAGAGTTACCATTACATTGGTTCATGAAAATTAAAGCCTCAATTAAAGGGACACGCCAGGCACCCAGACTACTTCTGCCCATTGACGTGGTCTGGGTGCCAACTCCCATCACCCTTAACACGGCTAGTGTAATTACATTGCCGTTTTTATAAACTGCAATAATTACCTTGCAGGGGTAAGTCCTCCTCTAGTGGCTATCAGACAGCCACTAGAGGGACTTCCGGCTTCTTAGAACACAAAAAGTGTTTTAAACGACACTGGACATCCTCACGCTATGCATGAGGACCTCCAATGTCACCAGAATCCCGATAGGAAAGCACTGAATAATGCTTTCCTACGGGGAGGTCTAATGCGCGCGCCATTACCGCGTGTGCGCATTAGGTATCCCCCGCCAGCTGTTGGCTGAAGAGCGTGGGCGGAGCCTGACTCCGCACCGAGGCACCTCGGCGCTGTATTCAGGTAAGTAGCTGAAGGGGTTTTAGCCACTTCAGCGACATGGGATGGGGGCACTGCGGGATCCTACAGTGCCAGGAAGACTGGTTTTCCTGGCACTGGAGAGTCCATTTAAAGGGACACTACAGACATCACAACAACTACAGCTTAATGAAGTTGTTCTAGTACCTACAGCCTGTCCCTACAGGCCTTTTAATGTAAACACTGCCTTTTCAGAGAAAAGGCAATGTCTACATTAATGCCTAGGAACACCTCTAGTGGCACTCATTTAGCCACTAAATGTGCTTCCTGAGTCAGTGCATATTCAGGGACTCCACACTCTGAATGAAGGCCTGGAATGTTCCACATAGAGATGCACTGGTTCAATGAATCTCTGTAAGTAGATGTGAATTGGCGCAGTGTGGAGTTTTTCTGCGCATGTGCAACAGGCGCACAATGCTTTCCTACAGGAAAACATTGTATTGGCGGAGATGATCAAGTTTGACCGGCACGGTTCTGGGAACAAGACATGTTCTTTAACTTTTTAAACTGGTGCAATGGGGACTGGGGACCTAAAATTAGCTTTTACAGCGCTAGTTTCAGGGATACATGTTTGTAGCAGAACTTACCCAGAGCATAAGACTGCCTTCCACCAGTCTGCCTTCATCCCATAGTGCATCTGGCTGCCATTTCCTCTACAGGTAAAATTAGGTAAATGCACCCTCGATATGATAAAAAAAAAGAAGAAAAAAAAAATGTGATTCCTCAGACTAGGCAACCTTCCTCCATTGCTCAATCGTAGGAGCTTTCAGGGGTCATCTTGGAGACATTGACCAGTCTGCGGTTACGCAGCACACTTCGCAGCAAACAGATGTACGGTGTGCTCTGACACCTTTCTATCATGGCCAGCATCAAGTTTTCAGCAATTTGTGCTGCAGTAGCTCTTCTGTATGATTGGACCAAAGGGATTAGCCTTCGCTCCCTAAATGCATCAATGAGTCATGGGCACCCATGAGTGACCCCAGTTTACCGCTGCATACCAGTGGTTTTTGTTTTTTGTTTATTTTAAATGCTCCGACCCAATCGTCTAACCATCACTATTTGGTCCTTGTCAAAGTCACTTGCTTTCCCATTTTTTCCTGCTTCCAACACATGAAAATAAGGAAGTGACTGTTGCTTGCTACTTAATATATCCCATCCCTTGACGGGTACCATTGAAACAATATAATCAATGTTCATCCCTTAGTCTGTCAGTGGTTTTAATGTTTTGGACAGCTCTGCAATTTACAACTAGTCACAAACTGTACTGAAGCTCTGTAAGCCATATTCATTGTATAATCTCTGCAACCAATGTATAAGCAAATGCAGTGCATAACTGAGCAACACACAGATCACTGTCTTGTAAACAATGTGCTGCTTTCTTTGACATTTGGACATTATTTATAAAATAATGGAGAAACTCATTTCTAAAATCTGCAATTGAACGTTTACTATGATATGCAGATAAAATCTGTGCAATACAACAGCAGTGGAAACAATTCAAACTGAAAAGGTAGAAATGAGGATACAAAAAGGGCATTCTGACAAGATTGGGGGGGGAGGGGGGGGGGCGCCACATAGCCACAGAAACATTTGCAACCAACAAGTCAGATGTTCACAATGTTTTGTAAAGAAAATACACAAAGAGGCCCCAGCTGCAGCAAGAGCCACCTGCTGAGAAATCCCCTGGAATGTAAACGCTCTAGAACTTAACTGAAAAACTGTACTTTATTGTAATGGGGGTTTTAAAAAAAAAAAAAAAAACACAGTTTGAAAGTGTTTAATTGTTGTGTGTCAGTCCTCAGAACCAAGCGTGCATCTTCCAGGAGAAAAACATGGTAAGGACTTGCACTGAGAGGATACTCTTTCCTGATGGCCTTTCGCAAAACAATACAATATGTTGTCAGATTCCTACAATAATAAACTCTTCATTTCCAGTTATATTTGCATGTATAACTTACATCATCCGTGCTGCTTTTCATAAACAAGAGGTATTGTATGAACAATATTCAAATCTGTGCAAACACTGAGGAGATGACTAACAAAATAAACCATGGTAGGTAGCTATATGTATGTGACCTTGACAATTATAAATAAATAAAGTACAGATGACCGATATTTAGGCCATTTTTTTTTAAGCTGTACATTTTATTTAAACTGTTTTGACAGGTCTTATAGTTAACTTACCTAAATAGATTTGATAGCCCATACACGACATTACCAAAAGTATGTGCATAGGTTTTGGCTTTATTAGTCAGGACCGATGCCAACAAGAGCATAAGGTCATGCAGACAACATACACAGACCTTGTCAGTAGGTTGAATTAAATGGCAGAGCTCAGCGATACCTCCAGGGGCCCTTGCTCAGATGGATACTATACGTGCTTCCTGGGGCAGTGCTGCGCTGCCATTCAGTGTCTCCACCCTCTGCATGGAGACACTGAACTTTCCTCAGAGACGCACTGATTTAATTCATCTATATGAGGAGATGCCTATTGGCCAAGGTGTTTGGCTTCACCACCCACATGCCTCCTTGTCTGAGATCACAAAATTGACAATCTCAGCCAATGTGATTGGCTGAGATCATCACTTCTGATGTCAGCCAAGGAGGCAGAGCCAGCATCAGCGGATTCCCATAAAGGTAAGATTTTATTTTATTTAGGAGGGCTAGAAAGGGTTTTTAACACTATGGGGCCAGGAATAGAGGTTTGTGTTCTTGATCCTACGGTGTCCCTTTAAGTCCTGTTAGAATTGATAAGGCAAGATTAAGTGTGGTTACCATGAAGATGCCAAGCATCACCTTTACACATTGCAGCCACTGGACTCTAATTTATTGGAAAAACATTTATGGACTGATTAACCACGGTTCACCATTTGCTAGTCTTCATGACCAGGGTTAGCCTTATGCCAAGAAGATATCTGTCTTGACTGAAATTTTGCCTATTTTTATTTTGTTGAGGGCAGAAGATCCACGTCTTAACTATTGAAAACAAAAAAAACTAAACACACAGACTCCGTATAGAGAATTCAACAATACAAACTATAATTTGAGCCAATACTGTATATTAACTACAGCATCTTGGAGTTAAAATAATGTACATGGTATTTTACAGCTGTGCCACAACATTTTTTTTTCTCTCCTTAAAGGGACACTCCAGGCACCCAGACCACTTCTGCCCATTGGAGTGGTCTGGGTGCCAAATCCCACTACCCTTAACCCTGCAACTGTAATTATTGCAGTTTTCATAAACTGAAATATTTACATTGCAGGGTTAATTCCTCCTCTAATGGCGGTCTACTAGACAGCCACTAGAGGGCACTTCTGTGTTTATAGCACACATTCCGGGTGCTATAGCGTCGCTGAAATCCCCATAGGAAAGCATTAAAAGCATCTCTCCCGCTGGCCGCGCATGCGCAATAGGTCTCCTCGCCGGATGACGTCGGCAAAAGAGGAGTGTGGGCGGAACCTGACCTGGCGCCGAGGAAAAAACGGATTGTTTTCCTGGCATTGGAGAGTCCCTTTAAGTTGAAAGGGCAATCCAGACGTGGACCACTTGCTCACGGTGCCTAGAGAGATATTGACTATACCTTACAAGATACAAGCTGCTGTATCTATCGTGCAGAGGGAACTTGCTGGCATTTCGGATCTGGACTGCCCGTACGGGTGGGACCAGTCTGATATGCTTCAGATATATTCTCTCTGTAATGGCACAAGATGAGCTAAAACCAGCTGAGGATCTGAGCGGGGACCCACCAAAGGGCATGCTAATTGAGCTGTTGTCCGTTCTCACCCCTCTTGCTACTTGTTTTTCTCTCCACCTTTTTTTAAATTAAATATCACAAACCATGGTTCAACTTTTTAGTGCGTTTTAAAAGCCACTTGTCTAAAGATAAGATTTATTCACCAGAAAAAACCATTACAGGTACAGATAGTATTTCCAAATAGTACATGACATTACAAGTTCACTCCTAATGTAATAGAAGAGGACTGACTGTATGGGTGGAAAGTCAAGGAAGCAAGATAATCTTTACTGAAAAGATTAAGGTTGGTCAATCACACGAGCCTACTTAATAGAGGGGATAAACTGCAGTGACAGAATTCTTGTATACAATAAGTTATGAATGAATAACCGATAATGATGGCGTTAAAATACAGAAATAATACAACAGAACAAGCAGTAGACTCGGTAGGTATAAAGGTCTTGTAAATCCTTCCCCCATTTAAAAAAAAAAAAGTGATAAAGATGGGCAAAAGATAAGAAAGTTTGCAAACAGATATCGATGTTAACAAAGCATAGGTTATAATTTACGGCTACAGGATTAAATCAAGATTTTTTTCAACTGTATGTTCTGTACTAGATTCATAACATCCGTCCGTGCTTCTAATCTTTGATGTAAATGGTCTGAACGAAGCAGATGTAAGACACAGATAGACAAAAAGGAGATAACTAAATAAAAATGCAGAACAAGAGCAGTCCAATGAAGACTTTACAGCCACATTCACAGACTGCAGAGCTCTGCGTAGAAGGATCGTTGACCCATCATTCCTGGAATCCACAGAAACCTTGTGAACACAGAGGCAAGAGTGTCCTGATGAAAAGCAAACTATTTCACAGGCTTTTTCGAACTTTCTTGTGTATAAACATTCAGTCCGGTAAATAGACTATAAAGTTCTGATAGGTGATGACAATTTTAAAACCATGACCCAAACAGTACAGGTCAGCACACTTAGCCAATGTTTGGCGGGGACCCCTACTTGTGCAATAGACTAAAGTGCTAGCCCAATCTAATTGTCCATTATGATAAAATTGTCCTGGCAAACAAAATAATTGCAGATTTTAGTGTGTGAGTACTCTGCTTTGCCCTCCTGCTTAGATTTCTGCATGGAGGGGGCTATGATCCACTGTGGTCTAGGAAGGGTTACATTCCCTGATGGGCCATTGGGTGTTTAATTCCCTGTTGATCCAGAACTACATGTCCCAGGAATTAAGGAAAAGGAATTTCAGGTTGTAGTCCAGGTTATATGGAATGCACATTAATAATACTGAAACAGAGACCTAATTTACGCAAAAACTAAAAAAATAAAATAAAACCTTTTGTGATATATACAAACAAACACACGTGTACCTCTTATTATTCCAAGTTCATTGCTATGAAAGCAGAGACCAGTTGGGTTTTAATGACAAAGCAACATCCCAAAAGAGAACACAGATTCACTACAAACAAGCAAAGAGAAATGCAGGGGAGCAAATAGAGCAGTTTAAAATTGTATTTATCTTTAAAGGAACTTGAAAATAGATTGAAATTTTACCAGGGGTCCACTGGGCACCACTCCACGGCACGAACTGTCATGGCTCTCCTGAGCTAAGCAGTGCAGGGCTTAGCTCATTGGCTGAGAGTGACAAGCTATAGTGGTTATGGTGTCTGAGGTGTTTCTTTGAGTCCATGATCCTCAGGAGTTGAAGCGAGCTTGGAGGCAGGTGAGATTACAATAAAGAAACCAACTAAAAGCCTCTGGTATAAGAGTCTATTAATCTAAATCTGAAGGAAAAGACTTCATCCATCAGCTTCAAGCCACCTTTTGATGCATTCATCAGTAACAAAAACAGGTTTAAAAGCACATTCATCTGATTAAAGAAGAGAAAGTGTTCAAAGGATTTGTAGACCAAAAAGTAATGTTTACAGATTTTCTACAATAGAGAACATTTTAGTTAATCACTAAAATGTGAACGGTTTTGTTGAGATGGAAATTACAAAGTTTAAGCCAAAATGTATAAAGCTGAAAATATTTCTTAGCAATGCCATGTCTTGTTTCCCTGTCAACTTATCTCAAAGATTAATATCTTAATACTAAAGAGTGATTGTAATCCATCAGTGGTTAAAGACTCAGATACCATTACAACCCTGCAGAAATGTAAAGGTAATGGTGCACAGAGCACCCTGAGGCAACGGTCAGCTCTGGGCATGTTCAAGTTTGCTTCAGTTCATTCTCAACCATTGACAAAGTGTGATCGTGTGAGTGTATCTCTCTAAATTGGTCTCAGCTCTTTCTCTTCCCAGGACAGAGAGCTGATCAAAGGACCAACCAGGTGCACAACACTCTTGCTGACTGGTGCACTAAACAGTGAACCAGGCTATGGGCAAACTTTTGAACACTGATACACAATGCAGTTGTGACCAGTGCCGAATGGAACCAGTTGTTGGCGGTACACTACTTATCCCATACACCCCAAAGCAGAGAGACCGGTATATACAGTCCAACAAGGAAAACTTGAATGCATGCATTTATTTTTTTTTCATAGGTTTATAATACTTTAAAAAATATATATTTTTTTTTTTAACACAATAAAGGACGATTTGTACCCCTCAGCTTTTTAAATTTAAAGACACCCATTCATAAACTCACTAAACCTACACAAGAAAAAAAAAAAACATTACACAAACAGAGCCTTTCTTCAGAGGGAAGTTCGTACTTCACTTTTCATGAAAAACATGTCAGGAAGATAGCATAAATAATAGCCCAGGATTCTGACATTGGCAAGGATAACTGTACATGTCAGCGGTCTTTTAGGAAGCATTCTGTTACTTATTGCCCAGGATACATATGAAGAGACATTGTGACTACAGAGAAGATCACGTTAAAGAGGAACTGCTACTGCTGCACCATTTACTGCAAAATATAGCTGGTCGTCATGACTGCCATGTACTTTCAAGCTCAGCATTATGGGAAGATGATACAAGGTATTTGAAGAAACTGTGCTTGTCCATATTTATCAAAGTAAAAAATGAAAAGAAAAAAAAAAACTTTTCAAGACAAGGAAAAAATCAAAGGCATCCTATGACTAAACAAGAATGCCCTGCTCATAAGAGATGCAAAAAATAAATCTGTTTAGATAAGTCAATATATCATGCAAAATACACCTACTCTGCAGTGGTATTGATAGTGGGGGTGAGGTGGGATGAAGAATGTTCATTCTCCATCAACAAATCTGGGGTACTGGGTTTTTACTAGGATGGATACATTGAGATTTCTCGTTTTCAAATATGTCAAGTATGCTACAGAGAATTATTTCCAGTTGAACATGAAGCAAAGAGACGTCCATGAAGTTCCTGGAGCTCTTGTATGAAAAGGCAGTATTTTGCAGTAGTTTTGTTAGTTTGGCTTTTGTAAGCTATTTAAAATAAATAAATCTCTCTATAGTTTTGTGCTAATTATATAACTATATATAGTTTTGTGCAAATTATGAGGCAATGTTTTGCGCAGCTAGATAAATTGGTTACTTTGTATCCTCAGATAAATAGTTAAAAAAAAGTTAGTCAAAATGCCCTGTAGCCATTACTGCCTTTGTTGCCAAATTCCATACAGATATAAGTTGGCAGATAGCTTGTACCCAGTAACGCATTTGTGTCGAAATAGCTTACACCAGAGAAAAATAAAACACAGATTTCCAGCTTTATCAGATTACAGCTCCCATAAACCCAAGCAGGCATTGTGTATTTGGGGACATGTTTAATAACCGCTACAGAGCTGCATTTGATTACCCAGGCTTAAACATTCTGACTTCACAGAAAATAAAATCTTTCGGCTTGCTTCACAGAACTGAATCTTTTATGTCAAAAGAAAAGACTTCCAAGGCATGACTCAGATGATTCCTGGCAGGTTTCCTCACATAGATGTGTTCGCGGAAGACTTTAAACATTCCTCACCTTCCTCTCTTGTGAGGCAAACGTTTAACAGCCAGATCACATATTTTCATGCATCGCTCATAGAGGAGAGATATTGTGTCAAACTTCTGGATTGCCTCCTGTAGGATTAACACGAGCAACAAGATCTTTCCACGAGACCTTACAAAAATGATCATTGTGTCTGCTTGTTAGAACATTTTCTTCTGTCATACTTTACTTTCTATAGCAGTTTGCAGACAAAAATGTCTCACAGGACAACATGCAATCTTCTCCTCAACTTGGTCGTAGCTTTAAACCTCAGAGTGAAGCGGCACCATGAAGTTTTAACATCAATAAATATTTTACTTTATTGCGTATTACAAGTACAGTTTTTCATGAAGAAAAAAAGAAAAATCCATTGGGATTAGCAGCTCCACAGCACATTTTGCTTACACATATATATTAAACACTATTTGATTTCAGAAAAGTATACTTTAAAAGAAAGCTAGAACTATTATTTAAAATACAAAAAAACTGTATGTATATTATAGCATCAGAGTATAGCACATTAAATGAACAATGTGATCATTAAGCACCGTTTAAAAATCGGAAAGGTCTTAGTTGATAAGAGGGGCTTAAACCAAGGTCACCCCCAGAGTCATGTGTATTACAAAATACATAAACAAGGCTATGTAACATGCAAGTTAAAAAATTTTTTAAAAAAAATAAAAATAATATTTTACACTGACAAAATATTTGAGAATTCAGAGTGCTACTTGAGTTAAACAACAGAGGCAGTCAGTGAGCAAGTGGGTGCTTTTCTTCAACTATCAAAATCAGCACCTTGGGGGTAAAAGGGTAATTGTTCAGGTCTCCTTTGTCATGTAAAATAAAGGGTCTCACAGGAAGCACTGACTGGGGCAAAGTTCACAATGAAGTACTAGACCTCCTAGCAGAATATAACATAGCATGTAATTTTATAACATGACAGGAGGCTTCGTATTTGCTTAAGTCTTTCTTTACTTAAGCTTCACAGCAGCACTTTTTTTACTTAGTAACAGGGTAACCAATCAGAAAAAGAGATAACAAGGTATAAGAGTCCCTCCCTGTGATGTCACTTCCTCTTTCTTTGCTGCTTCACACCAGTACAGGTCAGAGTGCCACTGCCTCTTACTTTCTGTGGGTTATTCACTATCCTGTTTATTCTAACTTTTTATTTAATCCTTATTTTTCTCAGCTATGTTTCCCATACTCTAGCTATATACTTATTTTCCTATTTCTGAGGTGTTTGTCCCACCTTAGCTATCTTTCAAAAGTTTTCTCTTAACTTACTCTCTATTACTGCCTATTTTTCTCCCTTGTATCTTTTGTACTGTCCCTTTTGTTCTGTTTCGTTTTTCTATACATTTTTATCGTGTCTCTTACTTTATTGGCCCGGGTTGCGGTCGGCATATTTTGCCCCGTTTTTCCCGGGCTTTTGGGCTGTGGAGTACGCCTCCATCGGCCCTGAGTGCGCACGGCGGCCATCTTGGATCTCGCGCATTGCCGCGAGATCCGAACGGCCGTTTGCACCTTTTGCGCATGCGCGAGATCGCGGCGGCCATTTTGTTGGAGCCGCGATCGGCGACCATTCTAGCCGCACGGCGGCCATTTTAATAGTTAATCGGCAGTACATATATCTTTCAAGTTTCACATATATAAGTTCTCACTTATATTTCTCTGTAATTCACTTCAGGAGAATTTTCGCTTACACTACTCCCCCTGGTGGGGAATTAATGGTACTACATTACCAATATTATTATGCATGTATATTAAACTACTCAATACTGTTATATTGGGAGCAACCCCCAATACCAGCCAGCTAAATATTTATCACAGTCATATTGTGATTTTTCTAAGGGTAAGTCCCTATATATTTTATGATTGCTGTTATACTATACAGCCCATGACTGGCCCGCTTTGTCTGTGCCACCATACCTCTACACGAGTTTAAATAAGCACTCTGAGGTTATTGTATCTGGGTGACCCCCATTACAGCTTGCACTGTTGAAATTAAATATCTTTTGATATACAAGACGGCCCTAAAATACATTCTAATGCTGGCCTATTCTGCCCCATAGGTACCAACACTGTTGCTATGGAGGCTTCAAACCAAGACCAAAATCTGCAAGCGATTATAAACGCGGCTGTTGCCGCTTCACTAGAAAAGACCCTGGCTCGGGTGCTGCCCATTGAGCCCAAAGATACCAAAATTTCTGAGCCCCCGCACTCTGATGAAGAGGCGGATGATTCCGATTCTACAAGAAGGAACCCTTCCAAACTCAATAAACGATATTGGAAAGGGGATGGGCCAGAATCACTCAAACGCAAAGGGAAAGAACCGGCTAAACGCCCAAAACAAGCGGACGCCAGGGAAAAACATTCCATACAGCCTACCTTGTCGGAGGAGGAAGACGACTCTTTCGACTCACACCCATTGGCCATTCTAGATGAATGGCAAGCTGGCCACTCTTCAGAAGACGAAGAAGTCTGGCCTGAGACATCTTTCAGAGAAGCACCGTTCCCTCAAGATATCACGGGAGACCCCACTACTGAGGTTTCAGTACCCGAAACCTTTCTGGATACGCTTGGTGAACCACTATTTGACCCACGACAGATCAGATACCCTCGATCTTCAGAATGGTCACTCCCAAATCACCTTTCACAATATATCCATTTCTGGATAAGGAGACCCCTAGACCGGGAGGTCCGCAAACGCCTAAGAGCTGAATGCCCTAGACCCACCTTACCAGACAAGGTCGCTATGACCCCGGAGTTTGATTCCCTGCTCTACACATATTTAGCCAGATCTGGCCGTGACCCTAAAAAGGGCATTGAGCGCAGCCTACGCATCACCCAGGACAAGATGTTGGATGTCCTAGGGCCCTTGGCAAGAATTCTACTACTGGCTGATGAAGCCCTCACTAACGAGGGCCCTTTAGACCCATCTGTGATCAGAGAATGGGCACTACGCTCCATTTGCCTGCTGGGCAATGCAAATACTTCCCTCTCTACCGAGCGTAGAAAAGCAGTGCTGCTGCGTATGGATGCCAAACTAGCCGACCTAGGGACCAAAGAGTTGGGCCCCAAGGCTAAGGGTCTATTATTTGGAGAACCCTATATTAAAGAATTACACAAGCATGTAAATTTATACGCCACCCTGAACAAGGCGCAATCATCCATGAGAAGAGTATTCCACCAACAACCCTCTCGGGTTTTTGGCAGGGCTGGCCGTCCAAGGGGTCGTGCAGTCAGCCGCTTCTGGCCCACAAGCCAACGCCAACAAACCCCCACTTCACCATTCTTCCCCAACTATCAAAATAGAGGTTTCTACACCCAAAGGTCAGATAGGGGAAGAGGAGGTAGAGCCCGTGGACGCTACAGATACCCAACAGGTGAGATTTCCTACTTTTCACCTCTCTACGGTTTCTCATGCGGGCAGGTTGTTACATTGTGTGGATATGTGGAAGACGCTGTCTTCAGATACATGGGTTCTAAACACGGTTCAGGGTTATTTCATAGAGTTTTATTCTCTCCCTACTCAAACAGGTCCTCCCCATTACCCGATAATGTCAAAATCTCAATGGCTCCTCCTCGATTCAGAACTACGTTCCTTGCTAACAAAAGGAGCAATTCAACCCGCTCCACACGACGAAGGCTTTCTAAGTTCCATATTCCTGGTCAAAAAGAAATCGGGAGAATTTCGCCCGGTAATCAACCTTCGCCAATTGAATACCTTCGTGATATACCGGCATTTCAAAATGGAAGGGATACATCTCCTCAGAGACATTCTCCGTCCAGGCGATTGGTTCACCCGACTCGACCTCAAGGATGCCTACCTCTCCGTGCCAGTACATCCATCCAGTCGACGTTTCCTCCGCTTCCCCTGGCACCACCGGATCTTCCAATTCACCTGCCTTCCATTCGGCCTGAGTTCCGCCCCCTGGTGCTTCACCAAACTGCTCAAGCCAGTCACCGCACATCTTCGAGCAAGGGGTTTTCGCTGCCTAATCTACCTCGACGACCTCTTACTACTCTGCGACAACATCTCCACGCTGCAGTCACAGACGAACTACACATCCTCATTGATAGAATCCTTGGGATTCGTCATCAACAAGGAAAAATCCTCGCTGACTCCATCCCAAATCATACAGTTTCTCGGCTTCGAGATCGACTCCTCCATCTGTGTTCTCCGCCTGCCTCAGTCCAAGTTAACCGCGATCAGGAAGGAACTGCGCAAGACGCTTCGCCAAGTGGATCTACCTCTCCGAGGTTTGGCTCGGATTATAGGCCTGCTTTCTGCCTCCATTCAAGCAATCTACCCAGGTCCCCTCCATTATCGGGCCATGCAACGCTTGAAGGCTCAATTCCTCCAGACCCATCCATCATACGACCAAAGGGTCCCGATCACTACCGAGGTGAGGGAGGAACTCTACTGGTGGCTTCGCCACATGTCTGCCTGGAACGGCAAAGCAATTTTTGGTCCCACTCCGGACTTTGTGGTGGAATCAGACGCGAGCCTCCAAGGCTGGGGTGCAACTTGTCATACAACTTCCACCGGGGGACCATGGACCGACGCAGAACACTCTCTCCACATCAACTGTCTGGAATTAATCGCAGGATCGTTTGCAATCCGCAGTCTGGCCAATCATCTCTCAGACTGCTGTATTCTCCTCCGAATGGACAATATCTCGGCCGTTCAATACATCAACAAATTGGGCGGGGCCAGATCTCACACCCTGTCCGAGGTGACAAAGGACATCTACAATTTTTGCTTCCAGCGCAACATAACACTCCGGGCAGAATACCTCCCGGGGGAGACGAACACCACTGCGGATTGGTTCTCCCGACATTGGAGAGACGGCAGCGACTGGCGCTTACACAGGTCAGTCTTCCTCCACGTCTCCAAACTCAGGGGCCCGTTTACTCTGGACCTGTTCGCCTCCCGGACGAATTTTCAAGTCCCACGCTTCTTCAGCTGGCTACCAGACCCGGAATGTTTGGCAGTAGATGCCTTTCTTCAGAAATGGCCGACGACGGGAGCCTACGCCTTCCCTCCGTTCGCGATGATCCCAAGAACCCTTCTTCAGATTCGCAGACAACAGGTCACACTGGTACTACTCACCCCGCTCTGGCAGGGCCAAGCATGGTTCCCAGATCTCCTGGACCTCTCCTGCCAACATCCCCTCCTTCTACCTCTATGGCCCAACCTGTTAGAGGACCCTCAAGGAAACCCTCATCCGATGATAATGCAAGGTCATCTCCAATTAGTGGCTTGGACTCTTTCAGGGGATCCTGGAATTTCGGAGAATTATCGCAGAGATCTAAAGAACTTCTCTGGGATTCCTGGGCTCCTGGAACCAGAAGATGCTACCTTTCTTCCTGGAGTACTTGGTGCAATTGGTGCATGGAACGGAATACCGATCCCCTTACAGCCCCTAGACAGTCCATACTGAATTTCCTCTCACACCTGTTCGACTTAGGCCGTACATACCGGTCCATCAACGTGGCCCGGTCAGCAATCTCGGCAGCCCATGTCCCTCTACATGGAATTCCAGCGGGCCAGGACCCGCTGGTTTGCAGACTATTGAGGGGCATCAAACTGGCTCGCCCCCCAACACCAAAATACTCCCATCTATGGGATGTTAACGTCATGATTCGTTTCCTGGAAACCTGGCCGAACAACGAAGATCTAACCCTCCGTCAACTCTCGGCTAAATTCACCTTGCTACTCTGCTTAGTATCCTTCCGACGAGTGTCGGATGTTCGAGCATTTGACCATGACGCTATCAATTTTTCCCCCGAAGGTGTCACCTTTTCCGTGTCCAGACGGACAAAATCAAACTCTTCTTCGGTATTTTACCCTTATTTCCCTAACCATCCAAAATTGTGTGTGGTATCACTTCTCTCTCGTTATTTACTACTCACCTCCTCCCTTCGTTCAACCTCCTCCAGCCAACTATTGATCTCCTACGTCCGTCCACATAATCCGGTGTCAACCATAACCCTTGCCCGATGGGTTAGGTGGTTGCTCTCCCTCGCCGGGATTGAGGCCTCCTTCGGAGCCCACTCTATCAGGGGAGCGGCGGCATCGGGAGCTTTCAGCGCTGGAGCCTCACTTCGGGACATTCTCCACTCAGCAGACTGGTCCCGGGAACAGACTTTCCGCAACTTCTATTTTCGTCCGGCTGTGCACGCTTCCTTAGCCCTTCTTGGGGAGCGTTAAAACAGCAAATACGAAGCCTCCTGTCATGTTATAAAATTGTAGATTATGCTAACTTTAGTGTACCGATAATCTTAATTTTATTAATGACAGGAGGCGAGTATTTCCCACCCTTCACTCTCGTTCTTTTTCCCCTCCCTAAGGTCACCTATCTAGGTAAGTTCATCTAGACTAAATACATACTCTAGGTACCTCTACTGTGGGGAGGGCTAAGGGTTTTCTCTCTAAGGGTGGATAGGTTACACTTAGTAGGAGGTGGGCTTTTAGACGAGATTTTCTAAATACCGAATGTCATATTTTATAAATCCAATTCTCGGATTAATCCTTGGTTTCGATTCTGCTTTCTCGTTTCAGCATAAAGCCCCTCATGAAGACAAGTTCAGTTGCCGTTCCATCTCAAGCATCACCTCGGCTCTCTAAGAAGACATGTTTACGTTCCTGTTCCCTCTCTAACATTTGCTTTCTCATCTGGCATCCTGAATTTCTTCATCTGGTTCAGTTACAGTCCCTGTTCCTATTTGTTCGCAGCCAGAAAGAGGAAGTGACATCACAGGGAGGGACTCTTATACCTTGTTATCTCTTTTTCTGATTGGTTACCCTGTTACTAAGTAAAAAAAGTGCTGCTGTGAAGCTTAAGTAAAGAAAGACTTAAGCAAATACTCGCCTCCTGTCATTAATAAAATTAAGATTATCGGTACACTAAAGTTAGCATAATCTACAATTGTTCTCCATATTTAACACATCAAGTCTTCTGATTGGGGGGAGGAGCTACTGAACCTTTACAGCAATTCAACACTGCATTCTGGTCCAATGCCAGGTAGAGACTAGATGGATAATCCCAAACAAATGATGGCCTCAGAGTAAGACATTTCTTTGGATAAATGAGCATAATAGGGTTACAATATCTTTAACTTAAAACAATGAACAAGTCTATTTTGTGCTGTGGCAGGACTTGCATAAAAAAGATGCTGCACTGTAATCTTGCATTATGTAATCACAGTTTATAAACTGACTTCCTAGGCCAAGTCTTGACCATGACTTGCCACTGCAAGACTGGAAACTCCACCGCAGACTCACCAGAGGTGAATTTATACTAATCAAGGTTAAAGAGACATTGTAGGCACCCAGACAATCTTATTCAGGAGCCCCAGACCCCTTGCAGGTTTTACATTGCAGTGCTAAAACTGCCTCTAGTGCCTATCTATCAGACAGCCACCAGAGGAAATTCCTACAGTGTCATTAAGTTTAACTCCGTGAAACGACACTGGACATCCTCAACCTTTGCATGAGGACATCCAGGGTCTTCAAAATCCCAGTAGGAAAGCATTAATTCAATACTTTCTTATGGTATAAGGGTTTTATTTTGTATTTTTTTATTTTATTTATATGGAACAAGTTCAAATGTAGCAGTGGTCCATCACATAATTGGAAATAAAGCAATGTTAACCTTTGTTGGTGCAGATTAATACTAGCCTGCAGCTATGTGACACATTGAGATGGTTGTTAAAAAAATAAATAAAAAAAAAATAAAAAAAAAGGTTATATGTACACGTGTATTATATTCAAACTAATTGTGTGTGTCTATATTTGAGATATATAATATAATGTGTGTGTGTATATATATATATATATATATATATATATATATATATATATATATATATATTTAATACAATGCTAAACAAAAATCTGCACACCAGTCAAGCCATAAGACTTGCTTTTCCCACAGAAATTCCAAATCAGCAGTGATGTTACAACCGCAAAGGATTCTGGGTGGGCATATGCAAATTAGTTTAACAAAGAATCACATTTTTGCCTCATTCCATTTTAAACATGGATTCCTTTTAATCTGTGTTTGCAGTATACAACTGCTTGGAACACAATTTAGGAAAAGATGCAAAACCAGTGAACCACTCATGGACAGCTGTTTCGTTGTTAATGCAACTCTTCAGCATGAGGTTGGTTACTGGTTTGCGTATTGAGGCTTGGTAGTGCTTGGGAAGCAAAATCCAATTAGGTTATGGTGGGCAAAAATTGTGATTGAAAACCCCTTCCACCTGAAGTCTGTGGATAGTTAATACAATGTTAAACAAAAATCTGCACACCAGTCAAGCCATAAGACTTGCTTTTCCCACTGAAATCCCAAATCTGCAGTGATGTTACAACCGCAAAGGATTCTGGGTGGGCATATGCAAATTAGTTTAACAAAGAATCACATTTTTGCCTCATTCCATTTTAAACATGGATTCCTTTTAATTTGTGTTTGCAGTATACAACTGCTTGGAACATAATTTAGGATAAGATGCAAAACCAGTGAACCACTCATGGACAGCTGTTTCGTTGTTAATGCAACTCTTCAGCATGAGGTTGGTTACTGGTTTGCTAATTGAGGCTTGGTAGTGCTTGGGAAGCAAAATCTAAATAGGTTATGGTGGGGGAAAATTGTGATTGAAAACCCCTTCCACCTGAAGTATGTGGATAGTTAATACAATGCTAAACAAAAATCTGCACACCAGTCAAGCCATAAGACTTGCTTTTCCCGCAGAAATCCCAAATCAGCAGTGATGTTACAACCGCAAAGGATTCTGGGTGGGCATATGCAAATTAGTTTAACAAAGAATCACATTTTTGCCTCATTCCATTTTAAACATGGATTCCTTTTAATTTGTGTTTGCAGTGTACAACTGCTTGGAACACAATTTAGGATAAGATGCAAAACCAGTGAACCACTCATGGACAGCTGTTTCGTTGTTAATGCAACTCTTCAGCATGAGGTTGGTTAATGCAACCAACCTCATGCTGAAGAGTTGCATTAACAACGAAACAGCTGTCCATGAGTGGTTCACTGGTTTTGCATCTTATCCTAAATTGTGTTCCAAGCAGTTGTACACTGCAAACACAAATTAAAAGGAATCCATGTTTAAAATGGAATGAGGCAAAAATGTGATTCTTTGTTAAACTAATTTGCATATGCCCACCCAGAATCCTTTGCGGTTGTAACATCACTGCTGATTTGGGGTTTCTGTGGGAAAAGCAAGTCTTATGGCTTGACTGGTGTGCAGATTTTTGTTTAGCATTGTATTAAC
>OW240924.1:40229093-40263723 GCA_933207985.1 Pelobates cultripes
TATATATATATATGTGTATATGTGTGTATATGTGTGTGTGTGTGCATATATGTGTGTATATGTGTGTGTGTGCATATATATGTGTATATGTATATGTGTATATATATATATATATATGTGTATATATATATATATGTATATATGTATGTGTATGTGTATGTATGTGTATATGGATATATGTATATGTATATATGTGTATATATATATGTATATATATGTGTATATATATACACATATATGTACAAGGATATGCCCATGCCAGAGGTGCTGGAAACAGCTAAGCAAAGACTGACAGCACTGGCAACCAGACTGAGCAGATACACCAGAGAAGCAGAGGCTAAGAGAATCAATGCCCTCTTTACCAAAGAACCTTCCGAGGTGTATGCACAGCTACAGGGTACACATCTCCGTGCAAGACCCCACCCATAGCTGAGACCGAATAGTACTGGAAGAATATCTGGGAGTAAGAAGCATCTCATAACACGGAGGCACAGTCGCTACTAAACCTGAAAGCAGACCACTGCATGCTGCCAGAACAAGAACCAGTCACTATCACAGTCAAAGACATCCAACAGAGAGCAGCACACATGAAGAGTTGGTCATGCCCAGGATCTGACATGATCCACAACTACTGGATAAAGAAGTTAACAGCGCTGCATGAAATGAAATGAACCAGCTACTAGCAACAAGCTCCCCACCTGATTGGCTAACACAAGGCAGAACAATACTGGTCATGAAGGACCCTCACAAGGGAACAACACCATCTAAATACCAACCAATAACCTGCCTCCCCACAACATGGAAACTCCTCTCAGGCATTGTAGCCTCCGATATCCAAGGGCATATGAGTCAATATATGAACAATACTCAGAAGGGGATTGGAAACAACACCAGAGGATCAAAACACCAACTACTGGTAGGCCAGGCAGGCACAAGGGATTCTAAGACCATGCAGACCAATCTGTGCATGGCCTGCATTGACTACAAGAAATACTATGACACAATGCCACACACATGGATACTGGAATGCTGGGCTCTCTACAAGGTCAGCAAGACAATAAGAGCCTTCATCAAGAACTCAATGGGCAAGTGGAAAACAACTGTAGAAGCCAATTCCAGGACAATAACTGAAGTGAACATCAAATGTGGCATATACAAAGGTGATGCGCTATCCCCAATGCTTTCTGCATAGGCCTCAACCCCCTTAGCCAGATCATCAAGAAGAGTGGATACAGATACAGGTTCAAGAGTGGAGCTACAATCCGCCAATGAGCGGGACATTGACTCACTAATCCACCTAGCTAGGATTTACAGCAAGGACATCGGACTAGAGAAGTGCGGGCGGATGATAGCAAAAATAGGAAAGATGAACAGGACAGAAGGAATGGAAGTTCTAGAAGGCCAAATAGAAGATGTAGAGAACAGCTACAAGTACCTGGGGGTACCACAAACACATAGCAAACATTTAGGAAGAGGCAAAGAGGATAGCAACATCCAAGTACCTGCAAAGAGTCAGACAGGTCCTGAAGTCCCAGCTCAATGGCAAAACTAAGATCCAAGCCATCAACACATATGCCTTACCTGTCATCAGGTACCCAGCTGAAACAATAACCTAATAGTGAAATGTGAAATACACAGTGAATAGATATGTGTGGTAGTAATAACAGCTACGAACCCCTTATACCACTCTAAAGAATTCTCAAAAATACATACAATAGGTACAACACAGGTCTGATGATTCTATAAAGAAAAACCAAATAAGTGTGATATTGCCAGTGTAAATGGAGCCAAATAATAACATATGGCTCTCATGGGTAATGCAAAAGGGATTCTTAATAGGATGTCCCCATCCTTCTTCCAGCTGGTCCTTGTGTAGTCTTTAAAGCTTCTGGAGTAAAGATGAGATGGAAAGCTTTGCTCCCATAAAAAATGCTTTATTTAATAAAATAAACAAAGTGCACTGTGTGCAGTAAAATAAAATATAGGTTAATTAAATGAAAAAAGTTAAAATAAGTCTCAATAAGTCAAATATGGGTATATATATTGTAACGGATCGCCTGGCACCCCGACTGGGTACCTCCGTTGAAGGATGCTCCTAGCGCTTCCTGAGGACTCCAAGCACTACACCACAATCACCGAACCGAAGAAACAAATAAATTCTCCCAAGCATATGAATGCTGTAGACAGTTGAATAGGAACCATACAAATAGGTTTACTCTCCTAGCAGTCAAACTGGAACAGCATACAATAAATCCTTCCCCCAATAATGAGACGACACTTCACTTTGAGGGTTAAACAGGAACTCCCTGTACTGGCACATACAGCCTCTTTTATTCACAATCCACAAAACATAGTACTGCCCACAGGGTTTTGCAGAACCACCAATAAACACATTACAACACATACAATGCAAGTACAGCAGCCAATCAGACACAATGGGAAAATAGAAACACACCCAGTATATTCCTCCCCTCTGCTTAGGGGATTTACTGTATCTACTCAATTATCTCCAAGCTGAAAAGTTACTTTTTGTAAATTTTTATAACTTTGTGAGTTAACATCGTACATACATAAAACTTATATTATTTTAACCAAAATTCACTTGAATAGGTTCAGGGATTTAACGGTTAGGTCGAAGTCCTTTGTTTTCACTTGCAAGCATGATTTTTCCTGGCAAACCAGTTCCCACTGGTTTGGCAGTGTCCCTGGGACAACACCTTGCTGGAGAACAATGGATCCGGGGGAGGGGAAGAGGAAGTGTCCAAAAAGTTTCAGTATGTCCATACACTGTTTTTAAAAGGCCAGCACAGTACAATAAAAGTCCATTCACTGTGCTTAAAGGGCCAGTAGCAGCACAATAAAATACAATATGCCCAAATATTGCATTCAAAAGTACAACTTTACCAGGGGCCATAGTCAGCAGGTAGGAGGCGGGCAGCCAGGCCTCTCCAATGCCAGATGGCGAGGCGGGTTCCGCCACATATATGCCATCCATGAGTTAAACTGAAAAACAAAATATTCTTTGTGACACTTAAATAGAATTTGCATAATAATTTGGAACAGGGTGTATGGCTGTGATACATGCTTACCATGTAGGTCAACCAAAAGTAAAAAAGTAAAAAGACAACTAACTAATATCAAAGTTGTTAATATAGATTATACCATCAGGGATCAACTTACATGTTTCTCGAAAGGGGTAATTTATATATTGAAATGCCCCTGCAATTTAATATATATTGGAAGGACCATCAGATGTTTAAACATCAGAATATCGGAGCATGTAAGAAATATTTAAAAAGGATTGGAGACCCATGGTGTCTCCAACCATTTTATTCATGGTTCATGGTTGCATCAATGGCTGCTATGGGGATAAAAGGAGAGAATGTCATGGTGTGGCCTCCATCCTCCCCTGACCTCAATACTATTGAGAACCTTTGGAGCATCCTCAAGCAAAAGATATATGAAGGTGGGAGGCAGTTTACATCCAAACAGCAGCTCTGGAAGGTTATTCTGACATCTTGCAAACAAATTCAAGCAGAAACTGTCTAAAAACTCACAATTTCAATGGATGCAAGACTTGTGAAGCTGCTATCAAATAAGGGGTCCTATGTTAAAATGTAACGTGACCTGTTAAAATATTTAAAAAGTTAAAATGTTATTATAAGTTTGATTGAAATAGCTTTTGATTTCAGTAAATATGCTGCAAACACAACAAATGACAGTTTTCAGTTCTTTACAACCTATAAAGTTACATAGTTACATAGCTGAAAAGAGACTTGCGTCCATCAAGTTCAGCCTACTTGAAACTTACTGTGTAAACTTACTTACTTTACTGTGAAACTTACTTACTGTTTTGAAACTTACTGTGCGTAATAATTTAGAACCGTGCATTGTAAGTTTTGTATGTTTAAAAAAATAGTGTTATCATTAGGTTTGTTCAATAAAATTTGAATTGTACTCTTAATAGTTGATAACATGAGAATTATACTGACTGTTATTTACATCAATTATTTAGGTAAATGAGAAAAATATAATTTGCATAATAATTTGGAACAGGGTGTATATATACATCTATTGATTTAATGAACCAGTGGACTTTGCATCCAGATTGAGTGCAGACTTTTCCTTCTTAATTGAAATTACAGTTGCTTGTAAGATAGCGAGGCCAATTAAACAGATGGCTTTTTATGTTCCTCAAGTGTGAGAAGAATGATGAATGTATCACATGTATTTGTTAAAATACAGATTGCTATCTATTTTTATCTAAAATTAATTTCTGAGCTTCTGCCTTTCAGTTCCAGAGAATTTAATAGCACATTTCATTTCTCTATTTAAATTTTACATGGATGCCAAAAGCCTCTTGCAAAAAGTAGTTGATCACTCTATAATGTATGTCAATAAATCATGAATTGGCTAGCAAGCACTTATTAAATTAACTGAAATAAGTCTAAAGAGATAGCATGCACTCATATGGCATTTCTCAGATGCCAAGCAACTATGAGTGCACTTGAAGCATCATGGGTTGGCAAAGTGGGCAATCATCACTTTAGTAGACTCAAGTAAATGTGTGTCTTTGTGAATCAACAAAGTAACCTCTACAGTAATGATTTCTAGAATGAAGGAAGGATGAACTGTCACTTCCAAATAATGTGGGGGAAACAGTTGGGAGGTCTTACTGTTAAGAAAAAAAAATTTATTTAGCTTATCTCACAGTCGACTTTCTGCTCTGAACTGTGTCCCTAAAAATATCAATATTTCCATATTGTAATGCTATGTAATCAATGATATATATATATATATATATATATATATATATATATATTATTAATTTGATTTTACTTTTAGGTTAAACGAGGACATGACTGTATGTGTAGCAGATTTTGGTCTTTCTAAAAAAATCTACAGTGGGGATTACTACCGCCAAGGCTGTGCCTCAAAACTACCAGTAAAGTGGCTAGCATTGGAGAGCCTCGCAGATAACATTTACACTACGCAAAGCGATGTGGTAAGTTCTTATATGGAAGGTTTACACTGTATATTTGATCTTGAAAAAGGCCCTTACAGGTCGAAACGTTGATCTTTTGATGTGAAAAGCACAATAAAATAATCACTTGGAAAAAAAGACCTATGAGTGCACCTCTTAATCTTTGAATATATTCGGTACGCTGGTTGTACTGAGGCAAAAAATATTGGAAATCTCGAAAGGGGTGAGTGCCAAGATTACATTATATATATATATATATATATATATATATATAACAATAGTTTCTGGCACTCATCCCATAGCAAAAGCATTAATTCAGCAATGACCAGGTGCCTCTCCATGCAAAATATACAAATGGAACAAATTGAGAGCACTCATTGGATTTAGTAAACAAAAAAATATATTAAATCAAACCCATATAAATCAACGTTTCGACCGTCTAGCGGTCTTTATCAAGATGCTATGACATGTGAAAATCTCAAATATATACAATCTAATGTGTTAAACTTACCCAATCACCAAGTGCACCCTGTTTGTCCGGTCTGCTCTGTGAATAGAGCCGCAAACCGAGGACTGTCAAGCATACTGCCGAAAAGTGACATAAAGCACAGCCACCAAGTGTTGCCTAGAAACGGCAAAGTTGTTTTAAAAGAGAAAAAAATCAGAGTAAAATTAAAAGCATGTATGGAGGAGAAAGAAATAAAGTCTGATTACATGGTCTTAAATGTATATGAGTGTGGAATGTTAAAGACAGCAGTATGAATGAAAACGGGTTAGCCAAAGGTTAACCAGAACAGGTTAATGTGTGTATGCACATTTTCTCCACCAAGTATCTTTATTTTCTTAAAATTGAGTTTCAAAGGGTTGTCACGATCAACAAACGTTACTTCCCATGGAGCAGAGGCAGGTTTGATTCTGGAGTGGTGAATCCATGGGGTGATCTCAGCAACTTTCACGGTGTACTACTTGGCATGCGTTCTCTCCTCCTATTGGGGACTGGGTAGGCCTCTGGCCATCTTGAGAACATACATACTATAACTAGTGCATATTCGAACCTCTTTGGCATTTGAATGTGGTTAACTTGGATTCTTTGGAAGGGATAGTGAGGTTTGGCTAAACGCTTCAGAGGGGGGCTTTTTCCATTCTGCCTGGGTTGCACTTGGCACAGATGGTGCAGCATCTGCAGTAACTGTTGGTCAGAGAGGTAATCCCTGGTGCTTCATAGTATTTGTTGATCAAGGAGTTCATGAGGGTTTTGGACAGGTGTGATGCTCCATGGGCCCACTGGACCGCTGCTGAATACATGCTCTTGGGTAAACAGAACTTGAGATTGTTGGAGTACAGTCCGTCTTTAAGGGTTGCCCCTTTCTGTTTCCAGCTTTGAATTTCTTCAGGATCAGCAGCTGCTTGTTGTTCTTTCAAGAGCTTGAGGTCTGTGGGTAAGGTCTGCATGGTGAATATGGGAATTTCTTCGGCGGACACTCTTCTGTCCACTTCCCTTGGTGCATGCGCAGCTATTTTAACAGCTTGTTCAGCTATATAGTTGCCTTGAGCTTCCTTCAAGTTCAGTCTTCCGTGAGCCTTTACCTTCAGTATGGCCACTTCCTCAGGGAGGAGTAGGGCGTCCATCAGCTATTTGATAGCCGTGCTGTGCCAGTTGCTGTGAGAAATCCTCTTGTCTTCCAGATTAATCCGAAGTTGTGTGCCACGTCTAGTGCATATCTTGAGTCAGTGTAGATATTGGCGTGCTTTCCTTCAGAGATCTTGCATGCTGTGGTGAGAGCCTCTAGCTCAGCTTCTTGAGCAGACATGGATGAGGGAAGTGGGGATGCTTGAAGCACTTTATCCACTGTGGTGATAGCAAATCCAGTATGGTATCTCCCTTGTTCATCAGCATATCTGGAGCAATCCACAAACAGGGTGAGGTCAGGTTCTTGTAGGGCAGCTTCGTGCACAGTTGGGAGATGTGTTGTTTCCATTTTCATCTGTTCAAAACAATCATGAGGTGCTTCTGGATCTTGGTCTGTGGGTGGGGTTTCAGTGCATGTTTCTGTGTGGAATCGTGGATAGCCAGTTGTGACGGAACGCTGGCACTCCGACTGAGTGCCTCCGCCAATCGATGCTCCTAGTGCTCGCTGAGGACTCCAAGCACTCCAACCGACACCATCAGCACTGCAGACCCCACTTCCAGCGATGCAACTGCGCCGGGGTCTCTGCTGTTTCCACCCACCCTGGACCCAAGGCCAGGATCCAGCTTCCAGTGGGTGAACCTCTCTTTCCCCAGAGAGCAGGAACAGGAACAAATCAAGCTATTGCAAGAGCTTCCTCTGGGGAGTAAGTGATTATAGCAATCCCCAGAGTGTAGGTATCCCTTCCCCCAAACATGAGCCAAGGCTTAATGCTGGAACAAGACTAATTTACTGGCACACAGAACTCACAATTTATGCAACACAAAACTCCTCCTCTGGGCCAGGCTAGATAATTGAGTTTCTACAATACACAAAGCTCAATTATCTGCTGGCCAGAAATAATACAGTTTCATAAAACACACAGGGACCCCAAAACATGCAATAACCCCATAAAAAGTATATCCTTGGAACCGGGGGATCTGGTTGAACCACATATCCAAAATTCACCCAGATCCGTTCAGTACTTTGGAAAATACAGTTTAATGCAGATTCTGCAGAACATATACAGGCTAAATGAAAAACAATCACTGTATAATGTGTCCCCTGCTGTATAGTCCAAAACCACTGCACGATGTCTCTGTGCACCAAATACTGGTGAGATGGCACCGTGTTGAAAAGTCCAAACAGTGTCTGTGAGTTAAAATGGCCGCCATCCATTGTTCTCACCATGTGCTTCTGATACAGGAAATGGTGGCCACCCAGTAACTCCACAGTATGTCTCCAGATGGTTCTTAAAGGGCCAGCGGCAGCACAACACAAATCCATTATGCCCAAATCATGTCTTTAAAGGGCAATACATGCCAGGGGCCATAGTCACAGGGCAAGAGGCGGGCAAGCAGTCCTCTCCAGGCACAAGTGGCGAAGGGCACTTCGTCACACCAGTTGTCTTGCAATTCAGGATTCGCTTGGAAACACCCTCCTCAGAGAGCTGGGTCTGGTCTGCAGTGCTCCATGCTTTGGCCAATGGGCCAAGTTCTTACCATGAAGTCTTTGGGGACTTGGCGAAAGAGATGTGAGGGACAGCTAAGTCCCAGTGATGGTATAGGTAAGCTACCTCTGGAGGCAGGAGGACTAAGGCTAGACAGTTGCCTTTGGGGTCGTAGAACAGATCTGTTATGGTGAGGCGTACCTCCACCAGCTGGAACAGATCTTCATAGTGGGGTTCGGGTCCTGGAGTATTTCATAATGGAGTCTGGGTCTATGTCGAGGCTGTACCAGTAGTGGGGAATTCCCCCCCCCACGGGGTCCAGTTGGCATGAGTAGTAGCCAATAGGGTGCTGACGAGAGCCATGAGACTGTGTGAGGACTCCAGAGGCATGACCCTGCCTTTCAGACACAAACAATTTGAAAGGTTTCTGGTAGTCTGGGAAGCCCAGAGCTGGGGCAGTGGAGATAGCATGTTGCAAGGCAAAGAAGCTGGATAAGGCCTCAGGGGATAGGGAAAACGGTTCAGTCTTTAGAGCATCATAGAGTGGTTGCATGAGGATGGAGGCCTCAGGTATCCAGGACCTGCAGGAAGAGATTAGGCCCAGGAAAGCATGGTGGGACTTGTGTACTTTGGGAGGATAAATAGCTGAGATTCCTCTCACCCGGTCCCGGGTGAGATGGCGTGTGCCATGTGAAAGACAGTGACCCAGGAACACCATGGAGGACCAGCACCATTGTAGCTTCTTCTTGGAGGTCTTGCAACCTTGTTCAGCAAGGTAGCAGAGTAGATCTTCTGAGGTACGCTCAGCAGTTTGGAGATCATCAGCACAGAGAAGGAGGCCATCCACATATTGGAGTAGAACCACGTAAGTGTGAGCTTGTTGCCAGGAATCCAGGATTGAAGCCATTGCCTATGCAAACTGACTGGGAGAGTTCTGAGCTCCTTGAGGCATGACAGTCCAGGTGTATTGCTTGAGGTAGGAGGGACTCCTGACAGGAGGGTATGAGGGTTAAGCACAATAGGGGTGTCCAGAACGGTTGCTTCATTAACAGCTCTGAGGTCTTGGACCATTCTGTATTTTTCTGGCTCACCCTTTTCAGTCTTCTTCACGGGGAACAAGGGAGTGTTGCAGGGAGACTTGCACTTGATCAGGGCACCATTGGACAATAGGCTTTCAACCTGCTGAGAAATAACAAGGGCTTGGGCAGGCTACATAGGCTGTTTCTTTGAGTCTGGGAGAGAGCCCACCAGAGATGTGGCCTGGGCCGGGGTAAATGAGACATACATCAAAGGGGCTCCGTCTGTAAGAAACTGGACTCTGGGGTTGTCATCCTGGGGAACCCTGGAGCTCTCATGGCTCTCATTACGGGGTTGTGAAGAATTGCCCCAATAGGCTACCATCGTCAGGGGGAACGTGATACCCATGGAAGCTGGCGTCCTCGAAGGAACTAGGGGATCTGCTCCGTGAGTGCCAAACATAGAAATAGTGCGTTGGGGTTGGATTGGGGTGGGCAGCATCTGGACTCCCCCAGGGGGAGTGGGAACAGAAGCTCCACCAGGGATACTAAAGGTCCGTCCGCGAAGACAGGCATAAGAGATGACCGGTACGGAAGGGGAAGTGATGATGGGGAAGGGAGGGGAAGTGACGGCCATGATGGGGGCTGGCAAGCAGAGGCATGAAGTGAGGGTAGAGCAAGGGCGGAAGTGCGGAAGGGAGCGGATACGGCAGGGATAGGCGTGACTGGGGAAGGCACAATAGGGGCAGGAAGGGGAGGAGGATCAGGGGCGGGCAGAGAGGGCATGACGGGGGCGGGGGGGAATACAGAGATCCGTCCGCTCTAAGGACGGGGTACGTAGGAGGCCAAGGGACTATGGATACTGGTAATTGGGTGGAGGCCACGAGGGTTGGGCCAACCTCCTTTTCTTTGCGCCAGGCACCATCATAGGGCGGTGGCTGGCACGTACCTTCAACATGTACAATAGCTGATGAATAAGCCAAATAAGCGTTATCCTTTGCAAAAATGAAATTCTAAACTTTAAATAAATGACCAAACTAAACATCTAACTTAAATTCTCTCACACAACATTATCAGTCTCTATTTTGTACCAGAGATCAGTGTCTAAACTATACTTCAGTATTCAAATTTGGAAAATAAAACTGGCAAAATAAATAAGACAGCTGAAAACATTATGCATTTAACAGCCCATAAAGCTGTTCATAGAAAAATATATTTTAAATTAGCATTACTCAAACACAGCAACTGTGCTTTAGTACTTTATTGGTCAGTATAGATTAATACAATCCATCTCCCACCGCCTTACTACTGCCAAGCTTTGCAAGACTGTCAGAATATTTATATCAACAGACATTTTGCGCTAAAAAGAAATTAAAAGTGTTTATATTGCCAGAGTCACTCAGACTCCATTTTGCTATCTTCAGGATAACAAAGACACATAGTTTCTTCTTATTTTCTGTAACTAGCCACTTGCTTGAGCTAAGGAATGTATTATCTAAACACAGACACTAGTGACAGAGAAGACTAAGTAATTAATTTAACTTTCTAAATTTTACAAGGTTCCATTGTAAAAGGGGTGAAATTGAGTTTAGAACTGTCAATTTTACAAGTTACGATCAAAGTAGTTGCCACAAAGACTGGGACAAACGCTTTGAACTGACAGCAAATCTAAGTTATGGTAGTCATTTTAGATAAGCCAAATGACGTCAAAATTGTCATCAGGAAAAGTTAACTCTTTCCTGGATAGGAAGGTTTCGTTAGACGAGACTGCCATCTATGGATCAAATACCTAAATTGCGATCCATACATTGGACACACCTACAGCTTCCTAATGGTTTATCAACTAATGACGTACAAAGAGTCTGGCCCTTTAAAAGTAAGGACAAAGGGATATAGATATACAGAGAGAGGGAATTGAAGTTTGGGGGACTCCAACTCGGACATGCAGTGAGATCCAGGACATTTTCTGGGACTACCTACTCATCTGATGAGAATATCTACATAACTGGTAATTATGCTGGTTTTATTTAATTAATTTAGATTAATTAAAATTTACTAATAGCATGATATATGACTGGATAAATCACGGTCAGATTTCATATTTAGAAATCTTAGTTAACTAAAGAATATATAGTTATAAACATTCCATTCTGCAGGTGGAATTAAAGAATAATTATATACTAATGTGATATTATCACATGTTAGCATACCGTTGTTTTTATCCAGGTGTATTGATTTGCTCTAAAATAAGATAAGATATCTTTTTAACCAAATTAAAATTCGGTTTTGTTTTTGTAAAAATCTGGTAGATTATTCTTATTGGATGGTTCCAGGAAATGACTAATGAGCTGGTTCAAATGTTATTTTAATTGAAAATCACAGAAGAATAGGATACTATATGCCTAGGAGGATCTAGCCAGCATTGAAAGGGTTACTCAGTTGATCTTATTGTTAGCCAGGGTTTTATGGATCTTCGCTGTGAAAAGCTTTACTTTCGCTGTGTAAGGATACCCTCATAAATCTTATTAAGTGACAGAAGATGCTGTTAGCCTTTGGAAAACGTGTATAGCCATTCCATTGTATTGTATATTTATGTTATACTAAATACTCACTGATTATTATCATGCATGCTGCCTAATTTTATTATTAATTAATTGTTACAATAAACAAATCTATTTTTATAACAGATTGTGATTTATTTATGGAATACTTTTCACTTACATGATAAACGATCTCTAAGATCTAAGATAATTGAAATAGTGGGCAATTCTCGACTGCTTAATATTATCATCCCATAAATATCCCCACAAGACCCATACAACCAACATTCCATAAACACCATTCTTACTTACAATTTCCCCAAGATTCATTCAATCACCACATCTACCAACTTACTACTCAAATTAACATTCTATTGTCTCACAATATTCAGCCAGCTTCTCCCACTATTCACCATTCATTAGCCTCTTTTCCTCCAAATACCAACCTAGTATTCCACGTGTCCCTTCTTATCCACATTGCTTATCATTCCAACAAAATCTCACTTGCCTTTCTCTTCCCTTACCCCAATATTCTAGTATCCTCTTTACAACCCATCACTCCATAATTTTCCACCGGCCTCTATACTTACATCCCCAAATATTCACCATCACTTCCCCATGCTACCCAAAGTTTCAACTTCATGCTCAACTCCTATGTTACCCCAGTATTTCACAATATACATTCCACCTCTTTCTAACCCTTAATATCCACTCCCAATATTACCCCAGGGCTTTTCCCTAACATCCTACAATCCTCTTGTTCCCAATGTACACAATACTGCACAGAAATTCTTACCTCAATACTCACTATATACCAACAGCTTATTTCGTCCATATCAAATATTCCTCTATTATTGTATCAACTTCTCTACCTAAACATTGTAACCATCCATTGATATTCCACCATTCTCTCTCTACCCTATACACCACTCTCAGACATTCTTAACTAGGTTATTGTCCTGCAATAATCCCTTGTTCTCTTTCAGCAGCTTACGCCAGCCCTCTGGCTGTAGCCGTCCGCTAGAAGACATAGTAATGCCACAGATCTTAGATACTTCACCTCCTTCCCCACTGCTTGTTCACCCTCCCTCTTCCTCTCACAGGCTAGCAAGCCCTTAGTGGGCTTCGTAAGCTTGTGACTCATTTCCCCCCCCCCCCTTAACAAGACATCACAAGAAACTGAGAGCTGGAGGCGCTGGGAGGAATGACAGAGAGAGACAGATAGCCGGAGGGAGGGGGAGGGGTGGAGGCCGGGGGAAGGAGGGGAGGGAGACAAACAGGATGTTAACCCTGTGTGCGCCTGTGACTAAACACTTCTCTCATCAAAAGAATACAAGAGAAAGGAGACAAACCGGACACAAAAACCATATATGGTTAAAACACATTTACCCTTCCCTTAACCCTTTCCTGTCCCCGTACTCAATAATCTCTGTACTGCCGCTTGCCACAATGCACACAGAAAGCCCCTCCCTGCAAAGTTGCTTGCTAGACTGCACACAGCCTCTGCAGGGAAACCCCCTCCTGTAAAGCTGCTTGCTACACCGCACACTGCGGTTACAGGAGACCTTCTCCCACAACGCCGCTTGCTACACCGCACGCGGCTATTGTAGGAGTTTCTCCCCCACAACGCTGCTTGCTACACCGCACACGGCTATTGCATATATACAAAATAAATTTATACCCAGGAGGCAGATAGTCAATATACAAGTTCTATACAAAGGGACACCGGGCAAACTATTTACCTGTCTTTGGTGCCCTCCAGCAGCCAACACAGACATGGAGACATGCCAATCACAGGGACAGGAAATACAGGCAAGGTGCTGAAGCAGTCATTACCGTGTATATTCAGAGTTGATCAGGCTCCCTCCTGTCACTGCAGGTCTGCCCCCGGTGTCTTCTAGGACGGCTGACCAGGAAAGGGTCACAAACACGGAGCGCAACGTTGGGCGCCAATTGTTTTAGATCAAACAAAGTGTTTGCTCGAGTATCTGCCCCCATCCAGATTGCCTAAAATAGAATGCATGCATGCTGAAGTATATCGCACTGAGACACAGGTTTCAGGTTAATGAAAAACTTCGGAATGTTTAAGCGTCAAGCCCCTTATAAAGGCAGAAATACATAAAATGCAGAAAGCAAGAGAACAGAGAGAAAACATATTTAATTGGTGAAGTGTTAAGTGTCTTATCTAATGCTTTTCCTCCAAAGTGTGATGACACCATCATCCTGGGTGCAGCTCCGAATGGAGACGCCATCTTAATACATGACATTCTTTGGTCGATGGGAGGGGGTGCTCTAGCAGCCATTTTGAGTAAATAATGAGCACAGGCACATACAGTAAATAGACATTTTACTAACAATTTCTATCCATGACACTGACAGGCTGACCCCCCCACCCCTTCAATGCTGGCAGCACTCATACGTCAATTTCACAAAGACAACCTCTGGATATGACACGTGCACTCAACTTCTTTGGTTGACCATGGCGAGGCCTGTTCTGAGTGAAACCTGTTCTGTGAAACCACTTTATGGTCTTGCCCACCATGCTGCAGCTCAGCTCAGGTCTTGGCAATCTTTTTATATACTAGGCCACCTTTATATAGAGCAACAATTCTTTTTTTCAGATCCTCAGAGAGTTCTTTGCCATGAGGTGCCATGTTGAACTTCCAGTGACCAGTATGAGAGAGTGTGAGAGCGATAACACCAAATTTAACACACCTGCTAACCATTCACACCTGAGACCTTGTAACACTACAGAGTCACATGACACCGGGGAGGGAAAATAGCTAATTGGGCCCAATTTGGACATGTCCAATTAGGGTTGTAATGACTTTTGTTGCCAACGGTTTAGACATTAATGGCTGTGTGGTGAGTTATTTTGAGGGGACAGCAAATATACACTGTTATACAGGCTGTACACTTAATACTTTACATTGTAGCAGAGTGTAATTTCTTCAGTGTTGTCACATGCAATACTCTGGTATTTCGGCATTTTATATATATATATATATATATATATATATATATATATTCCAAATAGGTTATGGTGGGGAAAAATTGTGATTGAAAACCCCTTCCACCTGAAGTCTGTGGATAGTTAATACAATGTTAAACAAACATCTGCACACCAGTCATTCTGGGTGGGCATATGCAAATTAGTTTAACAAAGAATCACATTTTTAAACATGGATTCCTTTTAATCTGCGTTTGCAGTATACAACTGCTTGGAACACAATTTAGGAAAAGATGCAAAACCAGTGAACTACTCATGGACAGCTGTTTCATTGTTAATGCAACTCATCAGCATGAGGTTGGTTACTGGTTTGCTTATTGAGGCTTGGTAGTGCTTGGGAAGCAAAATCCAAATAGGTTATGGTGGGGAACAATTGTGATTGAAAACCCCTTCCACCAGAAGTCTGTGGATAGTTAATACAATGTTAAACAAAAAACTGCATCTTTGCGGTTGTAACATCACTGCAGATTTGGGATTTCTGTGGTTAAAGCAAGTCTTATGGCTTGACTGGTGTGCAGATTTGTATAACATTGTATTAACTATATATATAGTCGGGGACATTAAGCTGTACTTGATGTCGAGGTTGTAACCATAGTTGGTAGAGGTGTGCCTAAGCCAACGATCAGGTGAGCCTGAAATAACTGAGGGCCCACCTAGGGAGTGATTGTTAAGGGGAGTGGTGGGTGGGGAGTCTGGTCGGTATTTGTAATGCTTAGGGGCAGGTATGAGTTCAAGTGGGCCGGTTAACCCCTCCCATAACTACAGGCTCCACCTTAACATTTGTAGTTGGGGACATTAAGCCGTACTCGATGTCAAGGTTGTAATCATAGTTGGTAGAGGTGTGCCTAAGCCAACGATTAGGTAAGCCTGAAATAAATGAGGGCAAAAAGGATTTAATCAAGACACTTTTAATGCTTCTACATGACCAGTTCTTTGAATGCTTTCCTGAGTTCTTTCTCTGGTTGTAGAATATATTTACTGTAGGCGGTGGATTTCCACCTGCCCAATTTCTGTATGATGTGTTGGCACGTTTTTGCTGGATGCGGTTGAAGTGGCACCAATCCTGAAGGAGTACCCTGAGATTGACATTGGGTCGTGGCCTATTCTAGTGGCCATGGCCCTTATGTAATACATGAACTTGGCGGTGGTAAGTGGTTTGTTATATATTTCGAACAGAGGGGAGTAGCTCTGTTGTTCTGTGAGAAAGAGGCAGAAGGTATCCAAGACCGTAACAGGACACTATTTGTTGTGAGTCGGGAAGTATTGGACCTCGGTTGGGGGCCCCATCTGGTTAGTCTTGGAATGTCTTAGTTGTAGTATGTAGAGGTCTCCTTGGTTTTTGTAGATCCCTAATTCTAATATATGAAGGATTCCCTGAAAGTCTCCCCACCATGAACTCGTTGGGTTGTAAGAACCCTTAGAAAGCGATATACATGGTTGCCTTGATTATGTTGTTAGTATGAGGTTCAAACGATGGGTGTCCAATAAGTCTGATAGGGCTTTGAATTTACCCCTGTCTATTGGCTGTCTTTTTGTATTAGGGGGGCCCTCTCTGCGTTGTATGCCTTTCAGCATGTTCTTCAGGTAATAGATTGACGTGAAAGGTCTGTGAGTGGGGAATGAAGTGAGTAGAAACATAGAAACATAGAATGTGACGGCAGATAAGAACCATTCGGCCCATCTAGTCTGCCCAATTTTCTAAATACTTTCATTAGTCCCTAGCCTTATCTTATAGTTAGGATAGCCTTATGCCTATCCCACGCATGCTTAAACTCCTTTACTGTGTTAACCTCTACCACTTCAGCTGGAAGGCTATTCCATGCATCCACTACCCTCTCAGTAAAGTAATACTTCCTGATATTATTTTTAAACCTTTGTCCCTCTAATTTAAGACTGTCCTCTTGTTGTGGTAGTTTTTCTTCTTTTAAATATAGTCTCCTCCTTTACTGTGTTGATTCCCTTTATATATTTAAATGTTTCTATCATATCCCCCCTGTCTCGTCTTTCCTCCAAGCTATACATGTTAAGATCCTTTAACCTTTCCTGGTAAGTTTTATCCCGCAATCCATGAACCAGTTTAGTACCCCTTCTCTGAACCCTCTCTAAGGTATCAATATCCTTCTGAAGATACAGTCACCAGTACTGCGTACAATACTCCAAGTGAGGTCTCACCAGTGTTCTGTACAATGGCATGAGCACTTCCCTCTTTCTACTGCTAATACCTCTCCCTATACAACCAAGCATTCTGCTAGCATTTCCTGCTGCTCTATTACATTGTCTGCCTACCTTTAATTCATCAGAAATAATCACCCCTAAATCCCTTTCCTCAAATGTTGAGGTTAGGACTCTATCAAATATTCTGTACTCTGCCCTTGGGTTTTTACGTCCAAGATGCATTATCTTGCACTTCTATCCACATTAAATGTCAGTTGCCACAATTCTGACCAGTTTACCTAAATCATTTGCCATTTGGCTTATCCCTCCTGGAACATCAACCCTGTTACATATCTTAGTATCATCAGCAAAAAGACATACCTTACCATCAAGACCTTCTGCAATATCACTAATAAAAATATTAAAGAGAATGGGTCCAAGTACAGATCCCTGAGGTACCCCACTGGTGACAAGTCCAAACTTCGAATATATTCCATTAACTACAACCCTCTGTTGCCTGTCACTCAGCAGGTGTAGGTGGTGTTGTATTGTATTCCCGTTAGATACATTTTTATGGTGTTGTGTGCTAACTTTAGATGTAAGTGGCAGTGAGCGGAGAATGCCATTATCGTGTCTATGGAAAAGGTGTTGGTGATGTGATGTTCGGCTGTGAACCTGGTGAAGATGCTCAGTGCTCTGTCGTAGGCTTTCTTGGTGTTATCTGATGAGGCGGATTTTGCCAGGGAATGGGCGTGTTGTTTCAGAAGGACTAGTCCATTATCGGGTCCCGGAAAGCAGGGGTAGTCTCGGGTAGGCTGGCTGCGGTAGGGTGGTGTTTACATAGAAACATAGAATGTGACAGCAGATAACAACCATTTGGTCCATCTAGCCTGCACAATTTTGTTTTAAATACTTTCATTAGTCCCTGGCCTTATCTTATAGTTAGGATAGCCTTATGTCCTCTTGTTGTGGTAGTTTTTCTTCTTTTAAATATAGTCTCCTCCTTTACATGTTACATAGTTACATAGCTGAAAAGAGACTTGTGTCCATCAATTTTGCCACAAACTAGGAAAAAATTCCTTCTTGACTCCAAAATAGAAGTCAGATGTCTTCTTGGATCAAGCAGCTATTACCCCACTAATTAGAAATTATATCACTGTATGTTATGTTTTTGCAAGTATTTATCCAATTGCAGTTTAAACATCTGTAATGACTCTGACAAAATCACCTCTTCGGGCAGAGAATTCCATATCCTTATTGCTCTTACTGTAAAAAAACCTTTTCTTTGCCTTAGAAGAAATCTCCTTTCTTCCATTCTAAATGTGTGACCTTGTGTCCTATGTATAGTCCTGTTTATGAATAGATTTCCAGATAAAGGTTTGGACTGGCCCCGAATATATTTGTATAATGTTATCATATCCCCTCTCAGGCACCGTTTTTCCAAACTGAACAGATTAAATTTTTTTAACCTTTCTTCATAACTAAAATGCTCCATTCCTCTTATCAATTTTGTAGCTTGTCTCTGGACTTTTCATAGTGCCATGATATCTTTCTTTAGAACAGGCACCCAAAATTGCACAGCATATTCAAGATGTGGTCTTACCAGCGATTTATAAAGAGGCAAAGTTATATTTTCACCCCAAGAATTTATGCCCCTATTTATACATGACAAAACCTTACTGGCCTTAGCAACTGCAGATTGACATTGCATATTGCTGCCTAATTTGTTGTTTATAACAATTCCCAAATCCTTCTCGTGTGTAGTTATCCCTAGTTAACTACCATTTAGGGTGTAAATTGCTTGTGCATTCTTAACCCTGAAGTACATAACTTTGCATTTCTCTACGTTAAATTTCATTTGCCATTTTAGTGCCCAGTCCCCCAATCTATCCAAATCCCTCTGCAGCAAAGCAATATCCTGCTCGCATTATAACTTTACAAAGTTTTGTGTCATCTGCAAACACTGATACATGACTTTCAATGCCTATTTCAAGATCATTTATAAATATGTTAAATAGAAGCCGTCCCAAAACAGAACCCTGAGGGACACCACTTACCACTTTTGTCCAGCCTGAAAATTTGTCCTTAAGCCAATGTTCTACCCAAGAACAACAATATTCATCTAGACCAATTTCTTTTAGTTTGAAGACTAACCTGTTGTGAGGAACCGTATCAAATGCCTTGGCAAAATCAAATAGGTTCAAATAGAACCGTCAAATACTGTGCTTACATTGCAGTTTTAAACATTCAAATTCTTTAGGTACTAGAAAGTAAATTTGGGGCCTGCACTTCATATTTGAGAGTCAAATAGAACCGTCAAATACTGCTGTGACATTAGAGTTTGCCTAATTCAAATTCTTTAGCTGCTAAAAAGTAAATTTGGGGCCTGCACTTCATATTTGAGAGTCAAATAGAACCGTCAAATACTGCTGTGACATTGCAGTTTGACCAATTCACATTTCTTTGGTGCTAAATAGTACATTTCGGGACTGTACTTCATATCTGAGAGTCAAATAGAACCATCAAATACTGCTGTGACATTGCAGTTTGACCAATTCAAATTTTTGGGATGCTAAATAGTACATTTGGGGCCTGCACTTCATATCTGAGAGTCAAATAGAACTGTCAAATAGTGCTATGACATTGCAGTTTGACCAATTCAAATTTTTAGGGTGCTAAATAGAACATTTGGGGCCTGCACTTCATATCTGAAAGTCAAATCGAACCGTCAAATACTGTGGTTACAGTGCAGTTTGAACAATTCAAATTTTTGGGGTGCTAAATAGTACATTTGGGGCCTGCACTTCATATCTGAGAGTCAAATAGAACCGTCAAATACTGCTGTGACATTGCAGTTTGACCAATTCAAATTTTTGGGGTGCTAAATAGTACATTTCGGGACTGCACTTTATATCTAAGAGTCAAATAGAACCGTCAAATACTGTGGTTACATTGCAGTTTTAAACATTCAAATTCTTTAGGTGCTAAAAATTACATTTGGGGCCTGCACTTCATATCTGAGTCAAATAGAACCGTCAAATACTGTGGTTGCATCGCACTTTCAAAAATTCTGATTTTTTTTGGTGCTAAATAGTACATTTGCGGCCTGCAGTGTATTTCTTGCAGTCCAATAAACTAAAAAAAAAAAAAAATTTTTGACTATTGGCGGTTACATTGTCGCCTGACATAAACCGTCTGTTCGTTTGGTGGGTGAACGCAAAGAATGAGGAGAGCGTCAAATAAGGGACGTGGCCCTGGTCGTTCTGCTGCTGGCGTTAGTGGAGCTCCCGTTGCAAGGAGAGGGCGTGGTCGATCTGTGCCAGCTACACGCACAAGTGAAACACCTTCCTCAGGTGCGAGTATGCGACAGAACCTTAGTGTGATTTGGTAGGCCCGAATACCGCTCTACGAATGGTGAGGCCAGAACAAGTACAGGCGATAGTAGATTGGGTGGCTGACAGTTCCTCCAGTTCCTTCACATTGTCTCCCACCCGGTCCCCTGCTGAAAGCTCAGAGTTGGCACCTGCAGCCCATGGCCATCTGTCTTTCACCTCAGCTTTTTGATTACTCTGCTGGCGGGGTTTCCATGGACCATCCACCTAGACCTGCCACAGAAGTGGAAGAGATTGAGTACACTGATGCACAACCACTTATGTGTCAGGATGTGGACATGCGAGGACCACCGCAGCAGATGACGAAACACAGGTGCCAACTGCTGTGGCTTTCGGCAGTGTGCAGACTGGCAAGGAGGGCAGGGCTGAGGAGTGGGTGGAGGATGATGAGGTCCTAGACCCCACATGGAATCAAAGTCATGCGAGTGACGTGTCCAGTTGGGGAGGAAGAGGCGGTGGTCGCACAGAGGCACCAGCACAGCATAAGAGGGAGCAGAGTGCAAAAGCGAAGCGGCCGCCCCCTAGACAGTACGCCTGCTACTGCCCACCGCACCCAGGGACCGAGCACACCAAAGCCAGCTCCAAGGAGTCCCCTGGCGTGGCAGTTCTTCAGACAATGTGCTGACGACAAGACACGAGTGGTTTAAACGCTGTGCAATCAGAGCCTGAAGCGAGGCATAAACATGCTAAACCTGAGCACAACCTGCATGACCAAGCATCTCCACACTGTCCCATGGAAGCGTTCAGCTGTCCATCTCCCAAACACTGGAGAGAAAGAGGAAGTACCCCCCTACCCACCCATGATCCCTGACCCTGAATGCCAGCATTTCAAAATTCCTGGCCTTTGAAATGCTGTCATTCCGTCTGGTGGAGACCTACAGTTTTAAAAACCTGATGGTGTTATTGCACTGCAAGAAATGCACCGCTGGCCGCAAATGTTTCTTTTTTTATATGTCCCAATATTTTGGTGGCTACCCCAATTAAAAAAAAAAAAACAGTGTTGGCTACCTCCTCCACCGCCGCTTTTCACCTACACCGCCACGGTCACCGCCTCCTCAACCTATGGGTCACTTCGTATAAACTATGTACACAATAGCAGAGGCTTGTGAAGGCCTTTTCTCCATGCATCAGGGGTTGAGCTCAGTTTGAACAATGAAAGAGAATACCCTGCACTCCAACCATCTCTCAAATGGATAATTCTGGTGATCCTCCTGACAGCCATGCTTTAGATTTTGATTTATATTCTTACAAAGCTAAAAATCAAAGATTCCATCTAGTGCTATCTTATGGCTCAGCTGTATTTTGATTTTTTTATGCATTTTATGATATATTAAGTGATTTCCCTATCCACATTTGTTTGCAGAGCCTACTTGTCCTACTCTTACCCCCATTTTACTTCCTTTTGCAGCCCTTTCCAGGACTTTTTTAGAGGCATTTTAGTGCCCAAAAGTTTGGGTCCCTATGGACTTCAATGGGGTTCGGCTTCGGGGTCAAGTTCGAGCTCGAACTTTTGGACGAAGTTCGGCCACCCTAACATCCAGGTGTCTGCTCAACTCTATTCAAAACCATTCTTTCTGATACATAATTGTGAAAAAACAACTTTTATTTATGCTTGAATAAAGGGGAAGCATAATAGTTTATGGGTTTGCTGGTTAATTTATTTAGAGGTCAATGAACATAGATACAATTGGAGTCTTCTTGAATGATTGCTGCATAGAGAAAGAGGAATGACACAAATCATTTGGCTAGCCATAGCATTTTCTGTTTAATTTTCATGTTCATAATGTTATAATAGCAAGAATAATTTGTGGCACAAATTTCCACAAACTAATGATCTAATAAAATGATCAAATATAATATGCAATATCTCCAAAGCCAAACTGGCACAAGCATTTGATTTTGTGGCACAAATAGCACATATAAATGACATAATTAAGTAAATAATAAAATTAAGGTTTTACTTTCTTTTCTCCAGCACCGATTCTCTCTCTATGTGCTGCTCACCTCTTTGCCTCCTGCGATATCTTTGAGAAGTCTTGGCCTGTTCCATGATGGTTCTGTCCAATGCAATGAGTGCCATGAATACATTCCAGCTTTCCCATAGTAAAGCATTGTAAGCAGTGCTTTCCTGTGGGCATTCGCATCACTTGCTGTAGTTTTACTCGGTGAGTGCAGTGGAAGTGCCTCTACAGGCTGTGACTATGATAGCCCTCAAGAGATGGATTTAACCCTGTACTCAGAACACTCCTTTGAGATGAAGTGGTCTGGATGAATTCAGTGTATTTTTTATAACATGGGTTGCAACGTTGGCAAGGTTTGATCAAATATAATGTGCAATATCTCCAAAACCAAACTGGTACAAACATTTGTTTTTGTGGCACAAATCAGCATAAGTGCAACACAAACTGATAGTGTATTTGTTTTCAAAAGTTGCGGTCACATTATCTAAAATATAATGTGCAATATTTACCTTTGAGAATATTTTTTATGAGATAAGAGGATAGAAAAGGCGGGTGATTGGGAAAAGGGGTGAGAACGTGATGTTTTACGTCTGTGAAGTATAGTTTATAGTTACATAGCTGAAAAGAGACTTGTGTCCATCAAGTTTAGCCTTCCTATAGTTGACGGTGTTGTGTGATAATTTGAGATGTAAGTGGCAGAAGGAGGCAAAAGCCACCATGGTCTCTATGGAAAAATTACTTTGTACTTTAAATTCTGCTGCAAACTTTTGGAAAATGGTTAGTGCCCTGTCATAAGTGGTCTTGGTGTTAGCTGAAAGTGCGTTGTGTGTAAGTGATTGGGTGTGTTGTAGCTATTCAGTTAGTCCATAATTAGTTAGTGGAATGCTGGTATCCTGGATAGTTGGTTGTTGGCGGAGGGGTGTACCTTGAAGAATACCTGAAAACGAGATAGGGAAAGTGCGTCAGCTACTGTGTTATTTTTCCCCAGGATGTATTCGCAGACTAGGTAGAATTGTGATTTGGCGGCAAGCCAGGTCAATTTGCGGACCAACCTCATGATTATTAACGAGAAGGAACGTCCTTTGTTGATTCTCACAAGCTGCCGAATTGTCTGTGTAACACTTGACTGCCTTGCCGGTCCAGAGATGACCCCAGGTACGGCTGCTGCCACGATAGGGTAGATTTAAAAAAAAAAAAGCCAAGGTTTCTCCAAAAGACCGGCAAGTCAGCTGTCTCCATGGGCCAGTTGTCCCTGAACCAATAGTTGTCAAATATTGCAGCGAACCTGGTATGGGCTGCTGCATCTGTCCATATTACTGGGGATTGCTCAGATAGTGGGGTATAAACATGGAGATGTCATTCCATTCTAGAATGAAATACTTCCACCTGAGAAAATCTGCCCTGCAGGGTCTGGCGGGCGTACTGGGCGTATCTTGGAGGGGCTGGTCGTCACCTAGGATTAGTTCTTGTGACATCTGGTGAAAAGAGCATCAATTAGTAAAATACAGGGAACAGAAAAATTAAGACCTTCGTAAAACTGGCTTGCTGACTAGTGTGGAATGGCGAAGGAATTAGCTAATGTGACAGGAGAGACCCTGCTAGTGCCAAGTGGCGGTGAGAGGTTCTATCTATGGTTTGGACCGTGGAGGCTCTTGGCCACTAGACATTGTGGTGGGGTGTTGGCTACTCGGTGACAGTAGAAGAGTCAAATACGTGTGACCGTATCTTGTGAGGCCCTGACTAAAACCCTGTAGAAAGGAGTGTGAGGCGACTAACTTTGATTTGGGCCGCTGGGTGAACCTCTGTGGGGGCGGGGGGTCGGGCCGATATAATTATTTGGTATTAGGGGCAGCATCTAACCCTAAAAGCCAGTTCTCTAGCCCTAGTGGGACTGGTCTTTGACTGAGTAATGAAAACGTGCGGCTACATACCTGTGAAAAATGAAGTCTGGGGGAGAGATAGGTAATATACCGTAGGTGAAAAGGCGGAAACTAGGTATGGGACTGGTCCAAGACTGGAGTATCCTACGGGTGAGATAGATACGAGTGGGTATGAGAGTGAAATAGTTTGACTGAAAACTATGAGCGTGAAAATGACAGACAGTGCATTGAATAGACATACTCTTAGTGGATGTAACGGATCACCTGGCATCCCGACTGGGTACCTCCGTTGATAGATGCTCCTACTGCAGGCCAAACCTCTCTTCCTTCAGAGCGAAGCAGGAACGAGCTCTTAAAAGAGTTTAGGAGTAATTATAGCAAGGGAATATGCAGAGCATAGCAATCCCTTGTAGCAGATTCCCCCAAAAAGAGACAGGACTCCAAATTGAGGGTGGAGTAGAACTGCCTAAAACTTTATTTTACTTGGGACTAGCCCATATGGTCATTACATTAAAATTGCTGTGAAAACTCAATAAAATTACAAACAGTCAAATCATAGCAGGCAACATACAGTGACTTATTATAACATAATTACATATTTATAAATGGGTGGGGAAGAACATAATTAACACAAAATGTCTCTCCTGCATGCAGAATTAGCAATATGCAAATCTACCCGAATATGCAAATTACCAGTCTTGCTATTCAGGTAGTGCATATTACTGTTGCTACCAACAGAGGGCACTACACAAGCTCCATAGTCAAATCCACCTATTTGGTAGCAATCCTCAGTAGTACAGGAGAGCAGGCAATACATCCCAGGGGCCATAGTCACATGGCAGGAGGCTGGCAATCAGTCTTCTCCAATGCCCAGTGGTGAGGCTGGTTCCGCCACAGTGGAGATATACGTAAGAATACATGTGTGATAGAGGACCTGTACGTTGGTCTATACTAGAGACAAGCCCCTATTTATACGGAGAAATTGGGTGTACGAATAGATTTTTAAACGAAGTGTCATATAACCAAATGGACAAAATTAACCAGTATTTAATGAAAAAAAAGTGCGAAAGATAGATGAACAGACCATTCGTATGCTCGAATAGGTACAGCTAATACGTGAAAACTGTATTGGAAACTTTATTGTACGAACGTGCTGAAAACAGCAGAATGACAGAATGCTATTGGTGGGTATTTGAACATACATTTATGGAAATGCAAGCGATAAAAATGTGATACATGGGAGCCAATCCCTGCGTTTTTAGGCCCGAACATAGGAAAAACCGAACTTTATTCCCGACATGAATTTACGTGTGCGTGCCAGGTCTTGTGTCCGGAAGGCGGGAGGATGCCAACAGGGAAGCTGGAGGGTTAGGCCGGAGGTCCGAGCAGTGGGGTGCTGGAGCTGAAGTTTTGGCGGGACTGTCCAAGGAGGAAGTGCTGGTTGCTATGGTAACTGTCAACCAGCGAGATTTAAATATGCGCCTTAATAGGAGCCTTGAGTTTAAATATGCAAATAACTCCTCCCACAAATTGAGGCCTAATGGCCTTCCTATATATGTATATATGCGCACTGTGGGCTCCCTGCTACCTGCACACTGCAGGGGAGGGGGAGGGGGAGGCGGGGCAGCAGCAGCACACTGTCTTCTCTTTCCAGATTCTTTCTGCTTAACTTCGTCGATCCCTGCGGCCGTCAGAGCGTTGCCACGGGTTACCAAGGCAACGCTCCGCACAACACGCAGGCTGGTCTCGTGAGAGTTAGACAGAGAGGAGCTGGAAAGGGAAGGCAGAGAGGCTGCTGGGCCCCCCTCTGCAGTGTGCAGCAGCTGGTACCCTCCACTAAGTCACCAGACCGCCAGCATGGAGGGGGGAATAAAATAATAATATACAGAAATAAATGTGAAAAAATGCTTCCCACCCTACTTTACACACACACCCACACACTGCATCCTTACACAAGCAAACACTCAGCACTCACCACAATCACACTACAATCAGTAAACACACGTTGCATTCACCACAATCACACTACATTTAGTATACACATTTTGCAGTCACTAAAATCGCACTACATTCAGTATACACACTTTGCATTCACTATACAAACTATGCACTCACTACACAAGCTACATTCACTATACACACTCTGAACTCACTACACACACTACATTCACTATACACATACTACATTCACTATACACACTCTGCACTCACTACACACACACTACATTCACTATACACACTATGCACTCACTACACACACTACATTCACTATTTATACACTGCACTCACTACACACACACACACTCTACATTCACAACAAACATACTACATTCACTACACACACTCTACGTTCACTCTGCACACACTACATCCACTACATCAAAAACACACACTGCAGTCATTATACAAGCACAAAGTACATTCAGTTTTCACACTGCCTTAAGTATACACACTTTGCATTATCCACAATCACACTACATTTAGTATACACACTTTGCAGTCACTAAAATCGCACTACATTCAGTATACACACTTTGCATTAACTATACAAAGTATGCACTCACTACACAAGCTACATTCACTATACACACTCTGCACTCACTACACACACTACATTCACTATACACACTCTGCACTCAATACACACACTACATTCACTATACACACTCTGCACTCACTACACACATACTACATTCACTATACACACTCTGCACTCACTACACACACTATGCACTCACTACACACACTACATTCATTATTTATACACTGCACTCACTACACACACACTACATTCACAACAAACATACTACATTCACTACACACACTACATCCACTACATCAAAAACACACTCTGCAGTCATTATACAAGCACACAGTAAGCACACTTTGCATTCACCACAATCACAGTACATTCAGTATTCACACTTTGCATTCACCACAATCACACTATATTTAGTATACACACTTTGCAGTCACTAAAATCACACTACATTCAGTATACACACTTTGCATTCACTACACACACTACATTCACTATTTATACACTGCACTCACTACACACACACACACTACATTCAGTATACACACTCTGCATTCACTATACACACACACTACATCCACTACACAAACACACACTCTGCATCTAATGCATACAAACATTACACACAATGTACAATAATGCATCCACTATACACACTGCATCCATGACACACATGCCGCATTTACCACACACATTCTACATTCACTATACACACACCACATTCAGTACACACACACACTTCATCCTTGTGAGCGGACTTGGGGCATCCTCTGATGTGCTGAGTCCTCATAGTTGAGAGACTTAACAAGGCAGTGAGTGTAGAAAGACGAATCACACTGACATCATTGTGATTTTGGCGAATTAATGTTTACAGTTGCTCTGTGCCTCTCAACCATTCACCAGAGAACAATACATTTCTGGGCAGAGCTATAAATTTGATACTGGTTCCTAGAGCAAAAGTAAAACAAATGCTGTTAACCCACTTCAGAAAGTTTGCAAATCACTGTTGATTTGTTACATTCACGTTTGCTAGGAGTTGTTGTATTCATCAAGATTGCTATTCTAAATCATAGCAAAAAAAAAAAAAAAATGCAAATAAAGACAACTTTGTTATGTAACTTGTGTAGTCTTTAATTCTATAAGCTAGAGAGGATGCTTAAGGGATATTATAGGCATAAAAAATAGCTTATTGAAATCGTTTTTCGATCATGCCCCTGCAGTCTCACTCCTCAATTCTCTGCTGTTAAGGAGTTAAATCACCTTTGTTTCTGTTTACGCAGCTCTAGCCATACATTCCCTGGCTGTGATTTTCACGGCCTACTTGAACATTTTGTTTTTTTAAATCAGACTTTAACTTGCTTTAGAATTTTTTATCTAATGCTCTGTAAATTTAACTTTAATCACACAAAGGAAACTCCTGCAGTCTACAAGGCTATTAACAGAGCAGGAGATACAAAATCTAGATTTTGTATCTCCTGCTAAAACTAATTTCCTTCAAATGTGGTACACAAAAAACACTCATCCAATGCCACTTAGAATGAAACAACCTACTAAGTGATAGACTAAGGCAGTGATGGCGAACCTTTTTGAGCCCGAGTGCCCAAACCGCAATACATGCCAACTTTTTTTCCTCAAAGTGCCAACACGGCAACTAAATCTGAATACTGAGGTTTAAGTTTAGAAAAAACAACTCATACAGTTGTCTGAACTAATTCTCCTCTATTCTCCCCCCAGCATCTTCCCTCTCTCCCCCCAGCATCTCCTTCTCCTCTCCCCTTCAATACAGGAACCTAGAAATAGAATATCTGTTATTTTTCAGTGAGTGTATATAGGGAGATGTGTACAGAAAAAAACAAGTAATAAAATGGCACTAAAACAATTATTACAATACAATATAAGTATTTAGATAAATATTTAGAAAAATTTGTGAAAAAGCTCCACTCACATATAACCACGTAAAACCAAAAATAAAGTGCGCTGTGCCTTTAGGACTATAATCTTTTGAATACCTTGAGAATGATACCATATAATAGTGTAAATAATTTGGAAATATTAGTGAAAAATGTTATAACCAAAGTGACAAAGTGCACTTGTGAAAATCACATTTATCTTGTGTAATGTGTAAATATTAGCAATAAATTATTTTCTTACTCTCTTAGGAGTAACCCACTTGGCTTGTATCAATGTTCCACTCTGAATCTCAAAGAGAAAAGGGAAAGAACAAACTCATAGGGCAAAAAGTATGCATACAAAAATAAAATGATATAAACCAGAACACTCACAAAAGTAGAGCAATCTAGTCTGCTCTAAACTGTGATGGCATCTTTTGCAACATTTGCAGACTTGAAGCTGTCATGAAGATAGACAATCCTTTATTAACACTCTGGATAAAAGCAAGTACAAGGCAGGTAAGTCCCCTTCATATATCCTCTCCTCTCCAATATGAAGTGTACACCAGTCCCTGGGTCGAGCGCCGGCTTCACAGGACTCAGAGAGCTGAAATCTCCTACCACTTCTTCCGGGAGGTGGGGCTTACGGCCGTTGAGCGTAATGACATCAGAGCGTGATGACGCGTGATGAGCTTCAAGTCTGCATATGTTGCAAAAGATGCCATCACAGTTTAGAGCAGACTAGATTGCTGTACCTTTGTGAGTGTTTTGGTTTAGATAACTTTATTTTTGTATACATACATTTTGCCCTATGAGTTTGTTCTTTCCCTTTTCTCTTTGAGATTCAGAGTTTCAATATTGATACAAGCCAAGTGGGTTACTCCTAAGAGAGCAAGAAAATAATTTATTGCTAATATTTGCACATTACACAAGATAAGTGTGATTTTCACAAGTGCACTTTGTCACTTTGATTATAAAATTGAAGATTATATTAGCTTTTAGTGTACTAATAATCTTAATTTTAGTAATGACAGGAGGCGAATATTTGCATATCTTTCTTTACTGAAAACTCCAGCAGCATAGAAACAGTAACAACCAATAAGAAAAAAGATATGGTGCCCATAAAAGGCCCTGTCTATGACATCACTTCCTCTTTCTTTGAAGCGAAAATTAGGTAACAACAAAAACACAAACATATTTAGTTAACAGTTCAACAATAGAGCAGGAAACATAACTCCGGTAATTCCATGGTGTAACGGTATGAGAAGGCGAGTTCTTGTCCCGAAGGGAAGACGTTCACGCTGAAATAAAAAGAAAAGGGTGAGAGGTCTCTGAAGTGGAAACCTGTCCGCATGCAACAAACATAAGTAACCTGACCATTCTAATGGATACAGACTGTGATAACTATCAACACTGTATGAAAACCGTAAGTTAAAACATTTAATAAGTAAAACAAAATTAATACAATGTACATGATCACGAATCCAACAATTTCGTACTAGAGACAGCTACATGTCTAAGCAGTAATACAATCCTAACATGCATGCTATCCTGAACACTAGAACATACACTATATAACACGAGATAACTAGGGAGGGATCCCATAGGGTGGGAAATATTCGCCTCCTGTCATTACTAAAATTAAGATTATTAGTACACTAAAAGCTAATATAATCTTCAATTTTACCACATGACAGGAGGCTTCATATTTGCATTTTTAAAGCTTAGAATTGACTAGTGTGAAGGAGGCGTGAGAGGATTGACGAAAATAAAAAGTCCTAAACGTACTCTCCCGAGTCCAGTCAGCGCAACGCATAATGTCGGGTAGGGATGCGCCTGCCAAGAAGGCTTGGGATGCTGCCGCACCCCTGACCGAATGTGCTCCGAAGCTAGGTTCGATACCTGCTAGCCTCAGTAGCCAGCGTACCCATCTGGCCAGGGTTGTTGTAGACACCGGAGCGTGAGGTCTTACGTAGGAGATCAGCAACTGACCAGTCGGGGTGAGCCGAAGGTTGGCTGTGACTTCCGTATACCTCAGCAATGTCCTGACAACGCACAGCTTGGGGTCCGATTCGAAGTATGGATAAGACACTGAGGACGAGTCTGATTTAGTCCGTCTAGAAATGGAGAAGGTGACCCCCTCCGGAGTGAGAGAGAAACCGTCCACGTCAAAGGCCCTAACGTCTGACACCCGTCGAAATGAGACGAGGCATAACAAAAAGGCCAGTTTCGCTGAAAGCTGTTTCAGCGATAGAACGGGGTTGTCTGGCCAGCCCCGCAGGAAATCCAGCACCCCATTCACCTGCCAGAGGTTGGAGTATTTGGGTGCAGGGGGTCTAGTAAGTTTGGCACCTCGCAGTAGACGGCATACCAGAGGATCTTGACCCACTGGCCTGCCTTGTACTGGGACGTGTGCCGCTGAAATAGCCGATCTGATCACGTTAAGGGATCTATATGATCGACCCGTCGAGAACAGATGAGCGAGATAGTTGAGGATCAGTGGGACAGAGGCAGTAAAGGGATCGGAATCCCTTTCCATGCACCAAGCACTCCAGGCTGACCAGGCGGATATGTAACATCTCCTGGTGCCGGGGGCCCATGAGTCCCATAGGAGGTCTTTAGTAGGTTGCGATAGGCCATGGACCGACCAGGAGCCCCTGAAATCGTCCAGGCCACCAGTTCTAGTTGTCCTTCCAGGACGAGGGGATGGGGTTCCCCCCGAGGTCCCGACAGGAGCAACGGGTAGGTCGGGAGCCGAAGGGGATGGTCGTGCGACATCTCCAGGAGGTCCGGAAACCATGGTTGGCTCTGCCAAAGTGGTGTTATGAGCAGGAGCGATATCCTGTGAGTGCGGGAGTATCGCAGTACCCTTGGGATCAGTGAGAACGGAGGGAAAGCATAGGCCCCAAGGGGGGGCCAGTCCTGCAGGAATGCATCCGCTGCTTCGCCCTTCGGATCCGGAAGCCAACTGTAGTACCTTGGTAGTTGGTGATTGGTCCTGGAGGCGAACAAGTCTATTGTTAGAGGGCCCAACCGCTGACGTAGCGTCTGAAATATCTCCCTGTTGAGTTTCCAGTCGCTGGTGTCTCTCCAGTGGCGTGAGAACCAATCCGCCGTCAGGTTGGAGATACCTGGGAGGTATTCTGCTTGCAGCGTGATGTTTCTCTGTAGGCAGAAACTGTAGATGTCTTTCGTGGCCTCCGTCAGGTCCTTTGACCTCGCTCCGCCCAGGCGGTTGATGTATTGTACCGCTGAGACATTGTCCATGCGGAGCAGGATACAGCAATTCGACCTGTCTTTGGCCAGGCTGCGGATGGCGAAGGATCCCGCGATCATTTCCAAGCAGTTGATGTGTAGGCTGGTCTCCTCCTCCTGCCATGGGCCTCCCGTGGAGGCGTCCGTGCAATTAGTGCCCCATCCCCACAGGCTGGCGTCCGATTCCACTATGAAGTCCGGTGAAGGGCCGAAGATCGCTTTGCCGTTCCAGGCTTGTATATGTAGTAACCACCATCGTAGTTCCGACCTCACTTCCGACGAGAGTGGGATCCAGTGGTCGTAGGAGTGTCCGGTGCGCAGATATTCTGCTTTCAGCCGTTGCATGGCCCTGTAGTGTAGAGGGCCCGGGAATATCGCTTGTATGGAGGAGGAAAGGAGTCCCACGATTCGGGCGAGCATCCTGAGCGGTATTGTGTCCATCTTCAGGACCCGTCTGATTTCCTTCCTTATTGAAGCTATCTTTTTCGATGGAAGGCGTAGTACACATTCCTTCGAATTTATGTCGAACCCCAGGAATTGGACCGACTGGGAGGGAGAGAGAGACGACTTCTGTCTGTTCACTACGAAACCCAGGGATTCTAGCGAGTGAACGACAAATTTCGTCTGTGATCGCAGCCTGGATGCGGATTCGCAAAAGATTAGCAAATCGTCCAAGTAAACGAGGCAGCGTATGCCCCTCGTTCGGATGTGAGCCATCACTGGTCTCAGCAGCTTCGTGAAGCACCACGGAGCTGAGCTGAGGCCGAATGGCAGGCAGGTAAATTGGCATATCCGTCCTTTCCATCGGAAACGGAGGAATTGCCTGCATTGGGCGTCCACTGGGACGGATAAATACGCATCTTTGAGGTCCAGGCGAGTAAACCAGTCGTTCTTGATGAGAAGGTCTTGTAGAAGGTGGATTCCTTCCATCTTGAAGTGTCTGTAGATTACGAATGAGTTTAACTGTCGGAGGTTGATAACCGGCCTGTATTCGCCCGTCTTCTTCTTGACCAAGAAAATGTTGCTTAGAAAGCCTCCCCCGTCCGGTGCGTATTGTATCGCGCCTTTCTCGAAGAGGGCGCGGACCTCTTCGTCTATTAGGTGGTTTTGTCCTGCTGACATGTGGATTGGGGGAGGGGGAGCGTTTTGAATGGGTCGGGTGTTGAGCCCATTCACGGATGACATGGGGGTCCAGTTGAGAGTCTTGGCTGAGAGCGAGGTCCGCGAAGTATAGCATCTTGGCAATGGGGCCGAGCAAGTCCAGCACTTTGTCCTGTGCCGCTTTCATGCCCTTTTCCGCCCCTTTGCGTGGGTCCCTGCCCGTGCGTGACATGAAGACCACCATAGTGTCGTCGAATTCGGGCGTCAGCGCCACCTTGTCGGGAATTAGCGGCCTGGGACATTCAGTCTTGAGGCGCGCCCGTACCTCCTTCTCCAGCGGTTTGCGCAGCCAGTAATGTATGAACTTCGCCAGGTGATCTGGCAGTGTCCATTCCGAGGACCGTGGGTGTCGGATGGTGCGCGGGTCGAACAGCGGTGTCCCTTGGTCGTCCAAGAAGACCCCGTCTTCAGACTGGCCGGTGTGAAGGTCGTCATCGAGTTCCTTGGCCCGGTTGCCGAGAAAAGTCTCCTTGACATACTCTGAAGAGGTGGGGGGGAGGTCTTGCCATTCCTCGTCGTCTGAGGGCGAGCCGTCCCCGTGCCACTCGTCCACCACATCCAGTGCCTGCGGCACGTAGGCCTCGTCCTCGTCCGAGGATTGAGGCGGGAAGGACGTGGGTTGTCGGTCCGCGTTCCTAATGCGCTTGACGGACAACTTGCCCCTAGTCTTGGTGGAGGGAGGACTCAAAACCTTCCTCTGTCTCTTGGCCTTTGACACCTCAGAGCCTGAAGCTTCCATGCGTTCAGGGGGGTTTGTGTCATCTTGGCCGTGGGGTAGCGCCCGTAAGAGGGCCTTTTCTACTGAAGCCGCCACGGCGGCGTTGATCATGGTTTGGAAATCTTGGGTGCTTTGAGTATCTTCCATGATCTGGGGCTTGTATCGACCTGTTGGGCGAAAACAAGGTTCAGTGGAGGAGAGCCACGTACAGATATAGATTGACTCTGCGTATGTTTAAAAGGCTCTATATGCACGTAATATATGATTCAGGGCAATATGCGTATCTCAGTACCTAGGAGGTATGGGCCCTTGTGCATATCAACGGGGTTCGCCCCGGGTGGTGTGCCGTGTCAATCAGAGGACACCCACATCAATTAAATTGGGTCGTCAGCGCCCTTGCATGCGTATCTGGGGGGTCACCCCAGGTGGTGTGCCATGAAAAAATACCCAGAGGACACCCACATAAATTTGCACCCTTAGGTACAGTCGTGTAATATGACCCTGTGTAGGGTAATTAATATAGCATACCCCTGAGGGTAAAGTAATGTCAGATCCCCTGTGGGGTATGAATGTATATGTCCCAGCAAGGGACAGTGAGTCAATCTGTACAATTGATAAAGAGCCTTTAATAGTCAACTTCATAATACATTTCCTGTGCATGCAATTACTCTGCCTCACTGAGGCATAAATACAGTGTAGGAAAAAACACACCCTTGAAGGGTGTAGGTGTAGCATAAAAAATATGATGGCACTTGTGAGCAGCTGGGGGGTCACCCTGAGGGCACTCCCCGGTATCGTGGCGGCGATCGGGTGAATCCCGAACCGCCGTGTGTGAGGGTGAGGCGGCCGTCGCGGATCTCGCGAGCCGCGAGATCCAAGATGGCCGCCGGCCGCGTGGATAGAGGTGTCTCGCTCGCGGCCGCGAGCGAGGTGAAGAAAAACGCGGCAACTAAAAATTAAACCCCGGCTACCCTCCACCCGTCCCCAACAGCCCCTGTGTGTGGAGAAAAAGCG
>OW240924.1:40263823-40346066 GCA_933207985.1 Pelobates cultripes
ATATCCTCTCCTCTCCAATATGAAGTGTACACCAGTCCCTGGGTCGAGCGCCGGCTTCACAGGACTCAGAGAGCTGAAATCTCCTACCACTTCTTCCGGGAGGTGGGGCTTACGGCCGTTGAGCGTAATGACATCAGAGCGTGATGACGCGTGATGAGCTTCAAGTCTGCATATGTTGCAAAAGATGCCATCACAGTTTAGAGCAGACTAGATTGCTGTACCTTTGTGAGTGTTTTGGTTTAGATAACTTTATTTTTGTATACATACATTTTGCCCTATGAGTTTGTTCTTTCCCTTTTCTCTTTGAGATTCAGAGTTTCAATATTGATACAAGCCAAGTGGGTTACTCCTAAGAGAGCAAGAAAATAATTTATTGCTAATATTTGCACATTACACAAGATAAGTGTGATTTTCACAAGTGCACTTTGTCACTTTGATTATAAAATTTGGAATAATATTTCCAAATCATTTACACTATTATATGGTATTAATAGGAATTCAATTGATTATAGTCTTAAAGGCACAGAACACTTTATTTTTGGTTTTATATAGGGAGATGTGACTAGGGTTGTATAATCAAAGTGATTTAACTCCTAAATGGCAAAAAAATGGAGCAGTGAGAGTGCAGGGGCATTATCTATACTCTAAAACTACCAAAAAGTGTCCCTCTAAGCCTGCCGACTTAAGAGAGGGCACCTCTTCACTACCAAGTAAGGTAGTGAAGTATTTATTTGAAATATTGGATGCATAGCTAGAGCATGTACGCTAAATAGCAGTTTGTATATGTTGTACAGAGATGCATACAATATAGTTTAAGTTTGTATGTCATTTTATTTGTTCAAGGGACTCTATAGTTACCCAGAACATTTCATCTCAATGAAGTGCTCTGGATGTAGTTGCCCTGTCCTAGGGAGATATATATATATAGAGAGAGTGAGATCTACTCTAGCATACATGTTCTATAGTGACAGGTTTTCCCTGTTTAATGTGATATATGCTTGCATTTTTTTACATGTTCTTGTTTGAAATCGGAAAATTCTAAATAAAGTATTGTTTTTTTGTTTTTTTAAAACAACATATTAAGAAAGTCAAAAACCATTAAATAGATTAAAGTCACGTTAGTGCCCGGAGTGTTCCTTTATAAAACCATATGTTTTAGTGTTTTAAGGATCACTCTAACCTCTAGTAACAACTATACATCCCTGTTTCCCTGATGATAATTGTACCTTCTCTTTCCTTCCAAGATGTGCATATGGCATGGACAGATCTCTCTCTCTCCTCCTCCCTCCAGCTATTTTGAAAACCCAAGTTGCAAACAAACTGTTCTTGTTTCACTGTATGAAATTGCATATTTATTTATTCAAATATTCAAGCAATCTGAGGTCAGATTGCTAAAATTAGGCTGTGAGAATTCTATGGCCATTTTTGCTTTTTTATATCTTTTAATTATACTACTCTGTAAAATAAACAAACATACAAAACTAATTTCCTTCAAATGTGGTACACAAAAAACACTCATCCAATGCCACTTAGAATGAAACAACCTACTAAGTGATAGACTAAGGCAGTGATGGCGAACCTTTTTGAGCCCGAGTGCCCAAACCGCAATACATGCCAACTTTTTTTCCTCAAAGTGCCAACACGGCAACTAAATCTGAATACTGAGGTTTAAGTTTAGAAAAAACAACTCATACAGTTGTCTGAACTAATTCTCCTCTATTCTCCCCCCAGCATCTTCCCTCTCTCCCCCCAGAATCTCCTTCTCCTCTCCCCTTCTCCCTCCATTATCTCCTCTTCTCCCATCCTTCCCCCAGAATCTCCTCCTCTTCTCCTTCAGATTCTCCTCTTCCTCTCCCCCAGATTCTCCTCTTCCTCTCCCCCAGATTCTCTTCTTCCTCTCTCCCAGATTCTCCTCTTCTCCCACCAGCATCTCCTCCTCCTCTGCCTCAGCATCTCCTCCCAGCATCTCCCCCTCCTCCGTGTCCCCCCTTCTCTCCCGTCCTCCCCCCAGAATCTCCTCCTCTTCTCCCCCAGATACTCTTCCTCTCCCCCAGATTCTCCTCTTCCTCTTCCCAGATTTTCCTCTTCTACCACCAGCATCTCCTCCTCCTCCTCTCCCCCAGCATCTCCTACTCTCACCCCAGCATCTCCTCCTCCTCCTCTCCCCCAGCTCCTCCTCTCCCCCAGCATCCCCTCCTCTCCCCTCCCCTCAGCATCCCCTCCTTTCCCCTCCCTTCAGCATCTCCTCCTCTCCCCTTCTCCCCCCTTCTCTCCCATCCTCCGCCCAGAATCTCCTCCTCTTCTCCTTCAGATTCTCCTCTTCCTCTCCCCCAGATTCTCCTCCTCTCCCCCCAGCATCTCCTCCTCCTACTCTCCCCACCAGCATCTTCTCCTCCTCTCTCCCCCAGCATCTCTCCTCTCCTCTCCCCAGCATCTCCTCCTCCTACTCCTCTTCTCCCCAGCATCTCCTCTTCTCCCCAAGCATCTCCTCCTCCTCCTCTCCTCCTCAGCATCTCTTCCTCTTCTTTCCCCCCAGCACCTCTTCTCTCTCCCTGCAGCATCTCCTCCTCCCGCAGCATCTCCTCTTTTCTCCCCGCAGCATCTCTTCTTCTCTCCCCCAGATTTTCCTCTTCTCTCCCCTCAGCATATTCCCCTCACTACCCCAGCATATCCCTCTCCCCTCAGTATATCCCCCTCTCCCTACCAGCACATAAATAATGGTTGGTTTTTTTTTGGTGTGGGTGGAGGTTTGAAGTCCACCCAGGCTCCTTACCAGGTGGATCCGATTCCTTCCTGCCAGTACCACCTTAACAACATTATGGGCCCCCGGGCAAAGCAGTGCACTGGGGCCCTGCCTACACACAACTCACAGGAATAAAAATGTAAATATTATAGATAAAATTAGCCTTATATTTATTAGTATCTCCAACAAATGCAATACAAGTAAAATACACAGACTACTGAACACATTCACACACAGACTGCTGAATACATACACACAGACTGCTGAATACATACACACCGACATGCACACAGTCCGCTGCATACACGCACACACAAACATACATACAGACTGCTGAATACGTACACACAGTTTGCTAGATACACACACACAGACTGCTGAATACATAAAGATTGCTGAATACACACACTGCTGAATACACATACAGACAGACTGCTGAATACACACACACAGCTGAATACATACACACAGTCTGCTGAATACACACACACACACACATACTACATTGAGGGGTGCAGTGTATGTGTTTGTGTGTACGGGTGCGGAGTGTGTGTGGAGTGCTGTGTGTGAGGGGTGCTGTGTGTGTGTGTGTGTGTGTGTGTGTGAGGGGTGCTGTGTGTGTGTGTGTGGGGTGGTTCGGGGAAAGTGCTGTGTGTGTGGGGGGTGCTGTGTGTGTGGTTGGGATGCTGTGTGTGAGAGGGGTGCTGTGTGTGTGTGTGTGGGAGAGGAGGGGGTGCTGCTGCAAAAAATACAAATATATTAATACAAACTGTGTGTGTCCCCTCCCTTCTTCTTACCTTTTGTGAAGGAGGAGTGGACACAGAAATCCCTGGTGGTCCGGTGGTGGTAAGACATAGGTTCGCCATCACTGGACTAAGGTGACAAGAAGATTTTGCTGGCCCCAAACGTTTCTGCAAAGTGAAGTTTTGGGGATGGGGTTTCAGGTTCTGGAGGTATTTTTGGAAAGACAGACTGTAACGGACCGTTTTGCACACAAGAGCTTAAAAACCGTTTAGGCGATATTCCCCTTTCAGATGCACAGACAGCTACTGCAAGCACCAATCTCCCGAACTGCAAACTACACGAATTCTCCAACTCCTGAACAGGAAACTCACGAATACTGGAAACAGCTGAACAGGAAAAACCATACGAAAGGTTTACACTGCTGGCAGTCAGTATACAATCCAATTCCCCCAATAACGAGACGACACTTTGTTTGAGGGTTAAGCAGAATCTGACTGTACTGGCACATACAGCCTCTTTTATTCCCAATCCACAAACTTAGTACTGCCCACAGGGTTTTACAGAATAACCAATCAATCTGTACAATACCCACAGACACTCCCACACAAAAGCCTCCCCTCTGCCTGTGATACAATTACCTTACACAATGGGTAATCTAATTATCACAGACAGAGAAATACAGTTTCATAAAACACATCACAGGGACCCCAAAATATGCAATAAGCCCCGTTCAGTACTTTGGAAGATACAGTTTAATGCAGATTCTGCAGAACATATACAGGCTGAATGAAAAACAATCACTGTATAATGTGTCCCCTGTTGTATAGTCCAAAACCACTGCACGATGTCTCTGTGCACCAAATACTGGCGAGATGGCACTGTGTTGAAAAGTCCAAACAGTGTCTGTGAGTTAAAATGGCCGCCATCCATTGTTCTCACCATGTACTTCATCCATTGTTCTCACCATGTTCCTCTGATACAGGAAATGGTGGCCACCCAGTAACTCCACAGTATGTCCCCAGATGGTTCTTAAAGGGCCAGCAGCATCACAACACAAATCCATTATGCCCAAATCATGTCTTTAAAGGGCAATCCATCCCAGGGGCCATAGTCACATGGCAGAAGGCTGGCAACCAGGCTTCTCCAGTGCATAGTGGCGAGGTTGGTTCTGCCACACTTCCCCCTTTACCAATCAGACTAACAGGGTATCTGACCTCCTGCCAGTCAGTGCCCTTGTTAGTCCAGCAGCCCACCCACAAAACACAATCAGTAATACAGCCCACCCACAATAATTGGTTACTACACCTGGGTAAATGAGAACTTTGTCCGTGTCCAGGTACCTCACCATGGCTGTGTGGGTGACTGGTAAGCGGACTGGGTGGGTTGCTGAGTGGGCAGAGACCAGCGGTACTCTGTCCTGGTGCCAGCACTACCACGGGGGGCGTAGTCTGGTTGGAGCCTGGTTGTTGGAGGGGGAGACCGACTGTCTCCCCTTTGGCTAAACAGCCCTGTCGCTGGGGGGCAGAACCGACTGTCCCTACCCCCTGTGCTGTAAGTGCATGGTTGTGGGGCTTCTCATCTCCCCTTGGTGGGCTAGGCCGCTGCTGGGAAGTATTCTCCCTGTAGCTTGGACGCAGAGACCCTGGTCCCATCTGCGCCAGTTGGGGAGCTTAATGTCTCCCCTTGGTGGGCTACGCTGCCGCTGTGGAGAGGGGGCAACAAGCTCTTCTCCCTGACACTCTCTCTGCTTGGGGAGAGGGGGACCGACTGTCTCCCCTTTCAATATATTGTCCTGCTGCTGGGGAGGAAGGACGGTACTTTCGGCTCCCTGGGACTCACTTAACTGCTGAGGAGAGGGACCAACTGTCTCCTCTCTTAAGAACACACACTGCCGCTGGGGAGGAAGGACGGCACCTTCAGTTCCCTGGGACACACACTGCCGCTGGGGAGGAAGGACGGTACCTTCAGCTCCCTGGGATTCACACTGTCGCTGGGGAGGAAGGACGACACCTTCAGCTCCCTGTAACTCACACGGCTGCTGGGGAGGACGGATGGCCCACCCCCTTGCCCGCTCTGATTCCCATGGCAAGTACTCTCCCACTATTTTCTTCACAAACTGTACGGTTTTCTCTGGGGGGTTGGTTCCGAAGTAAGCCAGCAGCGCAGTAACTTCTTTTTCAAACGCCTCCAGAGTGTAGTTGGGCGCCATGCTTGCGCTGCTGAAGTTGGTTCTTTTGTAGATAAGGTCGCTGTACGTGTACTGACGTTGCCCTCAATTTGTAATCCAGGAACTGGTGTTGTCTTATAGCTGTCCTTCTGGGCTGTGGAAATGATCCCGTCGCTTGCCACCAATTGTAACGGACCGTTTTGCACACAAGAGGTTAAAAACCGTTTAGGCGATATTCCCCTTTCAAGCACTCACCATGTGCCTCTGATACAGGAAATGGTGGCCACCCAGTAACTCCACAGTATGTCCCCAGATGGTTCTTAAAGGGCCAGCAGCAGCACAACACAAATCCATTATGCCCAAATCATGTCTTTAAAGGGCAATCCATCCCAGGGGCCATAGTCACGTGGCAGGAGGCTGGCAACCAGGCTTCTCCAGTGCATAGTGGCGAGGTTGGTTCCGCCACACAGACTATTCAAGGAAGTTTGTTAATAGGCCTGTGAACAGAAATATGATTGTCATTGTAGAATCAAGAAGGAATATTTTTCAATTTCTGTGGCTTAATTCATCAGTTCAAATTGTGTTTGGATCAGCAGCATAGACAGTTTTGTTAAATTTAACAGGTGTAATAATGTTTGTGAAAATCAAATCTTGAAGCTCTTTAATCAGTTTCTGATTTCCTGCACCGTTAGTGTTTTGTTCTAACACATTTTTTATACTTGTCACTTAGTGGGCATTTGGTGTCACTTTGTGGGAAATAACAACACTGGGACAGACTCCGTATGCTGGCATTGAGAATTCTGAAATTTACAGCTACCTCATTGCTGGGAACAGATTGAAGCAACCACCTGACTGCCTGCATGAACTGTAAGTAATGTGATCGTATTTTCTACCTCCTAGGCAGTTTCAAAGGGTCTGTGCATGTGTGTACATCTATTAACAACAAAATAACATGTCAAACATTAAAGGACCACTCCGCTCTTCCAACCCACCCTTCCCCCAAAAACCCTCACAGTTTAGTCGATATACCCCCAATGAATACATGCATGCATATTTTTATTCATGTATTCATTGGGAGTATAATCTAAAATAGATTACAAAAGCTGCAGTTTTTATGACTGCAGCCTTTGTAAGCCCTCCCCTTTTTTTTTCCTGGAAGAGACTTTTAGTCTCTTCACAGGGAAATAACCAGAGGCTTCTCATTAAGAAGCCTCTGACTTGGTCCCCACTTGCACGCGCGAGCCAGCTTGTGCAGACTTTTGCATATTCATCTATGCGCGCCCTGCCGGTTGTGGGCTGCTGAAGCTGGTCTGAGGTTTGTTAGGGAGGGTAGGGGAGGCAGGCACACTCCAGTGTTTCATTGACAGCCAGGGGGGAGTTTCATAGGTAGTTTATAAAATTTTGCCTTTGGATTGGCTGAGATTATCAAGACTTGCTTTAACCCGTTCTATGCCGCCCTCCGGCGTTTAGAGCCGGTTCCTTAAGGATGGCATAGAACGCCCGCCGTCCTTAAGGAACCGACTCTAAATGCCGGAGGGCAGCATAGAACGCCCAAACCGTCCTTTCTACTTACCCGGTCGCCGGCGATCCTACACCGGTGATCGCGGTATGAGGACTCACGTGGGAGCCCTCTTCTTCGGCCCCCTGGGCCATGTGATCACGAGGTTCTTGCGAGGACCTCACGATCACATGGACGGCATAACTGTCCATTGCAATGCCAGCAGGAAGAGTGCCTGTAATGACAGGTACTCCCCATGCTGTCTGAAAATAAAATAATTAAAGTTTAAAACAGTGTAAAATAATATTATATATACTTAGATCATATATTTATTTATTATATATATGATCTAAGTGTATATATATATATATATATATATATATATATTTGTGTATGGCACATTATGAGGACGTAGGGCAATTATAGTAAAAGAAGCAGTATAAGTAATAGCAAGTCAGTTGAGGTGTGCCGAAACTGATGTGAGGTTAGGCCTGTAAAAGATGGCCCACCTAGGATAAATGTTAATGAATTGAGGGTGCGGTGGGAGGGGCACTTCCGGGAACGTCAATGACAGGTAAGCTGGGCTTGTTGTGGTTTATATAGGGAAAAATGTATCTCCCACAATTCCAGGCCAAGCCTTCTATTTGTGTACAGCACATTATGAAGACGTAGGGCAATGATAGTAAAAGAAGCAGTATAAGTAATAGCAAGTCAGTTGAGGTGTGCCGAAACTGACGTGAGCATAGGCATGTAAAAGAGGGCAAAATTATTAGAAGCAATTCTCAAAATACATATAAGTTTATTTAAATACAAACATTATTTAGACATGTCATGGAAAGCCATTCGTATTTCTTTTTCAGGGTTAGGAATGTACCTATTGTATGCAGATGATTTCCATCTTCCCATGTTTTTTATGATGTGTGTAGGTACTTGGTTACCTGAGGCAGCTGAAGCTGCACCAATGCGAAAGGAATGACCCGTGAATGCGTGTGGGCTATGTCCTAGCCGAAACAATAATGTACGGATGTAATACATAAATTGTTTAGTGGTTAGGGGTTTTCCTTGAATAGCTAACAGTGGACAGTCCGGTTTGGAAGTGATTTGGGACATCAATAGTTTATCTAAAACTAGGATAGGACACCATTTGGTAGAGGTAGGATAGTATAGATAAGACGTAGTGGTCTTGTTTTTTGATTAGGTGTTTCTTTTGGAGCCAAAGCTTAGAATCGGTTGTTTTTTGCACTGAAAATTCTTTGGGTCTCAAAAACCCATAGAAAGCTAAGTAAGCTGCGGATTTTATAATTAGGTTTGTGATGTGTTCAAAAGGGGACGTGTCGAGGATATCGGAGATACTTTTAAAGAGTTTACTGTCTGTGGGAAGTCTCTTGATGGGAATATGTGCTGATAATCTGTGCACGCCTCTTAAGACACTTTTTACTGGGTAGGAGGTTAGGAATGGAGTTTTGTTGGATGGCTGGTTAACATGTAGTGCTGTATGCCTGTTAAGTAGAGTTTGATAGTGTTGTAGGCTAATTTAAGAGAAATATGGCAAAAAGTTGTAAATGCAACAACAGTTTCAACAGAAAAAGCATTTATCATGTGCTAATCACGAACAAAATCCTTAAACAACGTGTATGCTCTAGAGTAGGCTTTCCTTGTATTAGTGGACAAGCCTGCTTGTGTGAGAGATCTACTTTGCTGTAATAGAGAACTTAAAGCATAATTAGTTCTGTGAAGCTTGGAGATCCCATGGGTTGCGGGTTTGCTGATGGGTGAAACTTGAAAAACTCCTGCAAATTCAAGTATGAGATAGCATCAGCAGCGTTATTTTGAACACCCGGAACGTGAAAACATGTAATGCAGAATTGCAGGTTAGCCGCTAGCCAGGTCAGTCTCCTTATTAATTTCATAATCGTTAGGGTCTGAGAGGGACCTTTGTTAACTATATCACAGGTAGCTATGTTATCTGAAAAGAATCTGACTGATTGTCCACTCCATTCTTTACCCCAGATGTGTGCAGCTGCCACTATGGGATAAATTTCAAATAGAGCTGAGGTGGTATTGAAACTTTCGAGTGAGATGGTCGATTCATTCCCGAAAATTGCTGCATACCCTAATGCACCTGAAGCATCGGTCCAGATTACAGGGGAATCGTCAGATATGGGTGGAACAAATAGCGACCTGCCATTCCAAGATGATAGGAACAGCTGCCACATTTGTAGATCAGCTCTAGCTGACTCGTTCAGGGAAATAGTGGAGTCGTCGTCGGGGAGGCAGTGTAATAGTGAGAGGATTCTGGATATGAAAGACCTACCCTGAGGAATTATTCTCATAGCAAAATTTAGTGAACCAAGTAGTGACTGTAGTTGTTTCCTTGTGCAAGTGCCTTGTGACGTGCAAGTGTTTATGTATGAATGTATCCGGTCTACTTTCTCTTGAGGCAGGCTGGCTTGCATAGAAACTGAATTAAGTGTAATACCCAGGAATGTAATCACCGTGTTGGGACCTTCAGTTTTGTCTTGTGCCACGGGGTCTCCTAAGTCTTTGAAAAGAGTGAGCATGTGCTTAAGGCTGTGGGGTGTGTGCTGGTGAGGTTCGATAGTGAGGAAGTCGTCTAGGTAATGAATGACTACTGGACATCTGCAAGAGTTGAATAGGAGCCAGGTTAAAGTTTCGGCAAATATATCGAATAATTTAGGGCTACTTTTGGATCCGAAGGTCAGTCTTGTAGCAAAATAGTAGCTTCCTTCTGTCAGGATTACTTTTTGATCCAGCACGTAGAACTGTACAGCACGGATGACAAATAAGTAACGTATTACCGGTCCTTAGAATGGCCGGATTTAACGTACAAAGAATAGTCAAAAATACTAGCCGAGGTCAGGGAACACAGAAAGGGACACAGCGATGAGGAAAGCCAGGAGTCAGGATACCAGAATATAGAGAAGTCAATAAACAAAGCCAAAGTCAAAAACCAGGTAGAAAACTATAAACAGGAACGCGCTCTCGGACAACCACAAGGGAAACCACGACAGGGCACTGAGCAGGCTGAGAACTGGGCCTAAATACCCCTCCTTTCTTTCTGATAGGCTGTAACCGGCCTTTGACCCCAAAGTCAGTTACCAGGTTTCATTTGCATAATTGCTGCTCAGCATTAACCCTTCTGTGGATTAGGTTGCTGCTCGGCACAACTTTTCCTGTGTGGACAGTAAATGTCATTAACCACTTTTCTATAAGCAGATGAATACATGAGACCAGGTTTCATTTGCACAATTACTGCTCAGCATTAAACCTTCTGTGGATTAGGTTGCTGCTCGGCACAACTTTTCCTGTGTGGACAGTAAATGTCATTAACCACATTTCTATAAGCGGATGAATACGTGACACCTTCCCACTTAACTCCATGCAGATGCCAGAGTGACTGGTGGATGGGAAGCAGTTTAAATGCGTTTGTGATATCGGATTTGCTTAACCAAGCAGCCTTCCCGGCATGAATGATTGCTTGGATGGCATCGTCAATTCTGGCGTATTGCAGGGAAAAGTCACCTGACGGGATCAGAGCATTAAGGCTGGGTGTAGGGGATGAGTGTGGTGCAGAGAAGTCGATAATCAGTCGCTTTTTATTGTTATATTTTCCTGTGGCGATTCCTAGTGGGTTTGTCCTCCAGGAAGTGAAAGGAGGAGTAGTGAAAGGGCCTATCATAAAACCATTTGTGACTTCTTTCTGTAATAGTTCGCGTATGCTGTCTGGGTCTGTGAGTGCCGACTGTAAGTTGGGGCATTCTAAAACTCCTGTGGGGAGTGACATAAACCCTGTGTGGAACCCATTATTGAAACCAGTCGTGAGAAATTCAACCAAATGAACAGAAGGATGATTAGACAGGTAGCGTTGCAACTTAGGTACGTTTATTGGTGTGGAGGATTTGTTAGGGTGCAGTCTGTTGGGGCACATTGTTTTGGCATGTGCTCTAAAACACACAGAGCATACGTGCAACAGCCTACAAGCACTATAGCTGCAACCGCCTGTATTAAAATTGTTGTAGACTTGTGCTTTACCTAGAAAAACAATAGGCCTACCAAGTTTGTCTCTCAGTTCCCTCTGTGATGTGTTGGATTGGTATCCGGTATTGGCGCTACTGGTAGAAGGGGATGCTACGTTTTCAGGACAGAAATTTACCGAATGAGCTGCTGAAGAGCATATAGCGCAGGAAGGGGTTTTAAGGCCTGCAAAATGCATCAGAAATAATTCTGTGTCTAGCTGTGCCCAATCGGTAACCGTATTGTAATGGGAGAGAGATGCAGCGGATCTGGAAGAAAAAGACTTATGATAATCATAAAATGCATAGCCGCCGTACTTGTATGCTAATTCTACCACCTTATGAAGATATAAGTCAAGTTCCTCTCTACGGAGTGGGAAAGCTATACAAATCACATCCGAATGCGAGGACAAATTCGGGGATATTGAGCTTCCTATTTAATCTAGGGTCTCTAGACTTCATCACTAGTGACAGATCCTCGAAGGTATAGGCCCTGTTTTCTACCACGTCTTGAGATGCAATCAGTAGTGATGCTAAGTTTATGTCTTTCCCCTCTATAATGTCCCGTCTTAGAGCCTGAGGAATGAGATGAATGGGGTTAATGATATTAGTAGCTCTACTAGCTGGTGGAGGGTTATCTTTACCTCCTGAGTTAGTGGTAGGCTGAGTAACTGGCACTGGAATCTCTGGAATGGTTGTGATATTGTTTGACTCAAGATTATCCAATCTATTGTTAATAGTTGCTACTGAGGAAACGAGGGAGGCCGTGATGTTGTGTAATTCTGCAAGGCTATTCTGCACATTGAAATCAGAACTGGGGTCTGGCCTTTCATTGTCCTCAGTAATATTTAACAACCTTAACAGTTCGGCTTTCCTGGCTGTCGCTGGGAAAGGAATATTCTTTTTTTAAGTTTAGACGTGATCTTAGGGATAGTCCAGGAACGATAGCTGGAAGCTGGACTTGGTGGACTGGCTCGTCGCTGTGAGCCTGATCTGAGTGGGGTGCTGGCCACTGACAGATCATCTCCTTGTGTAGAATCGTTAGACATGCTACGGAAGTGAGGTAGATGGGTAAGGTTAGTATGGTACCGTATAGAATGGTAGTGACCCAGCTTACTAGGCTAGTGCCTACTGGCGAAATTGTATTAACTAGCTCAGGTTGGTGACAGGTGAGGCCCTGACTACTTGCCAAGTGGCTATGAGAGGCTCTACCTATGATTTGGCTCGTGGGGCCTTTGTGCCACTGAGGTGGGTGGCGGGGTGTCGACCTCTCGGTGACGCTTAACAGAGTGTAATAACGATTGGCCGTGACTGGTGAGGCCCTAACTAAGAGTTGGTGCAAGGCTCTAACTATGAATTGGGACGATTGGCGCGAACCTCTGAACGTAATGGTTGATAGTATGCCTTGCGGGACCACTTGACTGCTAGGCGAAGAAGCCTATGGGATCTTACCTAACTTGACGAGAGTTTTAACGCTACTGATAACCTTGCCTGGGTTTGACCTCTATACATACCTGATAAATGACTTGTCTGACGTATACTGAAGCTGAGAACAATCCTTATTTGAACCTAAAACATTTTACAAAATTTAAATTACCACCTAACCCTGGGAGCAGCTGTAATTATTGATTATCATTTAACCCAAAAGGTTGTATACTAACGGTATGCGTTGAAATGATTTAAGAAGATTTGGCGGGTGATCGCCTGAAACTTTAACACTGTAAAAGTTGCTTTTAACCAAAAGGTCCAATTGTACGTAATGTCGTATATACTTACGTATATACAACATGTCGTATATAGTGTTTCTTAATAGAGAGGAGAAACAACATATAAAGCAATGTCATTTAAACCATATTGTAAGGTGAAGTTAGTAAGACGAAATGCACAAGACTGTAAACCTGTCCGTAGTTAAAGGACCACTATAGTGCCAGGAAAACATATTCGTTTTCCTGGCACTATACTGCCCTGAGGGTGCCCCCACCCTCAGGGTCCCCCTCCCGCCCGGCTCTGGAAAGGGGAAAGGGTTAAAAACTTACCTTTTTCCAGCGCTGGGCGGGGAGCTCTCTGCTTCCTCTCCTCCTCTTCTCCTCCTCCTGGACTGAATGCGCACGCGCGGCAAGAGCTGCGCGCGCATTCAGCCTGTCGCATAGGAAAGCATTTACAATGCTTTCCTATGGACGCTTGCGTGCTCTCACTGTGAAAATCACAGTGAGAAGCACGCAAGCGCCTCTAGCGGCTGTCAATGAGACAGCCGCTAGAGGAAATAGGGGGAAGGCTTAACCCATTCATAAACATAGCAGTTTCTCTGAAACTGCTATGTTTATGAAAAAATGGGTTAACCCTAGCTGGACCTGGCACCCAGACCACTTCATTAAGCTGAAGTGGTCTGGGTGCCTAGTGTGGTCCTTTAACTAGAGACACTTTAAGTACCCCTATTGATAGTACATCGTAACGAACCTATATATATGCATCCACATAATAAGCCTAATTAACCGAATTTAGCCTCTCAAACCTTGTGTAAGCTCAAGGTGGTGACAAAGCCCCACCAGTCAGGCTACTCAACATATAATTGATAACATAAGATTTACTAAATGTAACCGTGTTAGTAACAAGAACCGTATTATAAACTAATTTTCCGGTGTTTATAATATTACTGCAGTATGTGAGTGAGAAGCCAACTTGAACCACTACTTGTTAGTTTATACCCCACTACTTGTTAGTTTGCACTAACGGGGGTTTGTAGTGTGTTTGCTTAAAACAGCCAAAACTGAAGGGCATAAAAGTAGTGCAGGGGTTAATTATTGATTTTAAGTGCGTGGACACTTAAAAACTCCTGAGTAGGTGACTGTGTAATACGAAATTGTTTATTGCACAAATTATGACGGCATATGTAAGATAATGGAAGTTTTAGTAAGAATGGACAGTGACGATTGTAGAAATTTTTTTTTATTTTTTTTTTATATATATAATAACCAGAGTATATTGTATGAGAGGTTGGAAAACTGACTGTCGGCCGTCGGGCAAGTAATGTCAGGACAAGACAGTTCGGCATACTATAACCTCTATAATAACAATGAATCAACAATAATTTATAATGAAGTGTTTAACTGGATTGTAGCCTAACTGAACAACTACTGAAGCGAGTGAAAGAGTAGCAGATTTTAACATAATTGACAGTTTAAAACACCTTTTTAGCTTACTTAATATAGCTTTAAGAGTATAATTGCACAAATACATAAAGTTAGCCATATCTTTAATGAACGATACCAAGCCATATTGAATACAGCCACAAGGTGGCGATATTTAGCCATACATACTTACTGAATGGCATACTAACAGTTAATCACAGCTGACTGCAGCCCTGAATAGAGTCATGTGACGGAGCGCACGTAAGTATGAGTGTGTGTGTATAGGAACGGAACCTGAGAAGCTGGTATGCTGCAAGTATGAGAGGGGACCCTTTATGCACCGTGCCCCCAGTGAGTACGTGGGGGGTCTTTGTGTACCGCTCGTATGCCGGGGAGCCTGAGGGGCGAAGGGGTTCCCTATCTAATGTTACACATGGCGATGGATGCGCCCGTGTGATCACTCACTGTTTTGACCGGGGAACAGCCTCGTGGAACGGATAGACGTTTTAACCGGGGGCACAGCCTCGTGGAACGTTAGACTGGCCGAAAGTCAGTTTGATGTGTGTCTTTCTCGCCCACTGTTGCGTCTGGATCATGTGAACCGGAAGTAGAACAATGCACTTCCGGGAACGTCGGTACCGTTGGGAACCGTCGATGACAGGTAAGCTGGGCTTGTTGTGGTTTATATAGCGAAAAATCTACCTCCCACAATTCCAGGCCAAGCCTTCTATCTATCTATATATATATAAATATATATATATATATATATATATATATATACACACACACATACACTGTCTATGTGTATTTTAATATTAATATATATAATTATAAATATATATTAATATCAAAATACACGTACAATGATATTGATTAAATATATATAATTTTCATTATATATATATATATATATATATTTATATATAATATAAAATAAATAAATATGTAAATATGTAAAAAATAATAAATAAATAATATATGTGTAAATTCATTCTAACTGTATTTTAAAATGAATATATATATATATATATATATTGATATCAAAATACATGTAGAATGAAATATATATATCTATATACAGAAGTATATATGTATTTGTCACTATATATATATATATATAAAAATTATTTTAAAAAATTATATATATATATATATACACACACATATATATAATAATTCTGCGTATATGTTTATGTAATAATTTTACAAAATTAGGTAATTTTATTATTTACAATTAGCAGGACCAGCCTGACAACCCAGGCCAAAAGTCCAGGGAATTTAATTTGCTAGCACTATATTTAACCCTGTAACTTTCCAAGACACCATAAAACCTGTACATGGGGGGTACTTTTTTACACGTGAGACATCGCTGAATACAAATATTAGTGTTTCAAAACAGTAAAATGTATTACAACGACGATATTGTCAGTGGACGTGACATTTTTTGCATTTTCACACCCAAATGGCACTTACACAGACAATATGATTGTTGTGATACGTTTTACAGTTTTGAAACACTAATATTTGTGTTCAACGAAGTCTCCCGAAGATAACAGTACCCCTCATGTACAGGTTTTATGGTGTTTTCAAAAGGTAGAGCGTCAAACAAGGCTTGCGTTTCAGTTTTTTCACATTGAAATTCGCCAGATTGGTTACGTTGCCTTTGAGACCGTACGGTACCCCAGGAATGAGAATTACCTCCATAATGGCATACCATTTGCAAAAGTAGACAACCCAAGGTATTGCAAATGGGGTATGTCCATTCTTTTTTAGTAGCCACTTAGTCACAAACACTGGCCAAAATTGACGTTTTTTGCATTTTCAAATATTGACACTAACTTTGGCCAGTGTTTGTGACCAAGTGGCTACTAAACAAGACTGGGCATACCCCCTTTGCAATACCTTGGGTTGTCTACTTTTGCAAATGGTATGCCATCATGGGGGTAATTCTCATTCCTGTGCTACCATACGGTCTCAAAGGCAACATAACCAATCTAGTTTTCAGTGTGAAAAAACTGAAAAATGTAACATGCTATATTTGACCCTGTAACTTCCCAAAACACCAGAAAACCTGTACATAGGGGGTACTGTTACACGTGAGACATCGCTGAATACAAATGTGTATTTTATTGCAGTAAAATCAAACAGTATTATGACATTCACAGTTAGAATGTCACGTAGAACTAAACATTTTTAAAAAAATGCTTATTTTCTCCCATTTTTTTATATTTTATTCATATTAAATTATGTTTTATACCTAAATATTTCATGTTAAGTGAAAGCCCTGTTTTTACCCTGAATAAAAAGATATATAATAAGTGTGGGTGCACATAATATGAAAGAGGTGAATTATGCCTGAACAGACATATAGAGCAAATTCAAGTTTTTGTTTACGTTTTGTTTTGATCACAACGTGTACATTTGGCTCAGTCCTTAAGGGGTTGAATCTAGGAGCCCCCTAAAAAGTTAGGTGCCAGTATTTATTTATTTTTTAAACAAAGCTTTATTTTCAGCAACAAAAATTACAGAACTTAAAGGGACACTATAGTCACCAGAACCACTTCAGCTTAAACAATTTTTTTAAAGACAGGGGGTGGATAGTTTATTTGCTTTATCTACTTTACTGAACCCTCCCGCAGCAAAGAAACCATTAACATAACTAGTAAAAAAACAATCAACCAATTAGCATAAAGATAGACATATAAAACTCCCAACAAGACCTCTTTCTTTGATAAGGTCATGCAGGAGAGAAGGAGATTACAAGAAAAGTATTACAAACTTGAATCTAATACATCCGAATAATAACGATCGGCAATCACAATGGATCCTCTGCCATAAGGATCGTGAACAAAGCGCCACCAATATTCAAGGCCACCAATGCCACGGTGCACCAAACTAAGTGAACACAGAAGGAACCATCCACACTAGCCAAGGTAAACGTAACCCAATGTGCCATGGTGGGTCAGATACTGCCTTAAAAAGGACACACTTACCAGATCAGGAGTTGGTCTTGTGGAGTGCAATGGAATGACAAAATTGACTAGATATTGCAGTGAAAGCCGTGAGCCACACAAATATGAGGTCTTTCAGGAAAATAAGGATACAAAACTGAAGTTAGTTAGATTTAGTCCTACACAATAATGTAAAAGAAACGTTGTCAGGTGACAGAGAAAAGGATCGACATTGAAAAACTGAATGTCCGACAAAATGATACCAAGCAGTGTAGAAGGGCCAATTTCGCTAATAACTACCATAATGACAAATTCTCATCTGGCCAGTCCTCCAGGAGGTTAAGAACTGTGGAAACATCCCAAATGAAGAAGCAGCGAAATGGAGGGTGAGTAAGACGGATTCTGCTGAGGCGGTGACAGCTGGGTCTTTCCCCACACTGGAACACAGAATGGTAACATGTAGATATGGCAAAATAAAAAAATGTTAATTCCCCTGTAGGACTTGCCTTGTGAAAAAGGGAAGATAAAAAATTCAAGATGACCACCACAGGGGCCGCAAAGAAGTGCAGATGTCTTTCCAAACCAACTAAGACCAACTAGTTTCCAGAGTTCAGGAATCCCAAACTAAGTCCAGAGCCATTGGCGATAGACCTGAAACATCCCTTGATCCCTATAAATGGTCCAGGCCATGAAGGAAAGACAATCTTGTAAGATCAGCTGATGCAGATTTCCCTCTGGGATCATCATAAGACAATTCTAGACGCAGTGAGAACCAGGGTTGAGTTCTCCAGAGTTGTGTTAACAACAGTATTGTCACAGGAACTGAAGAGTCCGAATAATCATGAAGAATGGAGGGAAAACATACACCCCCAACGGGGGACAAAGACTGCAGAAATGCACCCACCACCAGAATGAGAGGATTGGGAAGAGGTAGTCCATCTGACATTTTGCCCTGGACGCAAACAGATCCAGATGGAAATGCCCCCAGAAGACCATCCTGAAGGCAGAAATAAAGTGGAGAAGGAGTAGAGAGAGTGTGTCAGGTTGCTGTATAAGAATTGGGGGGTAACCCCTATTAATAAATAAAGCCAAGAAATGAGTACTAGTACCAAGTGGGGGGAAGAAAGAAGAAAAGATATCTCATACAAGCCTCCCCAACCAGTACTGGTACATTAGCAGCAACCGTAGGTTGTACATATAAAATTAAAATATAACTTTTAATAGATAGGTTAAAATGATAAAGTGTATGGAAAATAATATTATTTAAGGCTGAGAGGTAAAAAAAACACCAAAACAAATATGGATAGCCTTAATTGCCCTTGTCTGGTGGCAGCATCCGTTGCTACTGGGTATATAGAGGGTAAGAATAAGAGGACCCTGTTAATGGTAATCTCAGTGGTTCCAAACATATAGCCCCCCAACTCTCTAAGCCACCTTGTTGGCAAAATATCTAATCCTCTCAGCAATAAGAATGGGAGCCGAACTATCAACCGGCTACCTAGTAGTACATCGTAAAATCATCTAAGCTGGGTGGTAAACTGGAGTAAATAAAGTATTTTAACTGCAGTCTCGTCCCCTGTCAACCTCCACCACCCACTAACTAGTTAGCGTCCCGACGTGCGTTTCGCCGAATCTCGGCTCTTCCAAGGGAACCAGGTCAGAGCTAGTCTGTTGTTTAAATATCCCGCCCTCTACTTTGATTGGTTTGTATTTTCATCAAACCGATAAGGGGGAGGAGAAAAAGAAACGGATAAAAAAAAAAGTTTAACCCTTCATGACCGGGTGCAAATAATAAAAAAAATATAATAATTTCTTTTATAAATTATACAAAAACTTTAGGCTAATACTAAGGTAATAAGATATAATAGCGTAATGACAAAATTGGTTTGGTAGTATAATCTTGAGCTAGTGTTAAAAAAAAATGAGTTGTAAGAGATTTGTATCAAAATTATGTTGCAAAATCCAATTAATAGTTCTAATGTAACATTTGGCCAGGATAGTGCTAGCTTAGTAATAAAAAATTAGCATACCCTATCCATAACACAAGCTTCTCTATTTCTAGTGTTAGTGGTTCAGAAGGGGATACAGAAAGATCCCTATCTGCCATACCTGCTGTATGTAATTTATCAGAAGAAACAGGACAGTCAAGAAGCAGATAGATCGTCCCGTTATCTGCCATGATTCCTGTGTATCTTTTTACAGAGAAAGCAGTTCCAATCGTTAGTCTCTCTATCGACCGTAAACTCTACATGTAATATAACAAAGGGGACAGCACAGTCATGATTTTAAATAGTTTAAATGCAGTTTTCACATCCCATTTTCTACCATAATATCTGTGTTCATTCTCACTGAGGAAACAATTCTAGCCTTAAGTCATACATATGGAATTACCTAATTCCATTAGCAACCATAACCACTGTTTTTGTTATCTCAAAGGTTTGACATTATCTACATAAAGAAAGCAAATTAATATACAGCTTAAGGTATATACATATATACATAGATACAGTTTGCTTTGGATGTAATCATCCTTGCTTTCTCCTTATATCAATGGAATTGGTTGATAGTTTAAAGTGTATGTCTCATATAGACATGTGTTAAGGTTAGATCCTGACAGCCAAGATGGCTGGACGTGCTCTCTGAAAGCTCCGGCACCTGCGGACATAAAAACACTAATCCTGCATAAACCCACAATGCCAGCAGCACATGGTGCCCAGAAAATGAAGCAGGACCACACATGGAATGAAACAATACCAGTCCCGCATCGAAACGCAGCACGAGAGCCTGAACCGGCCAGGCGGCCTAAACCGGAGCGGAGCCTGAAGCCCGGGGAAGCGGCCGATCACCCGGCACGGAACCCGCTCGCACACGAGAGCTAAACACTACCTTGCAACCCCCCTCTGGACCAACAGGGGATCTCCCGGTCCTCACTGGGGGCGATCACCCCCGTAAAGCTACCCGAGCAAGCGACAAAACCTGCAATTACACGACAGGGTGAGGGCCTAAGCAAGATGGCGGAACAAGCACGGCCTGCGACATGGAGCGCCCATGCCAAGCCACCCAAACATACCTTGGAATTCTTAGATAGGCTCTATACGAGCCTCTGGAAAGAGCTTCATAACAAGGACCGGGCCTTCAAGCAAATAATGAAAGAGATGGCGGTATAGATTCACCCGGCAATCCGGCACCTCCTGTGCATGAACCCTCCCAGAACCTCCAGAGCGGCCTCCCGACGGAGGCGACGCCAGAGCACAAGAAGGCAAGAACAAGCGACAGGTCCCTCGAGCGCCGGCACAAACTATTACACACGCCACTATTACCCAGCACACCCGACCGGACCACCACTCAGAGGCACCAGACACCGCTGACATCCACGCAGAGCTCACTACCCCCCGAGGTTCCTAAATGCACGACATACCGGAGCGGAGTACACCTTACATGGGTTCTTGGAAGGGGCAGATGAGATGGCCACCCAAGTTTCTGCACCTCTAGAGCTCTAGCAGCCGAGGGACTCAAGCACTTACACCCCTGCAGCCTTCCATCGCAGGGCATCGACTAGGCAGCATACTGGGATGCTCACAGCACGAGAGGGGCAATGGCGAGACCCACACCATATGGATTCCTACGGACATTTAGAGGCAAGATAGAAGAAACTAACTTTAACATATACTGGACATATACACTTTAACTATGATTTTTTTCTACCAGAATGACCTTTACATTGACTCAGTTATCATACCTGCCAATATGCTATACTTAAACTACCTCATTATAAGCGCTTATAACACACCAACCCTTCAACCTGAGGGCCTGGCCATGCAGCACAACCTGTTTATTAGCCCGCAGCCGCCCAAACTACCATGACCCCCATATCAATTTGCATGGGGCACTGTGCCCTTACATAACACATACCATGCACGGCATTCAGCCTAGAATCAACTATCTTATCACAGGCACCTGCATAACAATCAACAGTACATATAGCATGCAACCGTATAGCGCAATCTATCACATCCACTGGGCTGCCTAAAGTGCACAGACCCGTGCACCCTCACACTGTACAACAAGACGCATTTAACCTGCTCCATGTTCAAGCTTGTTTAATCCCCACAAGGTTCTTGAATTGTCTGAATTTACCCAAACCTTACCAAGTTGTTTAATCAGAATGTCAAACCTTTACATAATCTCATATAAAAATGTGCAAGTATTAACACATACCCTATTGTTAAAATAATTACTTGAAAAGCATGAGGAATGCCGTCGGGGCACGACATGCTCGTTTGTTATATTTTCATAAAATAAAAATATGACTGAGTGCAGTCTCCAGTTGCTGGCATCCCTCCAGTGACGGAAGAACCAATCTGCCACCAGATTGTCTTGTCCCGTTTAGATATTCCGCCCTGACAGAGAGAGGTTTGTTCAAGCAGTACTAATCCAGAGAAAGATCTGATAGAATCTTGGAGCAAGAGCCTCCCAAACAATTAATGTAGTGTACTGCCGACATTGTCCATGCAGAGGATGAGAGAACAGTGGTTCCTGTCTTTCATGAAGCTGTGACAAATGCATGAACCTGCAATCAATTCAAGGCAGTTGATGGGTAAGTCCTGTTTATTTGTTGCCACGCCTTCGGAAGTCGCACCACAGCCCAGAGAGCTGGCATCTGATTCTAGTGTGAAGTCCGGACCTGTTCCGAAGATTACCATACTGTTCCAAGCCTCCATATGACATAGCCACCAGTGTAGTTTGAGGTGAACTTCGTCTGTTAATGAGATGATCTGATCATAAGAAGCCTAGGTCCTCGGACGTCCTTCAGACGTTGCATGCAACGATTGTGCAAGGTACCAGTGACTTGAGGTCTCCACAGCATACATTGAATATCCTTCCTACATTATTTTATAGGGTGGACGTTTCAGCACCACCTGAATGGAGTCCATGGTGAAGCCCAAAAGTTGAACCAACAGAGATGGGGTCTCTAGGAATCCTAGGTCCTGTAACATGCTAACAATCAGGATAGTATCCTTCTCGATAACAGTCGGATCCTGAGCCATCATGACGATATCATCCATATAGACAATGGATCTTACACGGGCTCTCAGAGATGCCAGGTCCAGCTTCAGGAGTTTGGTGAAGCACCAGGGGGCTGAACAGAGGCCAAAGGGAAGGCAAGTGAATTGCCATTCTTCCACCAAAATTGGAGAAAATGTCTGTCTTTGTGATGAATTGGGACGGTAAGTTAAGCAGCCTCCACACGAGAGAACCATCCATGTTTACAGAAGAAGTCTCAAAAGAGGTGAATACTTCTTATCTTGCAGTGGTGGTAAACCACGTACACATTGAGGGTGCGTAGATTGATTACTGCAAAAGGAAGATGTTGCTCAGAAAACAGGGAGGACCAGTTCCATGTGAATCAGTGCCAGCTACGTCTGGTATATCCAAAGAGGCTGCAGGGGAGGCAGATACAGAAAATCTATCCAGAATCCGCCCTATGGGGGAAAAAGGGAGACAATATGCCCGCAATAGATATATTTGGAAACCTCTTAACTGAGGTAGGCTTGTCTTGGGAGGTTGGTGTTCCACGTCTATGATTGGATCTACTGGGGAAGATTATATGGTGTTGGTACAGATAGGAGGACTATTTAAGGAGTGTGATATATGGGGCCCGATTATGCTGCCCTGCTGGTGGTACAGCTCCGCTGCTTACCAGCCTTGTCCCCAGAACCATAGACCTTATTAAGAGAGAGCTGCACTTTGTTAAGGGATGTGTAGAAACCTTCATATCTACACATAACTGAACAAAGCACAGAGGAAAAGCATGTGGGCAGTGATGCAATTGTGGAATCGCCACACCGGCACCCACGAATGTGGGACAGTAGGGGACCTGAAAGCAAGAAAGCCCAGAAACAAATCCCACAGTCTAAAAACCACAATCCATACAATAAAACATAAAAGCAAATGAAACAAAACAAAAAAACACAATAATATACAGGAATACAGAGTAAGCATTATTATTATTTTTATTATTTATTTTCAGTCACAAGTACATTTAGTTTCAGAATGGTTTATGAATTAACTGCATAAATGCATTGCTTTACAATCTATGCAGAATTGAATTGCAACATCCCAATAATATATAAATGCGACTATATTAGCCAGATACCAATAGTATTTCCCATGTTGGCTCACATTCACCTCCATACTATATATAACATTGTATATCTATTTATTATAAGTTGTTGGGGCATAGTTGCTGTTCATGAGCAGGTGTAGAGATGTTTTGTGGTCTAGTGTGAGGAATCTAGTTGGTTAGTCTTTCCCTGCAGTATTCCACAGAGTAAGGAGTGAAGATTACGATTCAATATGTGTTGTAGCTACACTATATAGACAAAAGTATTAGACACCTGACCATTATACCAACAGGGACTTTTATGACAAAACATTCTAAATACATAGACATGAATATGTACGTAGTCCCCTGTCAGACAGGTAAAGTTCTCCTGGCAATCAGCCAAACCCAGACTCGCCCATCAGACTGCCAAACAGAGAAGCATTATTTGTCACTTTACAGAACATGGTTCCACTGCTTCAGAGTCCAGTGGTGTGAGGTGCTTTACACCACTCTATCCAACATACTTGGTGATGTAAGGTTTGCATGCAGCTGCTCCGCCATGGAAACCCATTTCAAGAAGTTCCAGCCACACAGTTTTTGTGCTGATATTAATGCCAGTGGGAGTTTGGAACTCTTCAGATATGGAATCAGCAGTGTTGACAGCATTCACACACCAGCGCCTCAGCCAGGGCCGGATTAACATAGGGGCTGATGGAGCTGCAGCTCCAGGCCCAGGCCCAGGCCCAGGCCCATGGAATAGGCCCACTGATTTTTAATTTTTTTTTACTTTTTTTTTTATTTTATTTTTTATTTTTTACACTCTACTCTTAGGGATTCCACCTGGCTTTTATTTTATTGGCACAGCCAGTATTTGAGGCTGCCTGGCTGGTGCCAATTGCAGTGATACTGGCAATATAAATGCTGGTATTTTTCTCAGTATAAACAAGAGATTACTATGCAATACCAGCACTGGCCAGTAGGGCTTGCTGTGTGTGGAGACAGGCAGGGATAGGAAGTTCCAACATATCCCTCCCTGCCTATCTATATTCACTGATCTGCAGGGGTGCAGCTACAGAGAGTCCAGACAGCAACTTCCACCCTGCAGAGACAGCCTACAACTCAGGAAAGTAAGGGATGGGGGAAAGGCTGCGAGGAGACATACACTGAGACACTAAGGGACACTGGGAGACATTATGGCAGACACTGAGACACTAAGGGGCATTGGGAGACATTATGGCAGACACTGAGACACCAAGGGGCACTGGGAGACATAATGGCAGACACTGAGACACCAAGGGGCACTGGGAGACATTATGGCAGACAATGAGACACTAAGGGACATTGGGAGATATTATTGCACACAATGAGACACTAAGGGACACTGGGAGACATTATGGCAGACACTGAGACACTAAGGGGCATTGGGAGACATTATGGCAGAGACTGAGACACTAAGGGGCACTGGGAGACATGGCAGACACTGAGACACTAAGGGGCATTGGGAGACATTATGGCAGACACTGAGACACTAAGGGGCATTGGGAGACATTATGGCAGACACTGAGACACTAAGGGACATTGGGAGACATTATGGCAGACATTGAGACACTAAGGGGCACTGGGAGATATTATGGCAGACACTGAGACACTAAGGGGCATTGGGAGATATTATGACACAGACACATGGGGACACAGTGTCCCCATGCCTCCCAGCCAGTGTCCCTGGTGTCTCAGTGCCCCCTTGTCTCCCAGTGACCCCTAGTCTCCCAGTCTGCCAGTGTCTCACTGTCCCCATGTCTCCTAGTGCCTCCATGTCTCTCATTGCCTAAAGTGTCACAATGTCCCCATGTCTCCAAGCTAGTGTCCCTGGTGTCTCAGTGTCCCCATGTCTCAATGTCCCCCAGCCAGTGTCTCTAGTGTCTGTGTCCCTGGTGTTTGTGTCCCCATGTCTTCAAGTGTCCCTTATTTTCCCATTGTCCCCATGTGTCCCAGCCAGAGTCCCCTTGTGTCTCCGTGTCCCTAGGTCTCCCCATGTCCCCAGGTCTCCCCGTCTTCCTAGTGTCCTAGTGACATGGGGACCCTGGGATACATGGGGACACAGGGAGACATGGGGCATTGAGACACTGTGATACATAGGATCACTGGGAGACCTCGGGACACGGCACTAGGGGACACTGGGAGACATGGGGCACTGAGACACTGATACATAGGGACACATGGGGGCACTGAGTCATGGGGGCACTGGGAGACATGGGGGCACTGGGAGGAATCCATCTATACAGCAGAATCAAACTAATAGTTTTTTTGGTGATTTTACAACATTTTCTCTTATGTCACTCCTTTTTTTTCCAAGAAAGGTGGCAACCCTAACTACTTTTCACATACTCTTACTTAAATATGGAAACTTAAGTGGGATGTATGGGAACAAAACTTGTGTGGACTGGCTGACAATGAATATAGTTAAAGGGACACTATAGTGACACTGAGAGACTAGGGGACTCTGGCTGGGACACATGGGGACAATGGGAAAATAAGGGACACTTGAAGACATGGGGACACAGACACCAGAGACACAGACACTAGAGACACTGGCTGGGGGACATTGAGACATGGGGACACTGAGACACCAGGGCCACAGACACAAGGGACACTAGCTTGGAGACATGGGGACATTGTGACACTTTAGGCAATGAGAGACATGGAAGCACTAGGAGACATGGGGACAGTGAGACACTGGCAGACTGAGAGACTAGGGGTCACTGGGAGACAAGGGGGCACTGAGACACCAGGGACACTGGCTGGGCTGTGTCTGCCATAATATCTCCCAGTGCCCCTTAGTGTCTGCTTAATTCTAGTGTCTGCCATAATGTCTCCCAGTGTCCCTTAGTGTCTCAGTGTCTGCCATAATGTCTCCCAATGTCCCTTAGTGTCTCAGTGTCTGCCATAATGTCTACCAGTGTCCCTTAGTGTCTCAGTGTCTGCCATAATGTCTCCCAATGTCCCTTAGTGTCTCAGCGTCTGCCATAATGTCTCCCAATGCCCCTTAGTGTCTCAGTGTCTGCCATAATGTCTCCCAATGCCCCTTAGTGTCTGTGTCTGCCATAATGTCTCCCAATGCCCCTTAGTGTCTCAGTGTCTGCCATAATGTCTCCCAGTGTCCCTTAGACACCAGGGCCACAGACACAAGGGACACTAGCTTGGAGACATGGGGACATTGTGACACTTTAGGCAATGAGAGACATGGAAGCACTAGGAGACATGGGGACAGTGAGACACTGGGATACTAGGGGTCACTGGGAGACAAGGGGGCACTGAGTCACCAGGGACACTGGCTGGGCTGTGTCCCCATGTGTCTGTGTCATAATATCTCCCAATGCCCCTTAGTGTCTCAGTGTCTGCCATAATATCTCCCAGTGCCCCTTAATGTCTGCTTAATTCTAGTGTCTGCCATAATGTCTCCCAATGCCCCTTAGTGTCTGCCATAATGTCTCCCAGTGTCCCTTAGTGTCTCAGTGTCTGCCATAATGTCTCCCAATGTCCCTTAGTGTCTCAGTGTCTGCCATAATGTCTCCCAATGCCCCTTAGTGTCTCAGTGTCTGCCATAATGTCTCCCAATGCCCCTTAGTGTCTCAGTGTCTGCCATAATGTCTCCCAGTGCCCCTTAGTGTCTCAGTGTCTGCCATGTCTCCCAATGCCCCTTAGTGTCTCAGTGTCTGCCATAATGTCTCCCAGTGCCCCTTAGTGTCTCAGTGTCTGCCATAATGTTTCCCAGTGCCCATTAGTGTCTCAGTGTCTGCCATAATGTCTCCCAGTGTCCCTTAGTGTCTCATTGTGTGCAATAATATCTCCCAATGTCCCTTAGTGTCTCATTGTCTGCCATAATGTCTCCCAGTGCCCCTTGGTGTCTCAGTGTCTGCCATAATGTCTCCCAGTGCCCCTTGGTGTGTCAGTGTCTGCCATAATGTCTCCCAATGTCCCTTAGTGTCTCATTGTCTGCCATAATGTCTCCCAATGTCCCTTAGTGTCTCAGTGTCTGCCATAATGTCTCCCAGTGTCCCTTAGTGTCTCAGTGTATGTCTCCTCGCAGCCTTTCCCCCATCCCTTACTTTCCTGAGCTGTAGGCTGTCTCTGCAGGGTGGAAGTTGCTGTCTGGACTCTCTGTAGCTGCACCCCTGCAGATCAGTGTAGGCAGGTAGGCAGGGAGGGATATGCTGGAACTTCCTATCCCTGCCTGTCTTCACACACAGCGACCCCTACTGGTCAGTGATGGTATTGCATAGTAATCTCTTGTTTATACTGAGAAAAATACCAGCATTTGTATTGCCAGTATCACTGCAATAAAAGCCAAGTGGAATCCCTAAGAGTAGTGTGTAAAAAAAAAAAAAAAAAAAGATTTTTTTTTTTTTTTTTTAAATCTATGGGCCTATTCCATGGGCCTGGAGCTGCAGCTCCATCAACCCCTATGTTAATCGGCCCTGGTTGGGAGGTACCATGTGTGCTGGTGTAATAAGGTGTGTATCCGAACCCTATGCAATTTGTGTACCTGTGGCATTTCCCTGTGAGACGGTTTGGTTGATAACTTGTGTAGGAGGGATATCTGGGGGGGACACTGTGGCTGGTGCTGAAGTTTCCAATTTATCCACTCTTTGGTTTAAGCTGTTGATCAATGCAAGCATAGCTGTCATAGTGGTCTGAATCCCTGTGAGAGTTTATCTGTGCTGGTCATCATAATCCTGTACAATTCTGCTTTCCTGGCCGTAGCCAGGAACGGTATCCCCCTACTTCTGAGTTCTGCACCGGTCTTTGGGATCTTTGGGATTGTCCATGACTTTCTCCTGCTATGGGGTCCGTAGTTGGAGTAGGAGGTCTAGCTGGCGTGCTGGGTAAGTCGTCTGCTTGCTCTGATGCTTGTGACATGCTATAATGAAATTTAGATGTGAGTCATGTCTTGCTATTGTTATCACAACTTGCGTTTAACTGGCTTCTTTAACTGCCGGGTGGCGAAGAACTTATCTACTAGTGGGATGGTGAGGCCCTGCTGATGCCAAGTGGCTGATAGAGGCGCTGTAATGCCACCCCGGGTAGGAGAAGGGGTTAACGCCGCCAAGGTTGTTATTTTCCTACTACCGAACACTCCTAAGGGACTTATCCCCCCAAGCACGAGACGAGGCTCTGTGTTGAGAGTCAAGCAGGATCTGTTTAATGGTGGCCTCATATCGGCCCTTTATGCAGGTCTTCCAGCAAGGGACACTCCCACAGGGACCTTGTGGAAGAATGAGAAATTTTTACAGTATCCAATCACATACAGTCGCAATATGAAAACACTCCCACACAAACAGTGCAAGTCCTCCTCTCTATCCTGGAAATAATTGGATTAAGTGCCTGAAACAACTCAATTACCTCCAGGGATAGAGAATATTTCTATTTTACAATAACAGTAAAAACACATAAAAATACATCTTATTTTACCAAATGGAACCCCCATGTTCGACATAACCCCAGATATCTTGGATCTGAGCGCTCAATATAACTGAACAGCACTCAGATTCCATACATACAGTCAAATCGCCATGGAGCTAAAGTGTGTTCACTGTGCGATTGGCAGAAAGAATGAGCTCCATGGGTCTAGCTATCTGGGACAGTTCCGTTCGTGGATTGTCAATATACTGAACTTCATGGCGTTTGTATGAACTGGAACAAAGAGATGGATGGTTGCTGATCTCAGTGATGTTCGTGGGAAACAGTGTCCGAAATTAGTTCCATGTGGTTGACGATGAACACCGCTGGGCGTTTGACTGTCCAAGATGGCCTCCACAATGTGTTCATTCATACGAACGACGACCACCCAGCCAACCGTTCGGTAGTTGGAAGTGGCTGCGGTTAACCACGATGTTAATAAGGTCAGAAAGGTTAACGAGCAGCACACTTCCCTGCTGGGTTGCCCGCCATTCGGTACTTAGTTAGTCTTTTAGGGAATGCAACCAGGAAACACACGAACAACCGTGGATTGGCGAACAAACAGACAAAATAGTCTCAAATAATAATCCAGAGGCAGGGAGTTCTGCCACAGGTGCTATCTATGATTTGGCCCTGTGCTGTGCCTTTGAACGAAGGCAGGGTGTAGGCATCTGGGGACTTAATACGCATATAGTGGCAGAAAGAAGTGACACCCTAACTAGAGCTCTTGAGTAGAGCAGTTTGAGACAATAGCTATGATTTGGACTGTTTGGGCTGGTAAACCTCTATGTGAGGATGGGTTTTGGTCTCGAAGGAATCAGATTTGCCTTGCCTGTGTATGGCCTATTCAAGCACCCTATCTGCCAGTATAACTCTGCTTGGGGTAAGTGGCATGTTGGAGACCACGTACTTGATCGTTTTTAGAGAAGGGATCTTATCAGTTGTGGGATTCCTGAGTTTACCAACGTGTACTACCTGTGAATCAAGACTATCATTGGTGACTTCTCTATGGTTGTGCGTTTTTTTCGATTGATTTAAGTGATACATACCTGGATCAACTGTTGGTCCTCTAATGGGTGGCAGGTATGGGTGGTTACTTCTGGATCTAACGGATTAAGGGAATGAAGTGACTCTTATTTAATTACATGTGCATTGTGATTTAACTTTTATTACGTTAAATGATTGTTTGTACTTGTGAAGTATTATGACCTGAGCGCCAGGGTAACATTGCTAAGTGCTAGTCCTCTAGTATGTATGTGTGGTTACTAGCGTAGTCTTAATTCTAGCTTTTGTTTATGGTACGTCTAAGATGGTTTTAGGAAATTTAATATGTGTAGGTTATCCTGGTTAACGTGTGTAGTATGTATGTGTCGGGAACAGATGTGGATTGAGAAGTATTTAACTTACTGCTTTGTACTTTTGAACTGTAGACGTATTCAGCTATGCAATAATAATCGTTGCAATGGCTATTTGGATGATGGGGGTTCTGATTGGAATAAATTAGAATGATAATGATTAGTGCTTTCCTGAGGTTTACTACGTAGTAACTTTATTATTTCCCTTTTGTGAGCGATCCTAACCTTAGTTTGTTTTTTATCGTGAATCTAGTTTAACGTGCCTAACCACGTTATGTCGTGACTTCCAAGCACTCCGCCTTTCCGCTGTATAGAGCCGTACTGGTTTTTTAACGTGCCGTATATATCAGAGTTATCACAATGACAAGATGACAATTCAGAGGCGTATACTCTGACTTCTGGAATACATAATGACCGTGTGAGCACATAGTTTAAATAAGGCACTGTAATCCTACTTGTTACACAAGAAATCTCACGGAAACAGAACAAAATACATGGTTAGGCTTATTACCCTGTTACTGTGTGAAGGGAATTTTGACTGACCACATACATCATACTTATTAGCAATTAATTAGCAGATTTTTTTTGTAAATGTTTTTATTGAAAAATGTTCAACATGTAACGTTTCAACACGGACTCACAGGTCCCTTTGTTTACGTGTAGGTACAATCAATTAGATGTGCATTGGCGACTTGCAGGTCGCATTATGGGATGTATGACATGTGCATAGTGGACTCGCAGGTCCGGTAGTACATAGTTATAGGCGCTATTCTTTCTATTTTTTTTTTTTGTCTGATGGGTAACATTTTTACATTGGGTTGGGTTTTATGTCTCGCAGCCCGTCGTGGAGGGCACGGAGTGTGTCCCGCAGGAATTTGTCCTGTCGCGCGTTTGGGGCTTAAATGTTGGCAAAAATATAAGTTTCATCCAGAATTCTACCCCTGATGAATACATATCGGCCTGCATTGTCTGTCATGGTCGAGTCAGCCACAAAGGGTATGGATTTGTGTAGGACTATTGCTGCCCCCTTGGATTTCCCATCTGGGTTGTGGCTGTAGAATCACTGGGTATATATATGGTTACAGACTTTCGGTGCGAAGTCGAGTTTAAAGGTTTCTTGGAGATAGACCACATGGGCTCTAGCTTTCTGGCAGAGGCGTAGTGCATGTGTCCTCTTTTCGAGGGAATTTAGACCCTTGGGGTTTAGGGATAAGAAGTTGAGTGGGGCTGGTGTGTATTTGGGTGTGTGCATAGCCATGTTGTCAAGCCCCGCGGGCATCTGTGTCGTCCCGGTCTGTGAAGGCGGAAATAGACTCCGGTAGGTAGGGCCCGGCCCAGGATTGGGAGAGTGGAGCGGGACAGCGTGTAGCCTCGCGCAGTGGTATGTGGCCTCGCCCGGCATCGCGCAGTAACCTGGGTGCCGCCCCGGAACTCAGGGCACTAAAGAGGTCGCCCCTATAAAGCAGGGTAGGAATCCCCAGACCCAGAGGCTGGAGCGGAAGATACTGTAGACACAGACCTCTCGGGACCTCCCCTATACTGTAGACACCGACCTCTCGGGAAGTGGAAGGCGCCTTGTCAACCAGACTGTGAGATGGCTGTGGAGACAATGAACAATAACAGTTGTAACTCAAAAAACGTGGTTTCCTCCTGTCACCCTAGTGACGAGTGAACCAGTCACCACCTTGGGGTGGGTCTCCGGGAGTATGGTCGAGTCCCAGCGGGAACAATGACCTCTTGGTGATACTGTTGTGTACCTGTGAGAACACACCCCTGGGTCCCGACACTGTCTAATCAAAAGGAAGAGGTGGGTCTCTGGCAGTACGTAGTCCCCTTTCTACAGCTTGTATGCCTAGGTTAGAAGTAAACCCCCCCAAATCCCCCACCATCCCCCTAACCCCCCAGTCCACCCCCCCTGGAGTGTATCTCCCCAAGTGATCCCCTTCATAGTATGGTGTAGCCCCATAGGGCAGTTCTTCCACCTCTGGGGTTGCTATAGGGAGCCCGTGCCACCCGTGGGAGTATCAAGGGTAGGTAATCCCTTGTTGGGCTTCACCCATCTATGTGTTGATGGACCACGTAGCCCTGGGATCAGCAGGTCACTAGGTTGTGTGTGCAGGCACATATACAATGTTACATATAATGCAGTAGACAATTATAGCATATACCAGCAATTGTTCCTACAAGGCCTGAGTGGGAGGGGGAGGGAGGAGGAGAGAGAGAGAAGAAGGGGAGGGGGGCCCGGGCACATACCCATCACAGACATAACCAAGTACCACATCTCCCCAGGCCCTCTAAACCCCCATCCCCACCCATCCAGACCGCCATACCCCACCAGGGCAGGTGGGGCCCCTGTGTCCAAGGTGACACCTCTACGCGGCTAGGCTGTAGGTGATATAGAGCCCGGCAACTGTTCACACAACCCGGCAAAAGGGGCCACTCAGATTCATATTGTAACCTCAAAAAAAAAAAAAAGGGGGGTGGGGGGAAATCCAGGTGCAAGTGGGGGTTGTCCAATTTGCCGGTTGGCCGAGTTTGTACCTGAGGGGTGGGGATGGTGTTCAAGTCATGTTATGGCACTTTCCATGCGCTAGAGAGGGCCAGCTTGGTGTAAGGCGGCCAGGGCAAGGCGCAGCGGGGGGTCTCCTTTAAGGCAAAGTTCGCCAAGCAGCAAATAACATCCCTGGGTGGGCTATCTGGTGGGCCCTTTGGACAGTGGGCTCTATGCGCTCTCACAAATTCTATTGGTGCCTGGTGGTCACGGCCTAGCAGCCCATTAAATATTTCCAGGAGGCTTTCCCGCAGTTGGAGGAGGGAATCCTCGGTTTCAGGAAGGCCGCGCAGCCTTATGTTATTGCGGCACCCCCTGTTGTCTAAGTCCTCAATGTGTAGGGCCATCCCATTTGCAGGTCGGATGCCGGAGATGAAGGCGCGGAATCCTCCGACGCCATTGATCCATCGGCGCCATGTGACTGTGTCGTGGGGTCACCAGGAACTGGCGTAGGGACGAGGTGAGCTGTCCCTTTTTTGTATCTGGGGTCTTCCCAGTTTGTGGGGCTCTGTTTGATCTCCCCATTTCGGTAAGGCAGGCAGTCGATTGTGTCCTGGCTTGTCGGGACCCCGGTGGAGGAAAGGTTTATGCGGCCATTTTCTTCAGCTGTCAAGCCATGCCCCTTTAGCAGTTTTATAGATATTAGCGGTGAATACGTTTAACAAACGATTATTATCAATGCAGAGTAACAAATGGAAAACCAGTTCTTTTTATCCCGTGTTCAGTATTTTTTATTTATTTTTGTCTGTGAGTTTTGTGAAGCCGTGTGGCATTTCTGCCTTAAATGCTTGAAAAGGGGTTTCATGTGTAGTTAGCCGTTTGAACCATAGTTGGTGGTGTTGTGCAAGTTTGATAGGTCGTTCGTCTGAATTAGCCGACCTGAAACTTGCTTGTTTCGTTTTGTATGTGATTACATTAGTTTGTATGAACGATCTATGTGCTGGGAGAAGGAAGGTTCGTGTGTTAGTTTGTGCGTACAAACTTCCGTTCGTTTGAATGCTAGTTTATATTGAGTGAATGTGTGCGTGCACATAGGTCCCCCGTTCGGCAACTTGGAGCATTAATTTTTACTCACTGTTGCCGGGTGCCTGGTGGCCGACCCGGAAGTTTGGGTAGGTGCCCCGGAAGTACCGTTGTGGAACGCACAAGGAAATTCTTCTGGTGAAAAAACGGAACCGGAAGTGACCAGCCGACGTCAGCCCAGTATGGAGGTAGGTTTAAGTTTTTATAGGCCGGATCAACCCCTCCCACAACTCCAGGCTCCGCCTTTCCATATAAATAAAAATATATATATATATATATATATTTGTGTTAGGTGCTTAAGATAGTACAGTGTGAAATACCATGAATAAGCGTAGGATGATAAAAGGAGCAAGTCGGTTGTGGTGTGCCGAAACCGACGATGAGGTAGGCCTGAGAAAGAAGAGGGCAAAAATTAAGTAATCCAATTTATTAACAGACAACCAATACATATACATTTATCAACCAGACATGTTTATGAAAGCATCTCTTAACTCTTGTACTGGGTTCGGTATGTACCGTGAGTAAGCGGATGACTTCCAGCGCCCCAGTGTTTTGATAACATGAGTTGGGACGTTGAAACTGGAGGCTGTGGACGCGGCTCCTATACGAAAGGAGTGTCCTGAGTAATTGTTTGCGTTGAGGCCCAGTTGTGTGAGCAAGGACCTGACGTAGGTCATGAAGGTTGTAGTGGTGAGTACTGCACCTTGTAGTTGTAATAACGGTTGCGAGGGCAGTAAGTGATGGTGCTGTATGTAGGCATCAAGAACCTTGACGGGACACCATCTGTTGTGCGTGGGATAGTACGGAATGTTTACAGGTATGTGCTGGCTGGTTTTGGAGTGAGGTAAAGACAGGATGTAATGATCCATATGTTTTGTCAAGTGGGAATAGAGGAGGAATGGAGTGGTTTGGGTCGTGGAGGTCGTAGTGAATTCTCTGGGTCGTAGAAATCCATAGAAAGCGATGTATATTGCTGTTTTGATGATAGAATTCGTATTAGTGTCAAACGGTTTCAGGTCGAGTAGGTTAGATAAAGCTTTGAAGATATGGTTATCTATGGGTAGCCTCTGGGCCAAATGTGTGGGTTCTGATTTTTGAATACCTCTGAGTATGGTCTTAATTTGGTGAGAGGCCATGAAACTGTTGTTATTTGGGTGTAAGATGAGCATGTGGTGTTGAATGCCAGTGAGATAGAGTTTGATGGTGTTATATGACAATTTGAGTTTGAGGTGGCAAAAGGAAGCAAACCCCAAAAAAGATGTCATAACAAACGGTTGTATGATGTTATGTTCCAGAAGGAATCGTTTGAATAGTGTGAAAGCCCTGTTGTATGTTTTGTTTGTATTGTGTGAAAGTGCCAACTGAGACAATGTCCTGCTATGCTGCATGATGACGTCTAGTCCAGTATGAGTTGTTGAAATGTTGGAGTGATGGTGGCTGTGGGTGCTGCTGACGGGAGTGCTTGATGAAACTCCTGAAATTTAAAGCGAGACAAACTGTCAGCAGCTGTGTTGTATACACCTGGCACATGGAAACAACATAGGAAGAAATTATGACAAGCTGCCAACCAAGTGAGTTTCCTCAGAAATCTCATAATCGTAAGAGATTTGGAACGACCTTTGTTGATGATGTGACAGGTCGCCTGGTTGTCTGAGTAACAACGCACTGGCGTATTAGCCCATAAATGACCCCACGCTACGGCAGCCGCCACTATGGGGTAGATCTCAAAAAGAGCTGAGGTAGTGGAAAAACCTTCCAAATCCAGAACTGCTGAAGGCCAGCTGCCCCAAAGCCATTCGTTCCCAAAAATTGCTGCAAAACCAGTGGTAGATGCCGCATCTGACCAAATGGTAGGAGATGATTCAGTCAATTGAGGGAGGAACATACTTTTACCATTCCAAGTGGTTAAAAACCTCTTCCACATGTTTAGATCTGCCGTAGCTTGGGCATCTAAGGACAACCTGTGCGTGTCATGTAGAAAAAGTGGGAAAAGATGCAATAGTCGTGAAATAAAGGAGCGGCCTTGAGGTATGATGCGCATTGCAAAATTTAGTGACCCCAGCAGGGACTGTAGTTCTTTGCGGTTGCAAGTGCCGAGCTGTAGGTAGTTGTTTATGTAAATGAGAATATTGTCTATCTTTTCGTAAGGTAGGCTTGCTTGCATTGTGGCAGAGTCTAACTGGATACCCAGAAAAGTGATAACCGTGTCTGGCCCTTCTGTTTTCTTTGGGGAGATGGGTACACCTAGTTGCTCAAACAGCTTAGTGGTAGCTTTGAGGCTAGTGGGAGGTGCAGTATTCTCCTCGACCAGTAGGAAATCGTCCAAGTAATGTAATACTGTAGGGCATCCGGCTATGTTCAATAGTAACCAGCATAGTGCTTCGGCAAATGTGTCGAAAATAGCTGGGCTACTTTTGGACCCAAAAGTTAACCGGGAGAAAAAATAGTAGTTCTCGGACCACTTGATGCCATGCAGGTGCCACAGTGTGGGGTGGATAGGGAGTAATTTGAAGGCGTTAGTAATGTCGGTCTTACTGAGCCAGGCTCCCACCCCTGCTTGTATGATGGCTGTAATGGCGTGATCTATGGTGGTGTATTGCAGAGAGAATTCCTCAGAGGGTATGAGGGAATTAAGACTGGGGTTGGCCGATGAGTGGGGAGCCGATAAGTCAATGATGAGTCTCTGTTTTTGGGAAGATTTCCCTGTGACAATACCAATAGGGTTGGTGCGCCATTCTGTGAATGGGGGAGTTCTAAAAGGCCCCAATACAAAGCCCTCCTCCACTTCTTGGTTTATGAGGGTGTCAACCACTGTGGGGTTGTGTTGGGCGGATTGTAGGTTTGGGCATTCCAGAGTGCCAGCTGGTATGTGTAGGATACCTGTGTGGAAGCCTTCTGTTAAACCAGAAATAAGAAAATCTACCAGGTGTCTAGATGGGTGCTGAGACATCAATGCTGTGAATACTGGCATATTAATGGACGTAAGGTAAGGCTTAGAATACATTTTATTTGGACACATGGTCTTAGCATGTGCCCTAAAACATTTTGAACAGACATGCAATAGTCTACATCCACTGTAATTACAAGACCCAACATTGAAATTATTACATATCTGGGACTTGCCCAGAAACTTGATTGGGCGTCCCAATTTGTCTTTGGATAGTTTCCCTGGATCCCCAGAGGAACTAGTTCCTTGTGTGGAGGCATGTCCGTCTGCCGTGTTGGGACAAAAATTAGTAGTATGGGCTGTGGAGGAGCAGTATGCACAAGCTGGTGTTCTTAGACCTGCAAAGTGTCTGCAGAATAAGACGGTATCAACCCTTCCCCAGTTGGATCGTGTACCGTACTGGGAGAAGGCTCCAGCCACTTTTGCAGAAAAAGACCTATGGTAGTCATAGAATGCTGAACCACCATATTTGTTGCCCAGGTCTACCAGCTTGTGCATATAGAGATCAAACTCCTCTCTTCTGTTGGGATAAACCGCACAGACGACATCCCTGTAAATACCAAACGCTAGTACAAATTCAGGGATAGTCAGTTTCCTGTTCAGGCGGGCATCCCTAGATCTGACAATAACAGAAACATCATCATAAGCATACGTCTTATGTTCCACAATGTCCTGGGAGGCAATCAACAGGGAAGCCAGGTTGACGTCTTTACCTTCCAGGATATCCCTTTTGATATGCTCAGGTATCATGTGGGCCGGGCTAACTTCCTGGTCATCCAGGGGGCTGGCTGGAGCGACTAATGGCAAGGCTGGTGTTTGTACCGCAGCCGCGGGTGGCCCTGCTAGAGTGAGGGCCGTGGTGACCGACTCAAGTTTCTCCAGCCTGGAGTTGACCTTGCCCATGGATGCCATGAGTGAGGATAACATGGCATGTATGTCCCCTGGGTTGGACTGGCTAGATCCTTCCCCGGCTTCCATGTTATTGGTTGATGTGCGTAGCAGTTTGAAAAGTTCTGCCTTCCTTGCTGTAGCGGGGTAGGGGATTTGTCGTCTCCTTAATTCCGTGGTTATGCGCGGGATTGTCCAGGATCTAATTGATGCTGGACTAGCTAGCTCTCCTCCTTGTGTGGGAGTGACAGCTCTAGCCGGGGTGCTAGGCAGGGAGAAATCCTCTACCCCTTCCTGAGACATACTATAAATAAAACAATAATTAGTATATAGAACCACCAAATTGTACTGGCAGGCTAGCTAGGCTGGATGGCGAAAGTATTATGCTTGTTTGGTGACAGGTGAGGCCCTACTAATTGCCAAGCGGCTTGAGAGGCTCTATCTATGCGTTGGCGCGAGGGGTTATTGAGGCCACTTGACGTAGTGGCAGGAGTTTTAGGCCTCTCGGTGACTGTACGACAGAAAACAGGGGAAGGGAGTGACAGGTGAGGCCCTCTCTTTGCAACATGCGAGGCGGCTAGCTAACGTGTGGCCCGATGGGTGTTTGCCTCCGAAACGTTTGAGGCGGGGTGTTGGCCTCGCGGGACCACTAACTAATGGCGACAGCCAAGATGGGGTAAATACCTATTGGGAATCCTGTGACCCTATTGCCAGTACTCTAAACTAGGGGGATGAAATGAAATGTATGGTAGAATACCATATGAGCAGGTGTACGTACCTGGTAGTATGATAAATCACAGGAATAAACCGTGTGGAGCAATTATATAAGCTTGACAGCCTAAAAATGGGTAAAAGAGAGTAGTACGATGAGTGTGGGGTGTAAAAAGAACCAGACATAGTCTGTAGCAGCAATGTATAAAATTATGTTGATACCATGGGAATAGCTATGAGTGGCTCAGAAATGTTTGCATGCTTGAATAAGACATCTGAGGGAGGCCGTGGCCTATGTACAAACAATCTATGTGTTACGTGATAATGGTGTGTAAAGGAAAACATGAAACGTAGGTTATATACATATGTATATGACTGTGTAGGGGACGTATGATTGGTTGGATCAGTACGTGTGATTCAACCCGAGTATACATGCAAAAGGATTTAAGCCTTATGTGTCATCTTCATGACAGAGAAATGAGGCCTGTAATGTAGGCTGAGTAAATTGAAATGAAATGGATAGTTATAAAACTCCTGGCGTGGGAGTTCAATGATCTGTACCGAAATGTAACTGGTTTTATAGAAAGGGACATGGATGAGGTCATGGCCTAATTAACACAGCGTTATGTATGATATGTAGCAGAAAGACCAAAGGCAGGGATACCCCAAAATGATTTAACATGATGTAAAGTGATGTATATCTATATGATATGTATGTATAGCAAAGACGTATCAACCCGAGAATTATTGCTTAAATGAACCTATCCTTGTATATGTTGTATTAATAACCCAGAAATGAGGCTTGTAACATAGGCTGAGTCCATTCGTATAAATGGATAAGTAATGCAGACCCCTGAAAGCGTGGGAGTCAAATGGTATACACAGAGAAGTGGACTTGATTTGTGGACGTAATACAATACTGACAATTGTTAAAAGTAATCAACAATAATCTATTTAAGCAAGCAATACTTTAACCGAATGTTATATACACATGAAATGGTGAATATAATTCATGAAAGGATTATACGTGAACACACAGAACAGCCGAAAGCAAATGTGAGGGGAACACAGAAGTTAGAATAGTTTAACCGTATGATTTATGCGAACCAAAGCGTGTATGAGCATATGTAAAATTTGCCGAACGGCAAAACAACCGAATGAACATTCGTTTAAATAACATGAATAGGATATGCGAAATGACTATTGAACGATTTAAAACATGTTCAGCCGAATGTCCGTACGAATGAAAAGCCCGCGAATGGCTTGAAACATTCGTGTCATAACCAGGGAAAAGCCGTAAAGCGAGGACCCGTGCTGTACCGTACGCCGTGGGAACCAGTCCTGGCGTGACAGGAAGGTCTGACTTACGGTTTAGGAGTCCCTGGGACGCGATCTACGACGGAGAACGGAGTCAGAAGAAGCTGGACGGGCGGAAAGGCCTGAACAGGATTCCTGGACACAGCTTAACGTGGTGAAACCTCCTGGATACTGAAACCAAGATGGCGTCTGAGAGAACCCGGAAGTGGATCCTCATTCAACGCTGACCTCGAACGGTAAGGAGCCAGGCAAGGGGAGTGCCTTAAGTAGGCTAGGGTTAGAAAACCAGCACCTCCCACAAATGCAGGCAAATTGCCTTAATACATATATATATATACACATAATTTTTTATTTATTTACTTTTGTGATCCGCCCTGCCAACGTTATAGTTACGGTGTCGGTTGAGTGACACACTTAGGAGAAGTCAAATGCACAAGTCAAATAGATATTAGGGTGTCCCTTGGGATTATGAAATCGACGTCTGGATGTGGATTGTGGTGCTTGTCTGTCTGACATTTCAATATGGTGCCTCTTGGGCCCCGTCTGCCAATGTTGGCGTTGCGAAAGGTTGGTGGCTGTATTAGATTGAACAGGTGCATACCAATCTTCAACCTGAACATCAGGTAAGTCCAGAGCTCTGAGGAAGGGTGGTACATCATGTGTAGTGGAAATTTTAAATGTAGTGCCCTGTCTTGTTACTATAAGTGCCAGAACCTGATGTTCCAGGCTCTGAGCAAGTCGGTGATCGGCCTCAGGAGCCTTCAGCCATGATAGATCCAGAAAGATTTGGATTGGAACTTCGTGGAATAGTAGGAGTTGGGATGTATTCCTCAGGGTACAGAGCAGATCCTCTGGGGCGATGTGCTCAGTCTATGATCACTGGGTTATCCGCTAGCTTGGCAAGGATGAGGTTGAAAAGCTCCTGGAGCAGCCGATGGAGCTCTTCGAGATCTTGTTCAGGTAGACCTTTGATCCGCAAATTGTTGCGGCGCCCCTGATTGTCGAGATCATCTAGTGATCTTTGGTAGGCAGCCATAGCTGAGGTATTGGCTTCAACCATTCATTTCAGGTGTTGCATTTGGGAGAAGAGTAGGTCCCTGTCGTCTTCAAGGGAGCTCACTCACCCACCTGGCATATGTAAGTTCCCAGGGCCTCTAGTTTCTTCTGAAAAGAGCTTTCAAGTTTGTGTAGCATATTCTCCATGTCTCTTTTAGTCAGGAGATTTTCCAATATTTCCCAGAGGCATGGGTCAAGTTGTGAGTGATAGGTGTCTGATCCCGCTGGGCTTGACGGCAGAAGAACTGTCGCCCTGTGAAGTGAGCACCATCTTGGGAACATCCTGGTCGACAGGCCTGTCCGCCGTTTCTCTGAAAAACCTTGTTAGGGAGCCGGATTTTGCTGTCGGCGTTTTCCCTGAGCCTTGGTGGGAGGATTTTTTTTTGAGCTGTTACCCATGATAGTGGATGTGCCCAGTGGATTGTGTTGGATTCCGCTGTTGAAGCTTTAGGAGCTTAGCAAGGTAAGTCCATTTGGATCAGCAGTTAGCCATGCCCCCTTAATGTAATTTGTGTAGTGCATATATGAACTGGCTGCCTGGTAGAGGTGATATTGTCAATTTCAAAAGGGGTTAGTTTGATTTTATGGGAGGCCAGAGTTTACAACCTAAGTTCCTCTTTGAAGCTGGGACCCCAACAGAGCTATTCTGTAAGGTGTGAGAAGTCAGACATAAGTGGCCTGGAAGTCTTGCTTCAGGATAAACTAACACTCTCATTTGCCATATGTCTTGATTGCCTCTTATGTGTTGATTGCCTTTGAGATGAACACGTTTTGTGTTCCAATATCATATCCAAAAGAGACATTAATATCTACCCACAGATTAATACTCAAGTCTCATTTTTATCATATTTAGGATGGGACAAGCACAATCTTCTAATCAAGCCTAAACATGATATGTGGAAATAGGGGACCACACAGATAGGGAGATCCCGAGCATGATGACCTGAAAACATGACAGGATAATTTTAATTCTTTAATTGAAAGACAGAATATGAGCCAGACACTCAAGGTTTAAAGAAAAAGCAGATTTATTGAGAGAGTGTGCAGTAAAGTTTCAACCCCAAAGGGTCTTTGTTAAGCCAAAGACCCTTTGGTGTCAAAACGATGTACACTTTCCCAATAAATTTGCTTTTTCTTTGAAACTTGAGTGCCTGGACCACCTTCTGTCTTTGAACTATCGTTTGAAGTTCAACCCACTTTAGGTCCGGCTGCACCCTGGTTATGAAGGGAGTGCAGTGTCCCTCTGTTTCATCTTCTATTTCACTTTATTGACCAAAATAATGTAAGCATAGCTTAAAGGGACACTTTGGACCTCTAATGTATGAAGCATTTCAGCAGACTAAATTGCTTTAGGAGTCCAGTGTGTGCCTGGTTTTCATTTTATAAAAAGTTCAGATTTTAATATAAAATTAGCATTTTTAGAAATTAACTCTGTTGCACTTTCAAACAGACAACAGGTCCAGTTACTTCCTTGTTTGTTTAGCTCAGTGTAGCTAAACTCAAGAGGCAGGCAATTGCTCAGAGCACCTGACTTTTAAAGACTTCTCAATGAGCTGGGAAGTCTATGATTGGACAACTAAAGAAAGTCTGGGCTGGGTTAGAAGAGGAGGGCTTGAAATTACTTCAGACAAGAGATCTGCAGTTTTTGCAAGCTGTTTTTAGATATACCACTAATGAAAAAAATGCATAATTAAATGCATGCAAGTTTTCATTTGGCATATATCTACTAAACAGCATTTTTTTTTTTTGCGTTTGGGGAGTGGTGCATTATTTTTAAGTTTAGATATTGTGCTCATGGTGGTCTTCAACATATTATTAACTAGTGTAAACATGTTAAAACAAAATTATTTTCTTTGCAGCTATGAAATGATGTGCCAGTGCTGGATTACTGAGCCGAAACGGAGGCCCTGCTTCACAGATCTCAGAAGGTGGCTAGAAACAATATGGGGTCGACTATCTGTACTCTCAGCCAGTCAGGATCCCCTCTATGTAAACCTCGAGGAGACTTGTGGAGCTTCTGCAGGAGACTCCATTCTGCATTCTGGTTTTGGAGATGAGAACGATTGTTGCCCAGAGCCTTCACAGACGTGTGGTGCTACTGCCATCAGTGGTAATTATCGCTATATTGTGAACCCTGGGTGCCTTAGAGAAGCAAACGATTGGCCTCAACCTACACAAAATGGTGAAGCACAAGGACTTCTTATTGAAGAGGAGGATGAGGAAGAAGAAATGCAGGAAGATCATGTAGTCATTAACTTTTAGAATTAATTTTCAGGTTGTGGCTTTTTGACACTAAATATTAAAACCAGATAAGAGTTCTTGGGATGTGACCAATTCTGCTACATTGGTCTTGATTCTAAAATCTAATCATTTAATTGTTACTTTTTTGTGGAATCTCCTTATGTTTATTGACCCACTACCTCCTATGAAATCTCTGGCAAGATACTTCAGCAGTAAGATGTAATTATAAGCTTTGCAGTTACATTTTTTTTTAATAATTTCCAATATTGATCCTTTCTTTAATGCTACAAGTTTATATACCAACACCAAAAATAATGATAAAAATATTTGTATGGGTTGGACTAAGTAGGACACTGTAACGGATCACCTGGCACCCCGACAGTATTATAAAACATATCACAGGGACCCCAAAACATGCAATAACCACATATCCAAAATTCACCCAGATGCGTTCAGTAGTTTGGAAGATACAGTTTAATGCAGATTCTGCAGAACATATACAGGTTATATGAAAAATAATTACTGTATAATGTGTCCCCTGTTGTATAGTTTAAAACTACTGCACGATGTCTTTGTGCACCAAATACCATCGAGATGGCACCGTGTAGAAAAGTCCAAACAGTGTCTGTGAGTTAAAATGGCCGCCATCCATTGTTCTCACCATGTGCTTCATCCATTGTTCTCACCATGTGCCTCTGATATGTGAAATGGTGGCCACCCAGTATGTCCCCAGATGGTTCTTAAAGGGCCAGCAGCAGCACAATACAAATCCATAATGCCCAAATCATGTCTTTAAAGGGCAATACATCCCAGGGGCCATAGTCACATGGCAGGACGCTGGCAATCAGTCTTCTCCAATGCCTGGTGGCGAGGTCAGTTTCGCCACAGACACTTTGTGTTGCCTTTAACATTTACAGCCAGGTCCATCAATATTGGGACACGACACAATTCTAATCTTTTTGGCTCTATACACCACCAATGGATTTGAAATGAAATGAATAAGATGTGCTTTAACTGCAGACTTCCAGCTTTAATTTGAGGGTATTTACATCCAAATCAGGTGAACGGTGTAGGGATTACAACAGTTTGTATATGTGCCTCCCACTTTTCAAGGGGGAATTGTGTCGATGTCGCAATATTTATGGACCTGACTGTATGTATATATTGGCCAAAGTTAGAGTTCTTGATAAGACGAGCTTCCATGAAATCTTTTTGGCTCTATACACTTGCAAAGTTCATGACCAGATGTTGTAGAAATGCTCATTTTGGTCCACTAAATGGTATCACCGCTTAATGTGGTATCACACCATTACTTTGAAGGAGAAAGGATTATTTGCCAGTACACAATGTCCCTGTTCATTGTCTTTTATTGAAATATTCAAAAGAGAACCCCCATTATCCTTGATCAATTTTTAGGTGCACATACATATCTGTTAAACAATGGAGTTTAGCTATTTGGTATTTTAGTAAACATAAGGTGGGCAGTGAACCTACAGCTTCTGTTGTAAAAAAAAAACCCTTCCTTTCAAAAACAAGTCAAAAAGACTATGAAGAACAACGTAAATGTTTTATGGCTAAGTGAACAATCACTTTAGTGAATAGTTTGAAGCAAATTCAATGTGTAGTAGTTTCAACCCCTATTGCTACTTTGAGACACACTGTAAGAATTTCCAAGTACCACAAAACAAAGGAGCTTTGTTCTCTGTAAAGAGTTTTTTTTATGTTTGTTTTTTAATGTTCAATTTCCTGCTTGGAGCATACTTTTTGTAATGCAGTTATTTGTACTCTACAAACTGATCAAAATGTTTGCTTTTCAGTTTGTCACAATATTCCTTAGGTGTTCAATCAGGTGAATTTGGGTGGTAGTCGATTCATATTCTAATGTTAACTGATGTATAGTGCATGTAAGCGAAGGATACAAGGGGCTGTGTGCTTATATTTACTCTCAGGATTTATAGAAATCGCTTATGGTGGAATCATTCAGAGACTATCCCAGAGTTGCACATTTTATTTAATAACACTAGCTATTGGGATGATTGTACAGCTCCTTAAGGACACATGACAGAAATGATCCATGTTTCCCTTTTATTTCTGAAGCTGTGTCCTTAAGGGGATAGAGAAATTGTGAGAAGTACTCTGTGGCTCTGTTACGGAGATCAACTATAGCATCAATTTAGTTGAATTCTTGCTCATTACTTTTTTTTTGAGTTAACACATGAGTGTTAAAATTAGTTATATTCAGACCATTCATTTAGAGGCCATTCTGATTTATATATTGGTTTTCTTAAACCACACAATACTTCAAAATATTAAATGTAGATACAGTGAGTGGAAAAAGTATTTGACCCCCTGCTGATTTTGAACATTTGCCCACTGACAAAGAAATAATTAGTCTATAATTTTAATGGTAGGTGTATTTTAACAGTGAGAGACAGACTAACAAACAAACAAAAAAATCCTGAAAAACGCATGTCAAAAAAGTTAGAAATTGATTTGCATGTAAATGAGTGAAATAAGTATTTGACCCCTTTTACTTAGTACTTGGTGGCAAAACCCTTGTTGGCAATCACAGAGATCAGATGTTTCTTGTAGTTGCGCACTAGGTTTGCACACATCTCAGGATAGGATTTCTCCCACTCCTGTTTGCATGTCCTCTCCAAGTTATTAAGGTCCCGCCACGGATTTTCTATTGGATTAAAGTCTGGAGACTGGCTAGACTTCTTCTTGAGCCACTCCTTTGTTGCCTTGGCTCTCTGTTTAGGGTCATGCTCAGATAATTCAAGCTATAGAATGATAGTTATGTATAATGCATGAGAAACGTTTAAAGGACCACTATAGGCACCCAGACCACTTCAGCTTAATGAAGTGGTCTGGATGCCTGGTCCAGCTAGGGTTAACCCTTTTTTTTAATAAAACTGCTATGTTTATAAATAGGTTAATCCAGCCTCTAAAGCCTCTAGTGGCTGTCTCATTGACAACCGCTAGAGGCGTTTGCGTGCTTCTCACTGTGAAAATCACAGTGAGAAGACGCAAGTGTCCATAGGAAAGCATTATGAATTCTTTCCTATGAGACTGGCTGAATGCGCGCGCAGCTCCTGCCGCGCATGCGCATTCAGCCGAAGAGGAGGAGGAGAGCTCCCCCCCCCCCGGCGCTGGAGAAAGAGGTAAGTTTATCCCCTTCCTCTCTCCAGAGCCCGTCGGGATGGGGTCCCTGAGGGTGGGGGCGCCCTCAGGGCACTATAGTGCCAGGAAAACGAGTATGTTTTCCTGGCACTATAGTGGTCCTTTAATACAAAAGTGCCTGCACTTTTATATAAAAGTGTATCTGTCTCTCCCCTCAAGTGATCTAATAATTGTTCATGTAAATTTTTTTATATATAAACATAGGTACGCATTATAGATCACTTTGTCGCTACAATTCTCTACCTGTAACTGATGTTATCTGCATAGTTTGAAGAGTGATAACTTTAGATTACATTATCAAGCTATCTATCTATGACCCATTTTTAATGACCTGGCTGATGGAAGGAGGTTCTCACCCAAAATTTGACGCTACATGGCCCCATCCATTGTCTCTTTTATGCAGGGCTGTTGTCCTGTCCCCTTAACAGAAAAACACCCCCAAAACATGTTTCCACCTTCCATGTTTGACGGTGGGGATGGTGTTCTTGGGGTCATAAGCAGCATTCCTCCTCCTCCAAACACGGCAAGTTGAGTTGATGCCAAAGAGCTCGATTTTGGTCTCATCTGACCACAACACTTTCACCCAGTTCTCCTCTGAATCATTCAGATGTTCATTGGCAAACTTCAAACAGGGCCTGTGCATGTGCTTTCTTGAGCATGAGGACCTTGCATGCACTGTGTCAGGATTATAGTTGATCCAGCATGCAGAACAGTATCACACCTAGGTCTAAGGATTTTGTCTAATTGGACCTTAGAATGACCGGACTTAACGTGAGAATAGTCAAAATACTTGCCGAGGTCCGTGACACAGAATGAGACACAATGATGAGGAAAGCCAGAAGTCAAGGATACCAGAAATCAGGGAAGTCAAAACGAAGCCAAAGTCAAATACCAGAAAAACGCAAATCAGGAACACACTCTCGGATAACCAGCTAGTGGAAACAACAACAGGGCACTGACAAAAAGGTTATTGGTGTTTAAATAACCCTCCTCAGGCTGTAATTGGCTGTCTCTGACCCCAAAACGCGCATGCGTGTCTATGACGTGACATCGCACGCACGTTGGCACCATCTTTGATGTGGGCGAAGGTAATTTTCCTATAAAAATACAAACCGCAGCGGCCGGCATTCCTAAGACCGTCGCACCCGCTGAGGACCGGAATGGAGGGAGAACTGGCTTCTGCCCACCGGGACCAAGGTAAGTCAGAAATATCTCTGTCAGCATGGCTGCTTAGTTTTTGTGCAGCCACTCCGGCAAAGGAGCCGGTAGCCATAACACGCTACTGGATTTCAGTCCTTCACGGCGTTGTGTTACCAATTGTTTTCTTAGTGACTATAGTCCCAGCTGCCTTGAGATCATTAACAAGATCCTCCTGTGTAGTTCTGGGCTCTTCACCATTCTCATAAATATTTGAACTCTTCAAGGTGAGATCTTGCATGAAGCACCAGACCGAGGGAGGCTGCCTGTTATTTTGTGTTTGTGAATAATTGCACCAGCTGTTGTCACTTTCTCACCAAGCTGCTTGGCGATGGCCTTGTAGCCCATTACAGCCTTGTATAGCTCTACAATCTTGTCCCTGATATCCTTGGACAGCTCTTTGGTCTTGGCCATGGTGGAAAGTTTGGAATCTGATTGATTGCTTATGCGGACAGGTGTCTTTTATAAAGGTAACGAGCTGAGATTAGGAGCACTAACTTTAACAGAGTGCTCATAATCTCAGATCGTTACCTGGTTAAAAGACACCTGGGAGCCAGAGATCTTGCTGAGTGAGAGGGAATCAAATAATTATTTCACTCATTGACATGCAAATTAATTTATAACTTTTTTGACATGCGTTTTTCTGGATTTTATTTTGTTATTCGGTCTCTCATTGTTAAAATACACCTACCATTAAAATTATAGACATCATGTCTTTATCAGTGGGCAAGTGTTCAAAATCAGCAGGGGATTAACTACTTTTTCACCCTCACTGTAGTTCTTAATGTTCTCAATGTTTATAAATTAAATGTTTTCATTATATACAAATTAGATCTTAATGGTAACATTATTAGGTTTCAGAAATGTCAAAATGTTTGTCTGCTACTTACATTAGCAAGCTTAGATAAAATAAATTGCTATAACATCCATCTGAACCATGAAACAATGAAATCCATATATATATATATATATATATATATATATATATATATATTTTTTTTTTTATATATATATATATATATATACATACACACACACACACATACATACATATATTAATTATAGTAAAATTGGTGCTTTTAATGCATCAGAAAGTTTGTCAGAACTTTTTAACTTTTTTTTGTCTTTCGTGCTCAGATAATTCAAGATATAGAATGATAGTTATGTATAAATGCATGAGAAACGTTTAATACAAAAGTGCCTGGACTTTTATATAAAAGTGTATCTGTCTCTCCCCTCAAGTGATCTAATAATTGTTAATGTTAATTTTTTTATATATAAACATAGGTACGCATTATAGATCACTTTGTCGCTACAATTCTCTACCCGTAACTGATGTTATCTGCATAGTGTGAAAAGTGATAACTTTAGATTACATTATCAAGCATTTTTAATTTTTTCTCTCATTTATATAGATACCTTCATACAAAGCATTAAGGTGCAAAGAGAAGAATATGACGGCATAGATCATGTTTAGTGTTACTGACACAAAATATGATCTATTTATAGATACATTATTATACATGACACCCATGGTGGTTTCATTAACGAGCATGGTTCCATGGTAGCACATAAAGCCATCTGTTGCTGATAAATTATTAGTTCATCATGGTGTACATTGCCATGGCACATTCCTCCCTACACTGAGATAGGGGGTGGGATCAATTAGGCGGGTAGATCATGATGTTAAAAGGAGGCATGTCAGCCTGGTATGCATGCACAACAAGATGACTGAAGGCTGCTCTGGCCACCAACCCTCAGGGCTACACTTGCACAGAGCACTATTAAAGCACACTACTCAATGACCTGAGAGCTCTCTGTAAAGTGTGATAATGTCTAATGACACCAGGAACAACCCCAGTAATGGCTAGTCTGGAACCTAAAGCTGAGATTGTCCCGTCTAACCCAGAGTTGTTGGCAGGTATGATGGCAATATACACCTTCTTGAAGCAGCATAGCTTGAAGTGTCATTTTTAGTGGCCTGCAAGGTTTATTTTAAGTGTTTATATTTACTTAACATCTCAATTATTGAGTTCATTTCCAGTATTCTTGTGTTTGTGACTGAAGCAATTGTACCATTTTGTTTCCACCATAACACTTTTTAGAGCCCCTTATTTATTAGACTTTTTTTAAATGACATATGGGTCTTTTGACTGTAAAAAAATAAAATGTAAAGGAACACTCTCTTAATTAAGCAGTTTTGTGTATAGATCATGCCTCTGGAGGTTCACTGCTCAATTTTGTGCCATCTAGGTGTTAAATCACTTTTGTTTCTGTTTATGCAGCCCTAGCCACACCTACCCTGGATGTAACTTACAGCCTCTGTGAATAAAAAAAAGTCTAATTTTTAATTAGATATTATAGCATAGTGCGTTTATTTTAGACATTCTTATCTTAATATTTAATGAGACACATGAAGCTGCTGCAGACTATTTACAGAGCAATTCTCAACCAGGGAAGGTATGACTACGGCAGCATAAAAGAAAATTATTTCAATCATAAATGGCAGACAGTTGAGCAGTGAGAAGGCAGGGGTATAATCTATACACCAAAACCACTTTATTAAGATAAAGTTATTTTGGTGCTTAGTGTCCTTTTACATATGAACAAATACTTAAAAAAAGTTTACTTTAACAATTTCTAGTAGTAGTCATACAATTAAAGATAAATACCTCAAACTTGATTCATTTAGATTTTGAGAATACCTCATGTATAGGATTCAAATCGATTTAACAGTAATAGGTCAGTATAAATCTGAAATAAGATGATGCAAACATGAATTATAGTTAAAAAGCTAAATGTTTGTAATATATGGTATTCTGGGACAGAGAGTTGACTATCACTATTAAACCTAAACCCACCACAATAAAGTACATTTATAGAGATTAAACAACCCAGTAAGTTATTTTGACACTTACCTTATAACCATTTTATAGCCAATCACTGCCAAAACTATGGTTGTATTTTCTTTTTTTTTTACACATGGACACACATTTTTTTTTTCAATGTGAATGTAGAATCAAATAAAAATATTGCCTACATTGTAATTTTTACAGCTTAAATATTTTGGACCAATGTCACCTCTTGGGGCTGAATAGTTGTCTAGCTGCAAATTACCTCTGTTCTGGTACAATATGTTATGTTGACTTACTGACCTAGTGTGCCCTACTATTGTAAATACCCCATGTTTGTACTCTTCTGCATTCTCAAATACAGACCTACCTTATACTGTTTATACCTTTTACAGCTTTTGGCAAGTTGGAGAGTCTAATTAGAGACATACCTGTTAAAGACAAATTTTGACAGATGGATATACTGGGCCAGTGTCAGATATGAAGAAGAATAGCAATTGCCAAATGCAAACTACCACTATAATGAAATACTGTTTGCAAAAGTAAACCCGGGTTTGCATGGATTATTTTAAGTTTGTTTCATCGGAAATCTCTGCCAAATTTAATTTGACATATTTTGAAATTATATGCTTTACTGTGTTTTACACACACTTTGCATTTTAAGTACAAAGAGATAAAAAGGTTATGAAAATGTATATCTAAGAAGATTTATATCCCAAACTTAAAGTGCTTGTGGAGCTAATATATTCCACTTCAGGTAACCGGTCTAGTCACTTAGGACCTAATTCCTCATTGGGGCAGCTCTAAAAAGATCTTTTGAAAATGAAGTATTTAAGTATATTCTGTCTATAATCTTCATAGAGAGAAGAGAAGAAGAGTCCAATATTCAGTTCTGAGGCATATTAAACACTTCCTTCCATGGTTTTAAGAGTGATTTTCCATGCAGTTAGCTTTTCTTGGTAGTAGATATGTAGGGAAGGTCCATCTGTATCTTATATAGTTAGATCTTAGAATTTGGGTCTGATCTATGAATTTTTGTCTTGCAAATTTGGTGGCATAAGACATATCTTGAAATTTTTTTAGATCTTTATAAGCATATTCGAGTGGAGTTTTCTTTCTAGTTGCTTGTAGAATTAGATCTTTCATACGATAGCTGAAAAAACGTATCAGAGCATCTCTCGGGAATTTCTTAACACAATTCGGTGAGCTCTTTCAAAGGAAAATACATCCAATTTTATTGGAGATAACAGAGAGTTTGCATATGTATGAACCTAATTGGTCTTGGGTGATTGACTCTTCTAACCCACGGATTCTTCGATTTTTATTTTTTTTCCTCTGTCCTCGAGATCTGTGACCTTGTTTTCTAGATATTTAATAATTTTTTCTATTCTATTTATAAAAGTGAGTGGAAGCGCTATAGTTTGAAAAGCCAGAATTGGTTATCAATATATATATAGTATGAAATACAGACACCTCTATATGCAATGTTATAATGATGAATAAAATCACTTTTTTACAAAATCAGCTGCATATAAAACCATTGGAGCTATCATTTCATATAACCATTAAAATTGTTGCAGAGTCCAAAAGAGTCTTTGGGGAGTAATCTTTTTAGGGTTGATTCTGTTTTTCTGCTGTGGTCCAGCGTCTTTAAAACACTGTATAACACTGTGTCTGTGTGTACCTTAAAAGGATACAAAAAAACACTTCATAGTGTAAAACTGTAGTTTAATTACGTAAATATAAACAAAATATTAAAAAAAAACCTTCCCCCCCTAAAGAGAACCCTTACATGTGAAAATGGTGATACTTATTTCTAAGATATCACAAATAAGCATATGTAGAAGGAGAGAAGCTGTTACCGCTCGCTGTCCTGCTATTCAAAACTCCCGCTCGATCTGTGTGCTAATAAATTCAGTGCCAGTCCTGGGAGGATATTAGAGACAGGGATTTCTGCACAAATTGGTCATAAAATGTGATCTGATCATCATCTAAGTCACAACAATAGACAATCACAGTCTGCTTAAACTAATAACACACAAAGAATGAAATGTTGCCATGTTTTTATTGAACATGCCATGTAAACATTCACAGTGCAGGTGGAAAAAGTATGTGAGCTCCTAGACTAATGACATCTCCAATAGCTAATTGGAGTGAGATGTCAGCCAACTGGAGTCCAATCAATGAGATGAGATTGGAGGTATTGGTTACAGCTGCCCTGCCTAATAAAAAACACACACCAGTTCTGGGTTTGCTTTTCACAAGAAGCATTGCCTGATGTGAATGATGCCTCACACAAAGGAGCTCTCAGAAGACCTACGATTAAGAATTGTTGACTTGCATAAAGCTTGCATAAAGCTGGAAAGGGTTATAAAAGTATCTCCAAAAGCCTTGCTGTTCATCAGTCCACGGTAAGACAAATTGTCTATAAATGAAAGTTCAGCACTGCTGTTACTCTCCCTAGGAGTGGCCGTCCTGTAAAGATGACTGCAAGAGCACAGCGCAGACTGCTCAATGAGGTGAAGAAGAATCCTAGAGTGTCAGCTAAAGACTTACAAAAGTCACTGGCAAATGCTAACATCCCTGTTAGCGAATCTACAATACGTAAAACACTAAACAAGAATGGATTTCATGGGAGGATACCACAGAGGAAGCCACTGCTGTCCAAACAAAACATTGCTGCACTTTTACAGTTTGCACAAGAGCACCTGGATGTTCCACAGCAGTACTGGCAAAATAGTCTGTGGACAGATGAAACCAAAGTTGAGTTGTTTGGAAGAAACACACAACACTATGTGTGGCGAAAAAAAGGCACAGCAGACCAACATCGAAACCTCATCCCAACTGTATGGTGGTGGGGGCATCATGGTTTGGGGCTGCTTTGCTGCGTCAGGGCTCTGACAGATTGCTATCATCGAAGGAAAAATGAATTCCCAAGTTTATCAAGACATTTTGCAGGAGAACTTAAGGCCATCTGTCTATCAGCTGAAGCTCAACAGAAGATGGATGTTGCAACAGGACAATGACCCCAAGCATAGAAGTAAATCAACAACAGAATGGCTTAAACAGAAGAAAATACGCCTTCTGAAGTGGCCCAGCCAGAGGCCTGACCTCAACCCGATTGAGATGCTGTGGCATGACCTCAAGAAAGCGATTCACACCAGACATACCAAGAATATTGCTGAACTGAAACAGTTCTGTAAAGAGGAATGGTCAAGAATTACTCCTGACCGTTGTGCACGTCTGATCTGCAACTACAGGAAACGTTTGGTTGAAGTTATTGGTGCCAAAGGAGTTTCAACCAGTTATTAAATCCAAGGGTTCACATACTTTTTCCACCTGCACTGTGAATGTTTACATGGTGCGGTCAATAAAAACATGGCAACATTTCATTCTTTGTGTGTTATAAGTTTAAGCAGACTGTGATTGTCTATTGTTGTGACTTATATGATGATCAGATCACATTTTATGAGCAATTTGTGCAGAAATCCATATCATTCCAAAGGGTTCACATCAGAGGAGATACCAAATGCGGAGCTCCCGCACCTCATGAGAAGGCTGGTGGGGTCCCTCCTGCAGCCCAAACAGGCAAAAGGTATTGCCTTCAAAGGCATGTTTCGGATTCCGAAGCCGGGAGGAGCCCCAGAACAAGCCTCTAGGGACGTAGTTGTACGTTTCCACACTCTCAAGGACAAAATGTTGGTGCAAACCGCACTGGAGGGGGACTCGCCCCACGTTTTTGAAAACATGAGACTCATTTTATGCAGATCTCCCAGGAGACACCATGCACTGGAGAAAATCTCTATAGCCTTTCACAAGCCAGCTCAGAGTCCACAACATCCGATATCGGTGGCGGTCACCGCGGATACTACAAATACTGCGAGGAGATGCGACCTACTCGGCACAAACCCTGCAACAAGCGGCTGACATACTGGACACCCTGGGCCTTCCAAGGGACTCTTTATCATTGTCCGCAACGAGAGGGATTTCTATAGCGCAGCACCTGCGAGACCTGACACAGGCTGCACCGTCTAAACCATCAAGGGCACACTCAAATGCCCCGGCATTAGTCCCTACCTGAGGCACAGGGCACGCTCCCTGGATACCAGAACGTTATCCTCCACCAGATTAGCCTTCTAATCAGACGCTAGCTTAATGGTGCTCGGCACCCTATTTTTCTGGTTATTTGGTTGTTGTTGTTTTTTTGGTTTTTCTGTTTGTTTCCCATTATTCTTATGAACATGCAAAGTTATGATGTATTGTTTCTCGTTAAACGATAATGCTAAACAGAGATAGTCCGCAGACATGGCTGTTCCGAACAGAGGCGTACATTGACCCTAAGGCTAGGCGCCTGCTACCTTATGAACCCGCATGGCTACTGATAACCGAGCACAAGCTATAGCATTAACACCTTGTCTCAACTTTTAGCCTATAGCGCACTACATTTTCACTTGATGATCGTACCTATTGTTTTAAATTTTTAGTGTCACACGTTATATTCTTAATCCTATTAACAGGGACATCTGCCCTGCAAATGAGGAACACCCAGGTCACAGACCATACACACGCTGGACCACCCATGCAAGATTCTTACAGTTATTTAAACCCATAAAAACCATCAGCTCATATGTCAGATTACTACCTTATGACATGTTGGAAATGTTATTATATGCTTGATATTCTGTATCTGACAATGTTTTGTGCATCCTACATGTAACGGACCGTTTTGCACAAAAGGGAAAAAAAACCGCTTAGACGATAATCCCCTTTCAGAGACAGGCACAGCTACTGTAGAATCACCAAAACTCACGAACTGAATACAAGTGAATGCTCCAAACTCCCGAACAGCATACAAGTGAATGCTCCAAACACTCGAACTGCATACAAGGGAATGGTCCAAACATTCGAACTGCATACAAGGGAATGCTCCAAACACTCGAACTGCATACAAGTGAATGCTCCAAACTCCCGAACGGCATACAAGGGAATAAGGTAGCACTCCAAATACACGAACAGGAACCATACGAATTGCTGCTACCAGACGAACAGGAAAAGCTCCCAAGCGGCTTACACTCCTGGCAATCAGTCCTTAGCAGCATACAGTAAATCCCCCCAAAGACGAGACAAGGCTCCGTGTTGAGGGTCAAGCAGTGGTCTGTTTAATGAGGGCTACCTGCCCAGCTTTTATGCAGGTCTCCCACCTGGTGGACACTCCCCTAGGGGACCAAATGGGAGACTGTGACAAGGGACAGACAAGTATACAAAAAGGACACACAGTCACAGTATATTCCCACAATGCATCCTGGCTTCCTCCCCTCTGCCCTGGGAGATAATTGGGAAGTAATTCAATTATCTCCCAAGACAAAGGCAAAACTCCATTACACACGTGGGAACACAAAACAGCATTATACTTTAAAATACATAGAGTAACATTTACTACATTAAACACAGGCATGTAACACATCCCCAGATAGCTCAGGTCTGAGTGCACATTATTAGGTGAATGGCACTCAGACTACACGAATACAGTTCAATCGCCATGGAGCCAAAGTCTTTACAGTCAGTTTCATACAAATGGGCTCCATGGGATTCCTATCTGGGGTATAACACATTCAAACAAATCTACTGAACCCCAGGCAGAAAAGCACGAATACAGCTTTTCTGCAGGCAAAATAAAGTCTTTTAAAAGGGGGCCATAGTCCAAAGGCAGCAGGCGAGCAACCAGGCTTCTCCAATGCAATGTGGCGAGATTGGTCTCGTCACATCTCTCCCCTTTTCCAAACAGACTAACAGGGTATCTGACCTCCTGCCGGTCAGTGCCCTTGTTAGTCCAGCAGCCCACCCACAACAAATAATCAACAGCACAGCCCACCCACAATAAATGGTTACTACACCTGGGTAAAGGAGAAGCTTGTCCATGTCCAGGTGCCTCACCACGGCTGTGCTGGGTACGGGTACGCTGACTTGGTGGGTTGCTGTGTGGGCAGAGACCAGCGGCACTCTGCCCTGTTGCCAGCGCTACTGGGAGGGTAGCCTGGTTGAAGCCTGGTTGTTGGAGGGGGAGACCGACTGTCTCCCCTTTAACTACACCACTCTGCTGCTGGAGACCGACTGTCTCCCCTTTAGACACACAGCTCTGCTGCTGGAGACCGACTGTCTCCCCTTTAGATACACCGCTCTGCTGCTGGAGACCGACTGTCTCCCCTTTTGTTGCACAGCTCTGCTGCCGGAGGGGGAGACCGACTGTCTCCCCTTTGGATACTCTAAGATGTTGCTGGGGAGAGGGGGTAACAGGCTCCTCTCCCGATAGAACACTCTGCCGCTGGGGAAAGGAGACTGAGCTCTCTATTCCCTGCCCATTAATGATCCGCCGCTGGGGAGAGGTGGTAGCAAGCTCCTCTCCCATACATACTTTCATCCTCTGTGGAGGGAGACCGACTGTCTCTGCTCCCAATACAGTGTCCTGCTGCTGGGGAAAGGAGACTGGGCTCTCTATTCCCGGTAGGACACTCTGCCGCTGGGGAATGGAGACTGGGCTCCCAATTCCCTGCTGTATCTCCCGCTGGGGAATGGAGACTGGGCTCCCAATTCCCCAAAAATCATGCTGCTGCTGGGGGGCAGGAACAACTACCTCTGCCCCCTGTAACTCAGCCTGCCGCTGGGGAGGGAGGACGCTGCTCTCCTCTCCCTGCACTTCACACTGCCTTCCTGGCATATCACTCTGCTGCTGGGGGGCAGGAACAACTACCTCTGCCCCCTGTAACTCAGCCTGCCGCTGGGGAATGGAGCTTGGGCTCCCAATTCCCTGCAATATCTCCCGCTGGGGAATGGAGCTCGGGCTCCCAATTCCCTGCAATACCGGTGGAGAGACCTCGGTCCCCTCTCCACCTGCCGCCTGGGGTTCCTCCCAGTAAATTTCAACAATATCTTCCCAGCTGAATGGGTCTGAGACTGGATCTGTCACTCTGCTGTCCTGCGGAGCCTTCCCAATGGAGTGGAAGAGATCTCGGTAGTCCTGCTCCAGTTCCCACTCCAGGGTTGCTAGGTGAGCCAGGTCTTGCTCTACCTCATGGGGGTCATCCCAGTCATGCCTAGCCTCCCTCTCGTAGAAAATTTCCTGAAGTCTGTTCTGCGCAGGGCTCCCGAAGTCAGGCTCTGCAAAGGACTCCCATAACAAGCCAGGACCATCAAACTCCTCTCCCTCTGGCTTGTCATGCTCAGCTGTCCAGGGTATATACTGTGCCATATACCACCAGAGCGCCTGGTAGGCATCCTCCAGCCATAGCTCCTGCCATACCCGATGCTCTAGTTCCTTCACCCATTCCTCCAGGGGCTGCTCTCCCAGGAAGGGCATCCGCAGGGCCACTTGCTTCTGCAACCGCTGCTCTTCACTGGGGAGACTCTCACCCCGCTGGTATTGTACATTATCCAGGGCCTGGTACCAGATGCCTTTCCTTAATGCATCCCGGCCATCCAGGTCCTCCTCCTTGTATAACACTGCTGGTTCCATTCTGTTGCTTTTAGGGTCGCTGTACTGGGACATGCGTTGCCCCCACTTGTAAATCCAAAGAAACGGTGTTTCCTGTAGCTGTCCTTCTGGCTGTAGGAACGATCCCACCGCTGCCACCAATTGTAACGGACCGTTTTGCACAAAAGGGGAAAAAAACCGCTTAGACGATAATCCCCCTTTCAGAGTCAGGCACAGCTACTGTATAATCACCAAAACTCACGAACCGCCAATAAGTGAATGCTCCAAACTCCCGAACGGCATACAAGGGAATAAGGTAGCACTTCAAATAAACGAACAGGAACCATACGAATAGCTGCTAGCAGGCGAACAGGAAAAGCTTCCAAGCGGCTTACACTCCTGGCAATCAGTCCTTAGCAGCATACAGTAAATCCCCCCAAAGACGAGACAAGGCTCCGTGTTGAGGGTCAAGCAGTGGTCTGTTTAATGAGGGCTACCTGCCCAGCTTTTATGCAGGTCTCCCACCTGGTGGACACTCCCCTAGGGGACCAAATGGGAGACTGTGACAAGGGACAGACAAGTATACAAAAAGGACACACAGTCACAGTATATTCCCACAATGCATCCTGGCTTCCTCCCCTCTGCCCTGGGAGATAATTGGGAAGTAACTCAATTATCTCCCAAGACAAAGGCAAAACTCCATTACACACGTGGGAACACAAAACAGCATTATACTTTAAAATGCACAAAGTAACATTTACTACATTAAACACAGGCATGTAACACATCCCCAGATAGCTCAGGTCTGAGTGCACATTATTAGGTGAATGGCACTCAGACTACACGAATACAGTTCAATCGCCATGGAGCCAAAGTCTTTACAGTCAGTTTCATACAAATGGGCTCCATGGGATTCCTATCTGGGGTATAACACATTCAAACAAATCTACTGAACCCCAGGCAGAAAAGCACGAATACAGCTTTTCTGCAGGCAAAAATAAAGTCTTTTAAAAGGGGGCCATAGTCCAAAGGCAGCAGGCGAGCAACCAGGCTTCTCCAATGCAATGTGGCGAGATTGGTCTCGTCACACTACAATTTGTCCCTTCCAAGGCGATGGGCAGAGAATAATAAAGAATTAAAAAAATAATAATTAATAACTCTGCCCCAATCAGAGAAAAAGGAAATAAGTTAAATTCTGACTTATTTTGGAAATTTCAGTAATCCACATGATTTATCTCACCTTATAGGTATGTCCTTTCTGAACATTAAATCACTTTAGTGACTAATGTGATCAGTTTTGTAAGGAGAGCTTTTACAACATGGCATTCTAACAACATGGGTACCTCCGTGGTTCAGAGGGCTTCAGCCTGTGTGTGGCTAGATTTCTCCTTCCCCACGCTCCTCCATGCTCCCAGAAGTTGCAAATTGGGTTACCAAGGGACTTGCTGTCACGGGAGGCAGTCTCTAGACTGGACCCCTGTGCCTGATGTAGTTGATTGGGAGTCTTCAGCGTGGTAGTGGATACGTAGGACCTGGTGCAGGGTAACTGCATGCCCCCTGGTGTTGAGCACCAGCGTTTTTGCGGCCACATAACAAGACCCTGTTACAGCTTAGCGGATGTCAGAGCAGAAATATGCTGAGATGTATCCAGTACTAGAAACAAGGCAAGACTAGGATAGACACCAAACAATAAAACAAGACAAAACTAGTAGAATCCAGAACCAGAGAAGGATAGAAAGGTAAACCCACAATACATAAGGGAAACATTAACAGAACAGGGGCAGGACAGGACTGTACATGGACTGGGAATACAATATAAAACAAGACAAGATATACTAGGCAAAACAAGAGGAGACAAACCTAAGTACTATATATGTAAAACATTTAGAGATTTAGACATACATAAATGGCCAAGATGTATGCAGCCCACCACTGCGTCAAAGTCCTCCAATTACGGTGGGTTCCTATCTACCCAGATATGCATGACTAAATAAACAATAAAACACACACAGCACTTACCTGCAAGAAAGGGCAGAGGACTTGGAGCAACTGCCAGCAGGAACCAACTGAAACAAAAAGGATAAATGGAAAAGGAACAGGTGTGGCAACATAAAACAAACATTTAAAGGAATCCAAGATACTGGGAATTCAAGGAACGGAATACAGGAATGAACCCAGAAAACCCAGCATAAACAAAACCAGAAAAACCAAGAAAAACTAAACAAGAATTGTAAAAAGAGTACTGGATACCGGAAGCCAAGGCCAGACCTCTTAACAGGACAGAGTAGGTCCTGACACTTGCATTTTCATTATCTTTGCAGACGCACAATCGTTCCCGTTTCCTCCAAGCAATCTCTCTCTGCCTTCCCTCCGGTGCGATCGTGCATACTTACGTCCGATATGTGCACACATGTGCAAACGTCCACATCATTACGAGAGCCACACTTTGCATTTTGTGTTGATTTCACAGACCTGTGTGTTCTGCTGTAACACCCAAATTCTGCTACATTCCCCAGTATATAAATGCCTCCCATGTATACCTTAAGGCGGTCTGTTGGAAAGTTGCACGGTCAAGACAGGACATAACATTTACATTTTTGTATTGATTTTCTAGTCCAATTTTTAATTCAGGGTGAACTAGCAAGCCCTCAATTCAAATTACCCCCATCATGGCATAATAATTTGAAAAGCAGACATCCAACACCAATTGTTATTTATTTAACTATTAAATGTAACCATGTTAGTTTTGTAACAATTTCCCTGTTGTTGATCACTTCATTGATTTATTTTATCGGAGGGAAAGAAATTGAATATATGTTAATTTAATAAATAGCAATTTTGATACTTTCCTTGTAAGTATTTTGTGCATCCAATTCAGCTGCTTAGATTTTCCAACACCATTGTAAACTCATGAAAATAAATGTTTAGTGAATAAATCCTTGGCTGCCATGAAATGACTCCCAATATGCTATGCCAGCTTTGGGCTGGTTGAACATAAGAGCATTATGCATAATTTATAGCTGACAATACTGCTTTCTTTTGCTTTCAGTTGTTCATGGGCAACCATTAAAAAGTTAATTAATATTTAGGAAATATCCTAAAATATTTTTAATCTGCAAATGCCAAAAAAAAAGGAAAGACATTCAAATTTTGTTTATTCATCTTGCGTATTGCTGAGGGAAGGCTTAAATAACAGATGAGAAACCACAGGGTTTAAAACATTTAGCATCTTGTGTAGTTCTTACTGCATGCCAGCTGACGCCATTGCATGATGCTGTTTAAAATCCCATGGTATCAAGTCCTTTTAATGTTCAGCTATTACTCACTCAGCCTCAAGCTTCTGCATATAGCAACTCATCCACAAGTATGTGATATTTTTCTGTTTTAACACTTTCTATATATATATATATATATATATACATATTGGAGCAGAATTTAAAAGTATGATGCCTGTGTAAAGAGCACTTCTTTGCCAATGTTACCAGTACAACAATCCGCAAGAAAAGCGTTCTCCATGGCGATTGCTCTACTTTTAGAAGCTGATTCATGCATGTGTTCATTGCCAAAGCTATGTTATTTATTCTTTACACATAATTCCATAATCATGCTATTTATTCTAACTCCCCAATTCCATTTACTAACTTGGGGTTTCTCTTGAATGCCCTAAGACACAAATGTAGGCTTTTATAGCAAACTTTACTCTGACATTCTAGCTATTGTAGTTTTATGTTATGTAATGCAATGCTTAGCTAGCCGTTAAATACATAACATTTCCTTGAGAAATGTCATTTAAAACACAATTCTATTGCGAAAAAAATATTATCGTGCTAATTAGTCCATATATGACAAAATTATTATAGCATTACTGTTTAAAGGGTTTGAGTGGAACTATACTTTATATTTTTAGCATCCCCAAAATTATTCACTCAAAAGAGCACTGCAAGCATCATAAAAACTATAATTTAAATCTGGTCTGCCTAGTGCAATACACAGAGATGAGGGAGTCCGACTCGAAGTGAATAGCTCAATACTGAACCAGGACAGGGATACACCCAAACCTGTCCAAAGGAATAAGAGACAGTAGTACCTTCAGGGTAGTATGTTCAGGAACTGGTTCACTGTAATATGGCTTTAGTTGGTAGTATAATAATTATATCCGTTTCTAAAATGACCAATAGTGATGGAGAAAATATGTATGGTGTTTATACCTTTAAATCTGCTAGAGGCAGATTTTATCTGTTACACACCAAATACTCTGCTTAGATATAAAGCAGCTAGATAATTACAGAGTAACAACAACAAAGAATGTAATCTGTATAGAGTAGAATACACAAAATATTGTAGTGTATATATCTTTAAATCATATAGTCGCACACTGAATGGTGCAAATGGGCAATATATAATTTATACCACAGAGATATAGAATTAGCTAAATCTCTTATTATAAAAGATAAATATGAGTAAAAATTCCAAAAAGCCACTATAAAATAGAATCAAAATGTATATTTATTAGTAAAAAATGGATAAATGAAAAACGTATTAAAATTAATAAATAGAAAATACAAATTGCAAAAAATGTGAGCCAGGAACGATTAACAAGTCAGTAGTCAGCATAAATAATGAACTTGTATCCTGATAACCACTGTAACCGATGAGGATTACAGTGGATACTGTGTGACAGGATTTTAGTATCTGTACTTGCCGGCTGTTGCGAGGTTGGCGTGCGTGCCAAACTTCACTATGATAGTCTGATGCCGGCAGTCCGTCAGTCCCCCGATCGATGGGGAAAGGAGCTGTGCTTTCTGCTGGCAGCTGGCTGTTCTCCGTATCCTGTATCCTCTCACACTATCAGCTTGTCTTACGCGTTTCGTGGGTGTCCGCCCCACTTCCTCAGAGACGTGATGGAATTCTATCTGATCGTGCAGTTTATATACATGACTTAATAAAAAACAGATGTGGCAATTGCTCTGTATAAGTGAATTATTACTGCTACATGAAAACATCTTTTGATATAGAAACTGGTAAAAACTGTATTAATAAATTGTATTAATAAATTCATAAACAATTTACACATGGAATAATGATAAAATAGTGGCATGGAATTATCAAAAAATAATGGCATGGAATTATCAAAAAATAAAGATAAAAATAAGAATAGAGAAGGTTAATCCTCAGAAAATCGTTATAGTGAAGTGTTTGTGCTAATATTAAATATATGTATATAGAAAATATATGTATATAGAAAAGAATATGGAAAATATAGACTGTATGTTCACATTATAAGGGACAATAGGGTGTAATATATAATATAGAGTATAAACAATATGTGTATATGACATATATAATTAATGATGGCGAAGAGAAGATGAAGAATTTAAAATATATATCAAGAACACTCAATAATAATAATCTTCAGAGAAAAGCATTCAATTTAAAGTCTATATTAAGTCCTTTAGGGACCAGAGTCTCTAGGTGGAAAATCCACCTTGCTTCAATTTGGTCCAAGTTTTTTTCTATATTGCCCCCTCTCCAATGGACATCTACTTGTTCAATGGGTAAGAATTTTAATCCTACAGGGTCTCCTCCATGAAAGTCTTGGAAGTGTCTTGAGAGGTTATGGGTTTGAAGTCCCTTTCTGATGTTTCTTATGTGTTCTGCCATCCTTGTCTTCAATGCCCTTTTGGTTCGTCCTATATACTGCTTTGAACATGGGCATGTGATCAAATAAATAACCCCTTTCGTATCACAGTTCATATTGGTCATGCATGAATAACCCTTTCCAAGAATCTGAAACTACCAGATTTACATCTATGGATGGTATGGAAGAATTCGATATCAAGAAGATTATTATTATTGAGTGTTCTTGATATATATTTTAAATTCTTCATCTTCTCTTCTCTTTTTTTTTTTTTTTTCCTTAATAGATTATTCTAATAGTTCCTACCTCTATTCATAATATTGGGATTTTTACACTATTAACCGATTCCAAAATCACTACACACCAATTCACTCTAGTGCATTTAATCACTTTACTGTCTAAGCATCATTTCATAGTATAACTTATATTTTAAATGTTTCTACTAGATTAACTAATCATATGTATTGATGCCATTATTTTTAATTATAAATGTTATATATTGAGACCTTTACACTATTAATTGATTATTAAATCATCATATATTGACCCACTTTATTGCACTTAGTCACTTTATTTCCAAAGCATTACTCATACTTAACTCATACTCATAATTATATGCCATCATTAATTATATATGTCATATACACATATTGTTTATACTCTATATTATATATTACACCCTATTGTCCCTTATAATGTGAACATACAGTCTATATTTTCCATATTCTTTTCTATATACATATATTTTCTATATACATATATTTAATATTAGCACAAACACTTCACTATAACGATTTTCTGAGGATTAACCTTCTCTATTCTTATTTTTATCTTTATTTTTTGATAATTCCATGCCATTATTTTTTGATAATTCCATGCCACTATTTTATCATTATTCCATGTGTAAATTGTTTATGAATTTATTAATACAATTTATTAATACAGTTTTTACCAGTTTCTATATCAAAAGATGTTTTCATGTAGCAGTAATAATTCACTTATACAGAGCAATTGCCACATCTGTTTTTTATTAAGTCATGTATATAAACTGCACGATCAGATAGAATTCCATCACGTCTCTGAGGAAGTGGGGCGGACACCCACGAAACGCGTAAGACAAGCTGATAGTGTGAGAGGATACAGGATACGGAGAACAGCCAGCTGCCAGCAGAAAGCACAGCTCCTTTCCCCATCGATCGGGGGACTGACGGACTGCCGGCATCAGACTATCATAGTGAGGTTTGGCATGCACGCCAACCTCGCAACAGCCGGCAAGTACAGATACTAAAATCCTGTCACACAGTATCCACTGTAATCCTCATCGGTTACAGTGGTTATCAGGATACAAGTTCATTATTTATGCTGACTACTGACTTGTAAATCGTTCCTGGCTCACATTTTTTGCAATTTGTATTTTCTATTTATTAATTTTAATACATTTTTCATTTATCCATTTTTTACTAATAAATATACATTTTGATTCTATTTTATAGTGGCTTTTTGGAATTTTTACTCATATTTATCTTTTATAATAAGAGATTTAGCTAATTCTATATCTCTGTGGTATAAATTATATATTGCCCATTTGCACCATTCAGTGTGCGACTATATGATTTAAAGATATATACACTACAATATTTTGTGTATTCTACTCTATACAGATTACATTCTTTGTTGTTGTTACTCTGTAATTATCTAGCTGCTTTATATCTAAGCAGAGTATTTGGTGTGTAACAGATAAAATCTGCCTCTAGCAGATTTAAAGGTATAAACACCATACATATTTTCTCCATCACTATTGGTCATTTTAGAAACGGATATAATTATTATACTACCAACTAAAGCCATATTACAGTGAACCAGTTCCTGAACATACTACCCTGAAGGTACTACTGTATCATAAAAACTATAGTCTGCTGCTATTTATGGTGCCAAGAGTCCTAGCGCTCTTCCAAAATAAGTAGTTAAATAAGTAGTTACACTGATTAAGAATGGCTTGACAGATTACTCACTCAGCCTCAGGCTTCTACACATAGAAACTCAATCACAGGCAAACATCACTGCCTCCCATGGAGCCTGAAGCTCCTACAAGCAGCTTTCATTAGCTTCACTGAGCTAAGCCCTGTAGTGTCGGGCCAGTTCATTGGCTGAGAGTGTCAGATGTGCCCTCTTTAGCCAATGAGTGCTGTCCTGCACCACCTCAGTGTAGGAGTTTCTGCCTGTAGAGTAACTGACAGCAGGCATCTCAATGGCCTAAAAGGACCTCTACAGTGCCAGGAAAACAAACTTGTTTTCCTGGCACTATGGGGTCTTTAGGTCCCCACCACCTTCACGGTCCCACTCCCGCCGGGCTGAAGGGGGAGGAAGGGGTTACTCACTTACCTTTCTACGGCACTGGGGAAATCTCCTCCCTCTTCCGACATCATCGCTGAATTGAGAAATGCTTTCCTATGGACGTCAGCTTCTTCTCACTGTGATTTTCACAGTGAGAAGCGCGGAAGCACCTGTAGCGGCTGTCAATGAGACAGCCACTAGAGGCTGGATTAACCCTAATGTAAACATAGCAGTTTCTCTGAAACTACTATGTTTACAGCTGCAGGGTTAACTCTAGATGGACCTGGCACCCAGACCACTTCATTGAGCTGAAGTGGTCTGGGTGCCTATAGTGGTCCTTTAAGTAAATTCTGAAAACATCCTTAAACAGTTTGACAACTTACTGTGGGCACTTCTGGCACCATAACCACTCCAGCAGGCTAAAAGTTATGATGCATGGATTGTTTATTTAATACACTGACAGTATAACAATCTGAACTCTGGATCTTGTGAACCATTTTTTAAGGTTTTTAAACATGGGGAAAAGGAATACAAAAATGCTATTGCCAATAACAGAGTTAAAATTTGCATTAGTTCATCTTGTTAGTGTTCTTGGTGATCTGAAATCACAGTAATTAGAAATGTTCTGCTTTTACTAATTTTAGTACTTGCTAAAGTGATATGCTCAATCTGCTCTTAACCTTGAAAAAGTAATACTTTTCTACCTAACTTTAAAAAAGAGGTAATTAAAGTACCACTATAGTGCCTGGAAAACATTCTCATTTTCCTGGCACTATAGTGCCCTGAGGGTGCCCCCACCCTCAGGGACCCCCTCCCGCCCGGCTCTGGAAAGGGGAAAGGGGTTAAATCTTACCTTTTTCCTGCGCTGGGCGGGGAGCTCTCCTCCTCCGATCCTCCTCCGTTCCTCCCCGTCGGCTGAATGCGCACGCGCGGCAAGTGCTGCGCGCGCATTCAGCCGGTCACATAGGAAAGCATTCATAATGCTTTCCTATGGACGCTGGCGTGCTCTCACTGTGAAAATCACAGTGAGAAGCACGCAAGCGCCTCTAGCGGCTGTCAATGAGACGGCCGCTAGAGGAAATAGGGGAAGGCTTAACCCATTCATAAACATAGCAGTTTCTCTGAAACTGCTATGTTTATGAAAAAAAGGGTTAACCCTAGCTGGACCTGGCACCCAGACCACTTCATTAAGCTGAAGTGGTCTGGGTGCCTAGAGTGGTCCTTTAACCACAATTGACTTCTTTTTAATTCAAGTCACTATAAAGAAGGATGTCCACTAAATAGTGATTTTTTTTGTGACCTGGTAATTGCATGGAACCATTTTTCCACCTGTTATCCATTTTTGCAATTATGTTTTCAATTAACTATTTTACTGAACAGACCCCCTTAAAGTCTGGTGGAGGTCATGTTTCTCATGAATTTGATCAAAATATTACAGAATCTATTTCCATAGCTTGAAGCAGCATAAGAATTTAGAGAACACTTTTCAGTAGAAGGAAAGAGGAGATTTTTTTTTCCATTGTAAACACGCCTGACGTTTTTTTTTTTCCATGTCTCTTGTGACTCAACCTTTTTGGCTTTATCTTGCCAGGGTGGGAAATTGAATGCACTAGTGAGTTACAGTGTGAAACCAAGGTTTACTTGTCTTAACCATTATTTGCTGTATTTAAGAAACTTGAGTTTTAAAACAAATACTTTGTATGTACATACAATAAATAAATAAAGCTATATTTTGTATTTTAGAAAAATCATGCTGTTCCGTGATTTTATTTTATTCAAAGTTTATTAAGTTAACATTTCACATGGCCACAGGTGTGTTGGTGATACAGAGGTGTGATCAAGGAGTAAGAATATGGGGAAGGGGGTTAGTTGAATCTATGGAAACCGTGGAGTTAGAATTGACACCTATATTTGCCATTATAAAGGTAATTCTTTTTTTTTTTTTAAAATACAAATTAAATAGAATAAAAAAGTGACCATTATACCATTAAAATCTTCCTTGATTTATTGTCAGAAAAGCTTATCCAATTATTTAATATTTTTGTATAAAATTATTTAATATTCTGAAATAGTTTAATTTTGTAATATGTTATTTTATTTTTTATATATTCATATATAGATTTTTTTAAATTCTTTATTTGTAGTGTGCAAGAAAATACAAACCACAACAGCATGGACAAGCATTTTCAGATATACATGTAGTTATATTGCCATGGCACATGAAAAAAACTGCACATATTATATTAAAAATTGGAATGCTGAACTATAACTTACAGCCGCATAACTAACGGGGAGAGTTAAAAAGCACAGTGCTTGTGAGTATAAGCAATAGATATATCAGGATATGGTATAAGAAAAAAACATTGGGTGCATAAAACAAGGCTGCTATGAGGCAGATTGTGCAAGGCTGAATTACCACTGGTACTGTACTCGAGGTCTATTTGGCACTTTAAATAGGATGTGTGTGAGACAGGTATCAATAAGACAAAATAAATTAAATGAGACAACAGGTCAAGAAAAACAAAACAATTCAGTAAGGCAAATTCCGATAGTTCAGGAGCGCCTCTCAATACCAATAGACCATCCAATCTTGTTAGGTGAAGATTTCACCTGATTCCTACACATGGTGGGCACATTAGGCATTCAACAGGTCTGTTGAGGTCTGCTCAGTGTGACTCTGTCAAGGAAGATCATCCCTACAGCCCCAGGCATGTTCAAGGGTCCGAATTTCTTGTCTGCAGACTTGAAATTGCAAAGAACCTGAGTCCTTTCCAAGCAGGGTACAGCCTGAGGTCCTGGTCTGACTGGTAACTGACCGTTGCTGGTGTGATGAATGTGGTGGGATCAAGCCCCGGATAGCCTTCAGGCCAGGTGGATATGGGAGAGTAGCAGAACCCTGTCGGCATATCATAGCCCCAGGGAGCTCACCGGACACTCGTATTTTGTCTCACCTGCTCTCTTTCTTGTATAATATGTAGCTGCAGGTCGTTCCTCCAGTATAGCCCAGAATTTGGTAATTGTTCCTTCCGATCTTGTCATTATGCTCATAGTGGAGGTTGTGAGATCTCCATGTGTCTGCTTTAGAGTTGGCGCCGTCAGAGTAGGCCTGTCTGCTGTCGTGTACATTTATGTACAATGTGTCTTCCATAAGATTAAACAAGATAGTCCAGTGGGGACCGTGATAACCCCCACCGGTCCAGAGGAGAGGTAGGTGTGGGGCTGATCTGCACAGCAATTGTAGTACGGGGAAATAGGCCGCCTTCCCCCAGCTCCGCAATGCACCACCACGGCCACCTGATTGCCTGTGAGCTCGAATAAGGGGTCTGTGGAATCAGCACAATACCCTCAACCGAAGAAGGGTATGGTGTTCGTAGTAACAATGCTGATTGAGGGGCGATCCCCCGCAAATCGGCAAGACATGCGGGAGTTCACGCAGCAAGCATCCGCTCAGCTCAAGGTCTTGGCTCCGCCCACTATATATGCATGTTTTAACATATATATTTTAGATTTTTTAATATGTTGAAAAAAATTATTGTAAACATTTATCCAAAAATATGAAATCAATTGAAGTCTCCAAAAATATAAAATTGAGGCCTTGGTGTGCTGTTTAGTGGCTCTGGCTGCAACAAATCTACATTTTATCCATCTTATTTTAAATCTACTGCATTGGAAATATTTGACAAAAAGGTATGCGTAGATATAACCACGGTTAGAAATAATAAAAAAAAAAAAATCAGAGAGAATTTTAATTTAGCTACAAAAGAAAGAGAAGCTTTGAAAAAATAACACAACGACAGTACTATAATAATTAAACCTGCTGACAAAGGCCGGAAGTCCTTTTATCAAAGGAATCTCATTACCAGGCAGCCTATTGACAACTTAATGATCTAAATGCATACACTAAACTTGATAAAGAACCCCCCACAAATATTAAGCTTAGATCAACTGATTTATTAGACAAAGGCAGACTTAACAGGATTTTAGATTCATAAGAATTTAATTATTTTGTTTTATAACATACAATTCCTGTTATTTTTTAGCTAAAATACAGAATGATGTAAATAACTCTCCTGGATGTTGCATTGTTTCTGGTATAGGTTCTACTTTATCAAATATCTTTTATAATATATATATATATATATATATATATATATATATATATATATATAAAAAGTCAAATCATACCTGAAAGACACAATATACCTTCTTAATAAGTTAAATAATATAGAGTGGGAAGGCTGCAGTGCTGTGAAAAATATTTTAGAAAGAAAGATGTGCACCAAGCACAGATTTTATATTAGAAGGAATAGAATGATTTTAATTAATATTTATTTTTGGTTTGGTGAGTCTTTATCTACAAAAGAACAGCAATGATATAGGTACCAGGTTTGCACCCAGTTATGCCAACCTCTTCGTGGCTGAATAGAAAGATAGATTTAACTGAAAGGAGCATGACTGAGTAGGAAACATGTCCTCATATTTTAGATGTATTGATGACCTTCTTTTGTATGGAAGGGTTCTACCTCTGCTTCACATGTCTCGGCATATCTCTTTACTGTGTTTGAATTTCAGTGAAATGCCAACACAGTCAGTATGAGCATTTCATAAATATTATATCTTTATGAAATACTTATTTTGCAGGGGGGGGGGGTAACAGTGCCACTTTAAGAATTGTAGTATTGTTGTGCCCTATGCACCATCATCTTTGCAACTATGCAAACTTCTGATGCTGCTTAGAGTGACCCTCAGCAACCTAACCATTACAGCTCAAATTGTTGAACCATTTGGGAGCAGTGTAAAAAACCTGTGATTCTTCCCAACACCCTCTTCCATTTTAGTAAGTATATTACTTGTAGTGTTCTTTCAATATGAATGTAGTAACTTTTTCCTGATTATCACAAACGTATTCATAGATACAATCACAATGCTTACAAACACTGTACTTAATACAAATCATATTCTGCATTATGTGTAAGTTACACATATAAAACATTTTGAGCCTTACAAAAATACAAGTAGGAAGAATTAAAGGAATGAATATGTTTATCATGTTTCTTTACATGCAACTCTGAACTTCATATACAGTATCTTACAAAAGTGAGTACACCCTCACATTTTTGTAAATATTTTATTATATCTTTTCATGTGACAACACTGAAGAAATGACACTCTGCTACAATGTAAAGTATTAAGTGTGCAGCCTGTATAACAGTGTAAATTTGCTGTCCCCTCAAAATAACTCCACACACAGCCATTAATGTCTAAACCATTGGTAACATCCCTAAGTGGAAATGTCCAAATTGGGCCCAATTAGCCATTTTCCCTCCCTGGTGTCATGTGACTCGTTAATGTTACATGGTTTCAGGTGTGTATGGGGGGCAGGTGTGTTAAATTTGGTGTTTTCGCTCTCACACTCTCTCATACTGGTCACTGGAAGTTCGATATGGCACCTCATGGCAAAGAACTCTCTGAGGGTCTGAAAAAAAGAATTGTTGCTCTACATAAAGATGGCCTAGGCTATAAGAAAATTGCCAAGACCCAAAAACTGAGCTGCAGCACGGTGGACATTGCTGCAGAGGTTGAAGGGGTGGGGGGTCAGCCTGCTCAGACCGTACGCCGCACACTGCATTAAATTGGTGTGCATGGCTGTCGTGCCTGAAGGAAGCCTCTTCTAAAGATGATGCACAAGAAGTCCAGTGTAAGCTGGGACAGGGCTGTCACTTCTGACCTCATCACAGGGGGCCCGGTTGCACTGTTAAAGCACTGCAGCGCTGACCAGGCCCCCTGGAAATACATAGCATTGGGTGGCCCTAACAGCATGGGCCACCCAATGGGCCCCTGAATGCACGGCTGGGGCCGTGTTACTAAGCCGGCAGGCACTGCAGTCGCAGGGGTCCGCAGTGTGGCCGGGCCCCTTGGAGTGACGGGTCCGGTCGCATCTGCGAACCCCGTGAATGCGGTAGTTCCGTAACTGCTTCAGGGGCATGATATATACAACAAAGCTGCTTCATTAAGCTTTTAATTATTTATTTTGTGTAAATACATTCCATTTATCCTCAATGTTTTGTTTTTTACTAAAGAGTTTATGCAGGTCAATATGTTATTATTATTATGTTATTATTTATATAGCACCAACAAATTTCGCAGCACTTTACAGTGGGTGGACGAACAAACATGTAGTTGTAACCAGACAAGTTGGACACACAGGAACAGAGGGGTTGAGCGCCCTGCTCAATGAGCTTACATGCTAGAGGGAGTGGGGTAAAGTGACACAAAAGGTAAGGATAGTATTAGACTAATGACAGTTGCAAGAGAGAAGAAAGTTGGGAGCTACTAACAGTTTAATTGATATGCTTTTATGAAAAAGTGTGTTTTTAAAGATTTTTTGAAGGAGTGGAGACTGGGTGAGCATCTAACAGAGAAGGGAAGTGAATTTCACAGAAAAGGTGCAGCCGTCGAGGTGGGAAGATGAACCTCACCGCCGCATTTCAATATGGACTGGAGCAGTGCAAGATGGGAGCATATAAGACCACTGAGAAGCGGTGAGTAGTCAAGACAAGCAAGGACAATGGAATGGACCAGCACCTTAGTCGCATCTGGCGTTAAGTAGGGTCGGATGCGCACAATGTTTTTGAGATGGAAGCAGCAGGATTAAGCAATAGACTGAACACGAGGCATGAAGGAGAGGTCGGAGTCAAAGAGAACACCTAGGCAGCGAGCCTGCGTGGTGGAGCTGATGGTAGCACCGTTGACTTGGAGGGAGACAGACACAGGAGTAGCAACACTTGAGGGAGGAAAGACCATGCATGTACGTAGCGGGGAATGTGGTACATCCTAGAGAAAAGAACTTAACCCAATTCTCCCCCCCAATAACATATTCATATTGGATGAAACAGGCCACAGCATTTATTAAACATACAACTGTAGGACTCATCCAAACGTTATTAACCTTCAATTCAAATATAAATAAGCACATAAATATATATATATATATATATATATATAAACCATAACTTAACATATAAATTACCACCTATTGCCCTACAGCCTATAGCTTAAATAACCGTCCTTGCCAACAAACGTAACCAGATGCCTATGCACCAAAACTTGCACACTGGGCTCTTGCTTCCCCCCTTGTCCAAACCAAAATTCCCTTTTCCTTTAAATGCTCACCATCAGCCAGCTTTTAGCTCGCTGGGCACGTCCAAGTCGGTAACTGAAAAGTTTACTGTCACGACTACAGGAAACCACGACAGGGCAAGGTACTGGGGAGAGTTAGGGATTTAAATATCCCTCTCTATGCTCTGATTGGCCAGAGGGCGACCTCTGACCCCAAAACATGCGTGTGCATTGACGTCATGACATCACGCGCATGTTATTATAATTTTCGGGGGCGGAGCTATAGATGGACGCGACCACGCGGTCAGCGCCATCTTTAATTTGAGTGCGGCGCCCGGAAGACCTGGGGGAGCGGTTGCAGGCTCGTGCTGTCGGCGAGGCTGTGTCGGTCGGGCACAGCCTTGCCACGCGGCAGGCCGGTGACCGCAACATTTACCCTACAGAGCAGGGGAGGTTGAGACCCACCTTGTCCATCTCCTGACATTCCATCTGATACTCCTCAACCCTTTTGGCAAGGACACGCTCCCTGCCACAACCCCGTTGTTTTAAACCTAAACCACCCAAACCAACCAAGGCCTATTCCACCGCTTCCTGGATATCGAGATTAAAGAGGTCGTGCCCGACCTCCGTAAGGTGCACGCCATCACTCCTGAACAAATTAGCCACCTCCCGCTCAAACACCCTGTGGTGAACCAGGATCCCTTTAACCCCTAAGACAAACTTAGAGACCCTCCGATTCAATTTAACCCAACAACGTTCCATGGCTCTTTGATTATGGACCCGCTGCCAGTAGTTGCGTGAGATAAGCCGAACGTCCAGGAACAAAACCAATACCCGCGCTAAATCCCTCTTAATAGCGTTCCCCAACCCCCAAATAGGCATAGTCCCAAGATCATTACCACCAAGGTGAATCACAAGAACACTAGGCCAGGAAAGCTGAATTAGCTCAGGGAGGAGCCGAACATATCTCTCTTCCCAAACCAGCGAACCTCCGCTTCAGAAGACATGAAACCCAGCAGCTCACCTCCCGGACGGAGAGGCACCCGCTGCCTGGCCCAGAAGACATGCGAGTGCCCGATCACCAGACCCTGGGGGGACTCCCACCTCAGGAGAAAAACATCAATTTAGGTGGCGGGAAGGATGAACATATGAGACAAAATGCCCAGATGCCCACCTCCCAGTCCTCTGAACTGCTTGCGCCGACATACCCAGCCTAGAAGCTTCAGTGGCAGTGCCAATCCTAAATGAATGCCCACCAAATTCCTTACTGTAAACCCCCAATACCTCCAGCAAAGAGCAAAAAACTCGAATAAATTGAAAATGCGAAAGAAAACTCCCATCTTCATGAACCAAAAGAGGGCCCGAGGAAATCGGGCGCAGCTCACAGAATTCCTGAAAGGAAGTAACCGGGCAAATATCCAAACCAGGGACAGCACCCAATCGCACCCATTTACCCTTCCAGAGGACATCCGTTTTAGAGCGCCCGGTTCAGAAACAAAATCCGCCCTGTCTCACACTGAACATCGGCAAACACCCCTACACAGCTGCGCCTACTAGGGCTCACCAATTCCCCAATGCGCATGGCCCCAAAGAATGTCAACTTAGACAGGCCTCAAACACATATTCACAGTGGTCGGAGTTCCAGTGGATCTGGAGGGGACGCCTTGCCCGGCAGACATCTGATCGCTCGGTCAGGCAGAGTGATGGCATGGGTCCGTGGATCGGTTTCCAAGGCCACTTTGACTCGACTGGGGTGAATGGGAGCAATGGGACCTGGAGTTGGGTGGTTTTAGTGCCCCAGCCGAGCGCCTCGGGGGGCTCCTGCAGCTCTTGGACTGCTGGGAATCGGAGGGTAAGTCTCCCTCTGCGATCTCCACGTGTTTTTCTGGTCTTAGCTTCCTATTTAAGCCTCGCGGGTGGGAAGATTCGCTGAAAGCATTTGTAGTGTGTCAGGCGCTTAAGGGCTTGAGGTGCCAGGCTGCTTCAGTTGACGCACGGCGGGCAGTTTCCGCGGTGCTCCTGTCGAGACTCTGTGTCATGCGGTAACACTTCCCGGTTCGGCACACCACTGTGCGGAGCTGGACCCCGCCCCCCTCTGACGCATCTCTGACGGTATTTAGGGAGACCGCGCCAGAGAGAGGGTGCTGGGTGATACTGGGAGCTACTTCCGCCAGACTTACCTGTCCACAGGGTCTGGCAATGAGGGTCCGACTTCCAAGTGTACACGCTGGCTCCTGAGACGCCGGCTCTTCAAGCTCTGATGTTGTCTTAGCCATCAGGCTAAGACAAGTATGCTTCATGTTATAGAGGAATGCTGGAGAACGGAAACTCACTTTACAAGTCGACCTTATCTCTTTACTATTGGAGGACTACTAACCTTAAGTATACCTCTCATCTAATTATCTACAATCTAAGTCGTGCTTACTCAAATCTTAACTACTACAAGCTACTAATTATTTGGAGGACAACTCTCATCATGCTTATTCACTATGCTCATTCACTATGAACTGTTTCTTGCTTTGCAATTACACTCAGTGCTTCAAGTTACTAATTATATGGAAGACAACTCCCATGATGCTTATTAGCTATGAACTGTTCTTGCTTTGCAGCTATTCTCAGCTACTTGCTTAATATTACTATTGAAGATTATTCTCATTAACCAAAGAATGTTACTTAATGCATCTCTGAATAAATACTTAATAATTAACTTTGTGTTGTTGATTACTTACATAGTTACATAGTTACATAGCTGAAAAGAGACTTGCGTCCATCAAGTTCAGCCTACCTCAAATTTGTTTTTTTGCTGTTGATCCAAAAGAAGGCAAAAAAAAACAGTTTGAAGCACAATTTTGCAACAAGCTAGGAAAAAAATTCCTTCTTGACCCCAGAATGGCAGTCAGATTTATCCTTGGATCAAGCAGTTATTACCCTACATTGAAAGATCATATCCTTGAATATTCTGTTCTTGCAAGTATGCATCTAGTAGCCGTTTGAACATCTGTATGGACTCTGATAAAACCACTTCTTCAGGCAGAGAATTCCACATCCTGATTGTTCTTACAGTAAAAAAACCTTTCCTTTGCCTTAGACGAAATCTTCTTTCTTCCAGTCTAAACGCATGGCCTTGTGTCCTATATAAAGTCCGGTTTGTGAATAGATTTCCACACAATGGTTTGTATTGGCCATGAATATATTTGTATAATGTTATCATATCCCCTCTCAGGCGATGTTTTTCAAAACTAAATAGGTTTAAATTTGTTAACCTTTCTTCATAGCCGATATGTTCCATTCCTTTTATTAATTTTGTAGCCCGATTTTTTTCTAGTGCCATAATATCCTTCTTTAGAACAGGTGCCCAAAATTGCACAGCATATTCAATATGGGGTCTTACCAGTGATTTATAAAGAGGCAAAATGATATTCTTGTCCCGAGAATGAATGCCCTTTTTCATGCATGACAATACCTTACTGGCCTTGGCCACTGCTGATTGACATTGCACATTGTTGCATAGTTTGTTGTCTATAACAATTCCCAAGTCTTTTTCATGTGTTGTTATCCATAATTCGCTTCCATTAAGGGTATACGTTGCTTGTGTATTCTTTACGCCGAAGTGCATAACTTTGCATTTTTCAACATTAAATTTCATCTGCCATTTGAGTGCCCAGTCCCCCAGTCTATCTAAATCCCTCTGCAGCAAAGTAATATCTTGCTCACATTGTATTGTTTTACAAAGTTTTGTGTCATCTGCAAACACTGAAACATGACTTTCAATGCGGTCTTCAAGATCATTTATAAACATGTTAAATAGAAGGGGTCCCAGAACAGACCCCTGAGGGACACCACTTGCCACCTCTGTCCAGCTTGAAAATTTACCATTAATGACAACTCTTTGTACTCTGTTTTTAAGCCAATGTTCAACCCAAGAACAAGCATTTTCATCTAGAACGATTTCCTTGAGTTAGAACACTAATCTATTGTGTGGAACTGTATCAAATGCCTTGGCAAAATCCAAACAGATCACATCCACGGCAACACCCTGATCTATACTTCTACTTATTTCTTCGTAGAACGCAATCAAGTTAGTTTGACATGACCTGTGCTTCATAAAACCGTGCTGAATTTGCTGATAACCATGTTCTTCTCAAGGAATTCTTGAATATTATCCCTTAATAACCTTTCAAATATTTTACCAGCCACAGAAGTTAAGCTCGCAGGTCTATAATTTCCAGGCAAGGATTTTGAACCCTTTTTGAATATAGGAACCACATCTGCCTTCCTCCAATCCTCGGGAACACTTCCTGAAAGAAAAGAATCTTGAAAGATTAAAAATTTGCACTTCTTCTTATTGGATTATTGCCTAAATGCAATTCATTTATGTTTAACACTTATTAAAACTTCGTTTGAATCAAGTTACCAGCGATTCCCTCTTTTCTTAAAGCTACAGTATTGATACTTTAAAGTTTCTCTGTATCTTCACTAATGTAATTAGGGAGGTTTACAAGCTGCAGTTGAGTTCCAATCCAATTCACCCAAGTAGCGTAACACTCCGGGGGGTGCTCCGGCAGGTCTGTTACTCTGTGATTGAGGCCCTGTTTAACCGATGGAACAACTTCCCCAAAGCACGCAGCAGCAGTGCACAGGCTGGCGAATCGGCGGGACCCACACAAAGGAAATCATCGAGGTAGTGTAGCAAGGAATCAATCCCAGCTTCCTTCCTCACCACCCAGTTCAAGAATGTGCTGAAGCATTCAAAGTAAAAGCAGGATATGGAACAACCCATAGGGAGACACATATCTACGTAATACATGTCTTCAAAAACACAGCCCAGAAGGTGGTGACATTCCGGGTGCACGGGGAGCAGACAGAAGGCCTATTCCACATAAGCCTTGGCCAACAAGGCCCCAGGTCCCGAGTTCCTGACCATATCGACCGCCGCGTCAAAGGACGCATAAGACACTCGGCAGAGTTCCGAAGAGATGTCATCATTTACCGTACAATAAATGGTGAATAAGATGATATTTTCCTTACTCCTTTTTGGGCACCACACCCAGAGGGGAGACCCGCAAATCCGGGAACATAGGGTGCCTAAAGGGACAAGCCATCCGACCCAACAACACCTCCCGAACCACCCGTGGGAACTTCCGGACCGACCGAAGGTTCCAAACCAGAGGAGAAGGGGGGCATGCTCAAACCCATCCAGTAGGATGTCGGCCGCCTGACGATTCCTATAACTGGCGAGCCAAGGGCGCATCGCGCTTACAATCACTGTCGTCGTCGCCTTTTGACCCCAAATCCCCCTTCTCGACAACTTTACCCCGCTTGAAGCAGCGGGAGACAGGATGGGCTCCCCCACAGGTGGAACATTTGTGCTTGAAACAGCAAGATGCCCCCCACTTGCAGTGACTGTTGTTGAATTTCTAACAACAGCCTGGCCTCTGATGCACGGCCGATGAGGAGGAGGACCCACCCCCACCCTGCTGGGGGGCCAGGCGGGTCATAATAGAGAGCCAGAGGCCAATGTCCATCTGGTCCCACTAAAATGAGGGGTGCATCGCCAACCGTTGACTGAATTGCTCTTCATATTTCCACCACCCCAGACCGCCATAGGTACGATAAGCATTCAAAATGGTATCCTGGTAGCAAAACAAATGCGGAGCACTTCTGCGGAGCCCTTTCCCCAATGACACTGGCCACAATTCACATTTTTTTGGATGCTAAAAAGTACATTTGTGGCGTGCACTTCATATCTGAGAGTCAAATAGAACCGTCAAATACTGCTGTGACATTGCAGTTTGACTAATTCACATTTTGTCGTGCTAAAAAGTACATTTCGGGCCTGCACTTCATATCTGAAAGTCAAATGGAACCGTCAAATACTGCTGTGACATTGCAGTTTGACTAATTCACATTTCTTTGGTGCTAAATAGTACATTTGGGCCCTGCACTTCATATCTGAGAGTCAAATAGAATCGTCAAATACTGCTGTGACATTGCAGTTTGACTAATTCATCATATTCTAATTTTGTGGGTGCTAAAAAGTTAATTTGGGGTGTGCACTTCATATCTGAGAGTCAAATAGAACCGTCAAATACTGTGGTTACATCACAGTTTTAAACATTCAAATGTTTTTAGGTGCTAAATAGTACATTTGCGGCCTGCGGTGCACTTCATATCTGAGAGTCAAATAGAACTGTCAAATACCGCTGTGACATTGCTGTTTGACTAATTCACATTTTTTTGTGCTAAAAAGTACATTTGTGGCGTGCACTTCATATCTGAGAGTTAAAAAGAACCGTCAAATACTGCTGTGACATTGCAGTTTCACTAATTCACATTTCTTTGGTGCTAAAAAGTACATTTGGGGCGTGCACTTCATATCTGAGAGTCAAATAGAACCGTCAAATACTGCTGTGACATTGCAATTTGACTAATTCACATTTCTTTGGTGCTAAAAAGTAAATTTGGAGCCTGCACTTAATATCTGAGAGTCAAATAGAACCGTCAAATACTGTGGTTACATCGCAGTTTTAAACATTTAAATACTGGGTGCCTATTGAGTTAACAATAGTGATTACAGGACTCTGTGGAGATGGAGCTTCAATTGTAGCTTCAGGATGTATTCACCAAGTAACATAAAAATGTATCAGCTAATTATACCATTTCCTTCCATATAGAAGGGTAGGAAAAATGGAAATAGCTGAAATGTTGGTCTAGTAGGGGTTCTGTAATACACATAAACCGGTACACATTAAGATAAATATAATAATTGGGGGAAAAAAGTGTCCCACTATGGTAAAAATCCAAAAAGCTGTGTCAGTTATATAGTGTAGCCGACAGAGTGCTTACTATAAAAGATTTTATTAGCACAAATACACTGTCAAAATCATACAAATATATATAAAAGATAAATAAATATTCCAAGTGAAAAAAGCAGATAATATCAAGTTTACAGTCTGAGGTTCCAATGTTGTCGGATGAAAATGAGTCTGGACCTCCTCGTGCTGTGTGAAAACTGGCTGTCAGCCGCGTGCATTCTACTGCGGCTCTGGATGCATTCCAATCTGTTTTCTCTTGGAGATCATTGTAGGATGCCGCCTAACGCGTTTCGTGATCATAGGATCACTTCATCAGAGGATGGCATCCTTGGTTCTTCCTTCTGTTAAATACTGTCCTGTCCGGTTATGTTTTTCAGATGACCATTTAAGAAGATTGCGATATCGTCCTAAGGGCTGTAGGACGTCCTACAGCCCTTAGGATGATATCGCAATCTTCTTAAAGATGTGAGACTACAAGCGCACGATGGTAGAGGCGCTGCTGAGGGCATTCCCAACTGACACCGGGGGGCTCAGTGGAAGCACAAGGCGAAGGCAAAGGAGTAGGAAGAGGTCGCCGATGCAGCTGGGCCACCGCCAGCACCTTAGAAGGCAGGGTTAGCATGGCCGAAATGTGGAAAAGCTTTGTCAGCACGCCACAACAACCAGCACCACCAGCTGATATGGAACGTCTTAGCAGGAGGCAGCATTTCAGCAACATGGTGGAACAGTACGTGTGCACACGCCTACACGTATTGACTGATGGGACTGCCCCATTCAACTTCTGGGTCTCCAAATTGGGCACATGGCCTGAGCTTGCCCTTGATGCCTTGGAGGTGCTGGCCTGCCCTGCAACCAGTGTATTGTCTGAACGTGTGTTTAGCACGGCAGGGGGCGTTATCACAGACAAGCTCATGTTTATTAAAAAGAACCCATCATGGATTCCACCAGACTTGTCTGTACCTTGTGCAAAATAGACATTTATACCGGCCTCACCCAGCTATTGTTATACTCAAGTGCACTTATTCTTTTTTTTTTCTTTTTTTATATGTCCCCAATTAAAAAAAATAAAAATAAATAAATAAAAGTGTTGGCTACCTCCTCCACCGCCGCTTCCACCTACACCACCACGGTCACCGCCTCCTCAACCTCCTACTCCACATCCACCTCCTCCTCCTAGAGCAGGGTGCAAAAGCGGAGCAGCCGTCCCCTGGACAGTACGCCTGCTACTGCCCACCGCGCCCAGGGACTGAGCACACCATGCCAGCTCCAAGGAGTTCCCTGGCATGGCAGTTCGAACGAGGAGAACCCAGTCGATCCTGTGGTACCTCCCAATAGGCAAACAGGAATCTCTCTCAATCCTTGTGAGTTGCTGCAAAGATACGAAGCATTTGCTTCAACGTACCGTTGATGCGCTCACACAGGCCGTTGGTCTGGGGGTGGTAAGAGGAGCTCAGAATTGGTTTAATGTGCACAATCTCCACAGTTGGTGGGTCATTTCGGCAGTAAACTGGGTGCCCTGGTCTGAGAGAATCTCCCGGGGAAAACACATCCGCATCAAGGCTTCAGCCACAGTCTCTGCCCGAATACTGCTCAGGGTACCGAGTCAGAATGTCCTTCTTCCCAGAGGGACTAGGCTTGGCTAGGGGACCTATAATGTCGACAGCTACTCTGCCGAACAGATCTTCACTAATAGGTAGGGGATGGAGGGGGGCCCCGTGCCTCACATCCTGAGAGATGAATGGCAAGAAGAAGCTGTGGGTGAGCCAAGACGCTGTCCAGCTCCTGCCCAAATGCCCCACCAAGGGGATAGCGTGAGCTAGCTTCAGCAGCTCATACTAATACTTCTTGGGTCTGGGGCTGGCTGTCTCTCACCAGCCATGTCATTGGGGATCCCATTGAAAAAGTGCTCTAGCATGATGAGCTGGGTGATCTCCTCCGGGAACTTAGCTTGATGGGAGTTGAGCCAGTTCTGGGTGGCCCTTGTGATGCAGCATGCCCACTCCGCATGGGAGTCCTTCTCCCCTTTCCGGGTCTCCCTAAACTTTTGGCGGTATTGCTCGAGGGTGACCGCATAGCGGGCCAGGAGGATTTTGTGTAATAAAGGGATAGTCTCTGATCTGCTCTCCTGGTACAGCCCGGTAAATATCCATTGCCTTTCCCACTAGTTTGCTGGCCAGGATGGTGACCCAGTCGCTGGGGTCCACGTCTTGGAGTAGGCACTGGTGCTCAAAGTCTTGTAAAAAGCCATTGATGCCTTCTGCTTCCTTGAACTCTTTGAAGGCATTGTATGGTAGCTTGTGGGCCAGGGTGGTTGTGCTTCCCGTCACCCTGTGCTCCCTTCTTCCTTTATCTAGGTTCATGGAGGTGGCCCTCTGTCTATTGGCAAGGACATAGGCTTGCACCTCCAAAAAGTTCCTGCTGATGATCTTCTCTGAGGGTGGCTGTCAGTAATATGCCAGGCGCCGATCCACCTCCTTGCGCACTTCCTCCTCATCTCCGGCCCCTGGCTGGGGTTCGTTGCCTCACTGCGTGCCTGGTCATCCTCCATGAGCGCAGCAGTCAATTCGGCCTTGTTACACCCACCAGACGTTATTCCTCTGGCTCCACACAAGTCCTGCAGTGTAGGTTGCTTTAGAGCACTGTAGTCCATGGGTCTGTTTGCAGGGACATGGGATCCCGCTGCTTGCCACCAATTGAAGTGGGACCTGGGTAACCGATGG
>OW240924.1:40346166-40372413 GCA_933207985.1 Pelobates cultripes
GTCCAAAACCTGGTCTAAGTGCAGGCTTTCTCTGTGAAATCTATCTATTCTGGTATATGTGTTATGTGTGGATGACTGGTATGTGTAATCCTTTTTTTGAGGGTGTAGGACTCTCCACACATCATACAGTTTGTTGCCATCTAGTAGTTTAAGATATGTTGCACACACTTTAAGTAGCTTTGTTTGTATTGCTTTAGCAGCCTGGGACGTTGTGTCGCTACTGGGATCTATGATTTGGTTAAAATCCCCGCATAGGACCAATATTCCCTCATGTACCAACCGTAATATGGATAGGATTTTATGTAGAAATTCTCTTTGGTTTGTGTCTGGGGCATATACATGTCTTTAGTGTTATTGATCGTACATATTACTATCATGTATCTTCCCTCCTTGTCTATCTGTGAATGATGGTGCTGGAAGGATACTGTATTGCTAATTAGTATTGATGTCCCTTTTGTTTTCTTCCCTGATGTGTTGTGATATTGGTGCGGGTATAAGGATGGTTTTAGGGTTGGTGGTAGTTTAAAATGTGTTTCCTGAAGACAGATTAGGTCAGGCTGGTCCCTCTTTAGGTCTCTGAAAAGGCAATGTCGCTTATATGGGGTATTCAACCCTCTTACATTATAGCTTTGTATTTTCATACTTTGGTACAGTGTCTTGTATCGCTAGGGTTGGTTCGTGTAATCTTTGTGTGAGGTTGGTTGAGCTAGTTGCTGGTGTTGTGGTACTTCTTTCTTAATATTGCTGGGCATTGTTATGGGCATGGGTGTTGTGCTTAGTGGTAGTAAAGATGGTCGACACTTGGCGGTTGGTGGACCTTGATAATGGTACATTGTTTGGGTGGGTGTCTCTGTCGTGTACAGTGGACACATCTGTCTCTCTGGATAATGTGGAAGGGGGGATGTGGGAAGGGGTTCTGGTGGGGTCATACTGTGAGGATATGAACAACAAAAGTGTTAATATTATAGCCCATTTGTGGGCCTTGGTTCCGACATTCGGTACCATTGAGAGCGTGGTTATTCAAAAAGAAATAACAGTAATGAGATTGGCCTTTGTCAATTTGTTATGACCATTAACTATCTTGGGCTGTTCCTCTCCGCAACTGTCGGCCCTGCGGTGGGGTAGTGGACAGCGGTTATGCGGGACTGCTGCCATCTCTTTTGTGTTCAACATCGACTTACATTATAGTAGCATAACATTGGGTACCCTTAAAATGCAGCTGGGGGTTTATACAAACAGTGATATTCAGAGAGCATATACATACGTATGTATATGTATATATATATGTGTGTGTGTGTGTGTGTGTGTGTATATATATATATATATATATATATATATATATATATATATATATACACACACATACACACATACATCTATATACACATCTACATATACATATACTTTTTTTTATATATATATCCTACCCTCTTCTTTTCCTGGGTGTATTGCATGGGAATCTCAGGTGCCCCCTATATGCTGCTCAGTCTCTTTGCCAAGGGTGGTGTAATCCCCTGGGGGGGAAGCTGTCTATTGAGGTCTCTCTGTGTGGTATAGGTTAATGCGGGATGGTGATTGCAGCATGATGTGGTGTGTTAGTCCGGTTATCTGAGGTTTGTGGTAGCTTATGGCGGTGACATTGTGGTCTTATTGTGTTATGTTGTTGCTATTAAATTAATCTAATCCTATTCTTCAAGCCGTGTATGCCTCTTTGAGGATTACGTGATGGGTAGGGTATGTTGTAGGTGGGTCTATCCTATTCACGTAGGTGCAGAGTTAGTGAAATATTTCCTGTACATTGTTTCAATTAAGTCAGATTGCAGTATATTATAATCACATTTACCTTTCCCTGTGATACCTCCCTGCTCCCCCCGTTCTCCCTCAAGCGTAGTGGCCCTTCATGGGCGGCAGCACGCCCTTCACTGGAGGGGCCCTGCAGCCATTTAGTTTTCGTGCCCACTTACTATCATGGCTCAGTGAAATTTGTATATGTATATTTTGTATGTGTAAGTGTATGTAGTGACTATACACTAAGGTGTTTTTGCTTCATGCTATATTAGTAGCACGTTTTTCTATTAGCGCCACCCTTTCTCCTTTTCTATTTCTGTATATCATGGCTGAGTGCCTCCAATCTGGTGTCAACTGCGGCTGCTCCGGCCCAAGCCTAGGTGCGACGTGAGTTCATGCAGTAGCTTGGTAGTGTACAGGTCGGTTAGTACCGCATTGGTGTCCCAGTGATTGGTGTAGTTAATATTCTGCTTGTCCCCATTATGAGTGTGGTGAGCATGTCATGAATGGATGTACTTTGTACGTATGTGGAATGCTGTTGGTGTTGCGAGAGTCCGTTATTTCTTTGTATTCCTTCCGTTTTTTCAATGTTTGAGTAGAGAGGTAATATGGATAGGATTTTATGTAGAAATTCTCTTTGGTTTGTGTCTGGGGCATATACATTTGCCAAGGTGTCTTTAGTGTTATTGATCGTACATATTACTATCATGTATCTTCCCTCCTTGTCTATCTGTGAATGATGGTGCTGGAAGGATACTGTATTGCTAATTAGTATTGATGTCCCTTTTGTTTTCTTCCCTGATGTGTTGTGATATTGGTGCGGGTATAAGGATGGTTTCAGGGTTGGTGGTAGTTTAAAATGTGTTTAAAAGTTGGATGGAATTGTATTGGTCTGGAAGGTCTCTGCGGTGTCTTTCATCAGCACTTCTTCTGCCTGATAATAGTGGAGATGGGTCAGTATCTCTCTTGGCACTTCTGCTTGAAGGAAGCTTGGTTTTGCAACTCTATGTGCTCTATCCATAAGCAAGATGTCTGCTGGAAGGTTAGGGGCTAGTGTTTTAAAGTATGCCGTGAGGTACGCCACGATTTCGGTCTGCTTCACCGTCTCAGGGATCCCCCTAATCCGTATGTTCTGTCACCTCGACCTGTCTTCCAGGTCCATGACTTTATATTGGCAAGACTCTAGTGCCTGTTCCAGTTGGTGGACATGATCAGCCATGTCGTTGTGCTTCTTCCTACTTACCCATGCGGTTTTCCATGCGGGCTGTTCCATCTCCCAGCTCCTTGCACGTGTTTTCTCAGGTCCGAGATTGACTTGTTGAGGTTGTGCAGCAGATTGTCAGACATTTTTCCTAGGCATGCCTGGAGTATATCTTGTGTGACCGGCAGGTCTCTTGCTCCTGGGGAGTCCTGCAGCGTGTCGTCGCCATCTTGATTTTGGTCTCCTGCGCTCAGTCTTGGGTGGTTGGTTGCGGGCGGAAAAAAAAACACTTTTGTCGCTTTTTTCTGGGATCCTTTTCCCCTTGCTTTGAGCCATGCTTGGGGATTAGTTGTGGGGTTAATGCTGGTCACTGTCGCTGAAATCGTTGCTGTTTAGGCCAGAATAGAACAGAGCTAACCTCACATGCGTCCGTTCGCGCCGAGCGTTAAGCAACACCACCGCAGTAGACACTTTTAATTTCTATTTTAGCACAAAATGTCTGTCGATATAAATATACTGACATAACCCCCCTTAGTGATTAACATAGAAATGATTCATTTAGTCTATGTATAAGCACTATGGAAGTTACAAGACATATTGTGTACTCACATCATTTCTCCTGGCATTGGTCTGTGCGTGTAATGAACATTTTCGTATATTTTTGTACCTGTAAGAGCTTTGAACTTTACACTTAGTACAATCAACCATAATATCATTATTATCATTGTAAACCCAATAACAATTTGACCATGGATAAACCAGTCAACAAGAGCAATAAGGTTAGTATCTAGCTCAGAGTATTTAAATGTGTCCACAGAAATGTTATCTTTTCTGATTGACATTTGGATAGTGTGGTTGGGCTTATGGTCTAGCAAGAACTTTAGATTAGGATCTAGAGGGATATCTAGATTCTGGAAGGGATCCACCATCTCAGTAGCAATTTCAATGACGTCAGTGTACACCGAGTATAGCGTAATGTCACTGATGGTGATACGAGAGTCGTGGGGTACCTTGATCAGTGAGACAGGTGCTGGTAACCTGGTCCCTGCAAAAAACACTCATGTTTTTAAGACACGTGCTAACCAACCATTTATCTTTTACTATGATAGAATGTACCAAATCATTACTGCCAGTTTTGGACATAGTCACTTGACATGTTTCAGAGCCATGTGTAATGTACTCGATCCCACACAAAGCATTGGTAGAATCGTACACGAAACGTTTTCCATCACACTGGAAATTATTGTCTTTGAATTTCTCACAGTCATTCAGAATGGGTATTGAATACCAATCTGGTACCCACGGTTGAAAAACCAAAACATTTGGGGTTTGAACTTTAACGTGAATATCTTCCTTCCATGTACCGACATTGTAAATTGTTTTCATTTGAAAAATGTTTTTGGGTGTTACACATGGTATGGCCAATAAAAAGCAAATCTTCATACGTTCCGGATCAATTAAGAGAGGTATAGCGCTCCCCATGTCAAAGGCCAGATTTAATTGCATAGGCTCAATTGTCTCTCCATCCACACTGGCAAGCATCGCATGAACAATATCCTTGGATACAAAATACAGAGGTATGCGTCCCCCTGCCAATTCAATCATTCCGGTTTGCACTTTGTCAAGAAAAGCAAGTGTATGGAACAATATTGGGTCATGCAGAAAGAGAAGTTCACACTTAAATAAGTTGTGACTTTGGTGCAACTCAGTGAACTTGGCAATTAACTCTGCCACATCATACGATTCCACATGAATCAAGCATTCATCCAGGTTAGTCGTTCACTCTTCTGCATCCGAATCCACACCTATAATCCTTAATTGAGATTTGGCACACAACTGGTTAATGTGAACCCACTTTTCAATAAAATCACCATCCTTAGGAATTTTTATCTTGTACACTACTGGGGAGATTTTGTCAATTATGACATATGGCCCTTTCCAAGAAGGTAAAAATTTATTTTGCCTTGACTTGATTTCGCACAAAGTTATACAGGTAGACTTGCTCTGTTATCTCATATTCCTTTTTCGTGGTTTTTAAATCGTAATAGGTCCTAACCCCTGTCGCTGCTTTTTCTAAATTATTTTGGGCAAAAGCAAACGCATGCTGTAAGTGCTTGCACAAATCTTCTGAAGTACAATATAGTAAATGCTGTGGTAAAACCATCTTTCTTCCTGTCATCAATTCAAAAGGTGACAATTTGGTAGCAGTGCTAGGTGTGGCTCTAATCGCCATTAAAACTAAGGGCAATTTAATTTCTTTAGAATATTAATGATAGTCTGGTTATATCGCTCCCCCCCCGGGTTCCCCATTGATGGCTGCTTGTTTTGCTAGGGAATCGGCTAAGTCATTACCTTCCTTGTCAATACCTTGTATTTTAGAATGGCCTTTGGTTTTATTCCAATATATGGTTAAACCATTTTCCTTAACCAGTTCATCGATTTTACAAAACAATTTCCCATGTTTAACAGGTTTGTTATTGCTTTTCAGCATGTGGTTACGTTTCCAGCTAGGCAGATATTCAACGAAACTGTTGCAAACATAGTTGGAATCAGTTATGATAACGAATTCTTTGATACAATATTCTATTGCCATTTGAATGACATTATATACTGCACAGAGTTCGGCTATCTGACTGCTTTTGGGACCAATATTGTATCCTATGGATACATTTGGATAATCACCTGTCCAGGCGATTCCGATACCTGCAACTAACTTCAGCGGTGTGGCGATATGAACAACCATCAATGTATACCCACGGTAGTTGTCGACAGTATTCCTCGTCATAAACTTTATAAGGGGATAACAATTGCTCTTCTAGGAAGTCATCTCCGGTGTCATTATCATCCAGAGATGGAGCAGTACAGTCATGTAATTCTGCTAAACCTTTGGCAACTGGGCTTCTCTTATTATGTTTATAACGGACTTCTAATGGCCATCCCTGTAAGGATAGAGTCCGTGCAGTAATTCGGCTGTTACCATATCTGATTCTTTCACTCTGCATATACTGTAGAGGTTGGTGAGCAGTTTCTACAATTATTTTCTCACCTTGGATATAGCTACAAAAATTTTGTAATGCCCAAACAGCCGACAATAACGCCTTCTCACACGTGTTGAATTTAACTTCAACAGGTGACAAAGTCTTGCAATAACTTTGTTTAGACTGTCCTGCTTCTGATACAGAACAGCACTTATGCTTAAATCGGTATATTCTGTCTCCAGGTAGAAAGGTTTACTAAACAGGGTATGCTAAACAGGGTACCTGAGTGAGCTTCCTCCTCAGTTCACTTACCGCTTGGTCCGGAGGCTCCCCCCAGTACCAGGTGGTTTCCTTTTTAAGCAGGTGTAAAAGTGGTTACACTTATGGGAGTAGTTAGTCATACCAAGGAATGATCTTAATTCCCTGATGTTAGTAGGTGTTTTAGCCTTTAGTATGGCTTCAACCTTCTTCTTTTGTGGATTTAATCCTTCAGAAGTTACCTCATGTCCGAGGAAATTTACATGGGTGCGACACCATTGTGCCTTTTGTAAAGACCGTTTAATCCCTGACTCTCTTAACTGAGTTGAGAACATGTCTAATCTCTATGATATGCTTATCAAAGGAAGCTTTTCAGCAAGACATCATTGAGATATGATAACGTTCCTCTCTTGAGTGCGTCAGGCATAGCTTTATGCATGAACACAGCGAATTCATGACCAGAGTTTATGTAACCGAAAGGCATACGGGTCCAGGTATACTGCTGCTTTCCAAATGTGAAGGCCAATTTGTATTGGTCTTCATCATGGACTGGTACAGTCCAATATCCCTGCGCACAGTCAATGGCAGTGAATATTTTGGATCCCTGCATTTGTACCAAACATTGGTCTATGTATGGCACTGGCCAACCAGACATATAGACACGTTTATTTAGCTGTCGCAAGTCAGCGCATAAACGCCATTGTCCATTTGGTTTCAGAATTCCCAGGATCGGATTAATATACGAACTGTGCACCGGACGTACAATTCCCCTTACTTTTAAATTCTGAATGATGTCTTGTAGACCATCATATGAAGCCAATGGAAGTCTATATTGTTTGATAAATATAGGTGGTAAATTTGGATCAGTTTGTATTCTGGCTACGTGGAGGTTAGTTAACCGTAGGAATCTGAATTGATCAGGTCAAGGTGTATGGCAGAGCGATGTATGACATCATTGCCAATGTAAACCTGATAGCAAGGTTCGTCTATCACTAGGAATAAATGTTTAGCCGATGGAAATGCATAGTAAACATTTTGCTATCACATTGTGACTCTCTCTGATTCGTCATCCATGTTCTGGATCCACCTGTCATGTGGGGAAGCGTACCTGATCATTTTAGGATTAGCGATCTGCTTTAACAGACTTCTGCCAATATAGCTGTTCTCACTCTTTAAGGCTAGCTTTGCATTCCTATTTCTTCCTAAGTCATTTATTTGAATAGGAAGGAATAAGTTGTTATTAACCCTTTCAATTCTTCCAGAGAGACATTCTGGATTCTCTCTGGAGCAACTCTTACGGAATGTTCATCTACAGGTGCAATTGCATAATGTACCTGCAGGATAGTCACGTCAGGTGACTGACTATTTCTAAAATGTACCTCAATAGTCAGGTCTTTCTTCTATCACATGGCAGTTAAGTTCAGATTGAACATGTGATTTCTCATAGGTTATAGGAACCTTAGCTTGTGACCATACAATTCCATTCACACAGTCAATAATTGTGTTAAGTCTTCTGAGTATGTCTATATCCAGAATCAGTCGGTTATAGGGGAGATCTACCGGGTGTCTAAAGGTTTTGTTACCTATTCTAAACTTTAACCAGGCAGTGCCAATAACATGAAGGGCATTTCCTCCTACACTCAACAGATCATTGGGGAAATGTCTTAGCTTCGGCTTATCCGTTGCTAAATCCATTACCTGCTGGAAGTAGGTATTGGATAATATAGTGGCTTGTGAACCAGTATCTATTAACCCTTTGAAAGGTTGGGGTAGCGAATCCTGTATTTGCTACAGACAGACATGAAGTACCTTCCTTCATGTTCTTCTAATTCACATAAGAATTTTAATATGGTGGGGGGGGGGGGGGGAGCTGAAAAGACACGCTTTCTGTGAGTTCCTGAGCCTGAACCCGATTTTCGGCAGAAAACAGTGGGAAAACCGACTAATCCCCAACTCACCTCACCCAACTCACCTCACCGGGGACACCTCGCATGTTCAAATGCCCGCTGCGAAACTGGACTGTAGGCTTGAGGCCTACACCATGCAGAACAGGGGGGAGACGGCCACTGTCCCGGCTCACCTAATCCTGCGGCACCCCGAAGCATTGGGCTTCCCCCCCCTCAGGACCGGCGGGGGTTATCCCGGTCCAAATCATTAAGTACCACATGTCTACATGGACCACAGAAGCTGTCAGCAGTCTACATCATGTCTCCAACCAGCAAACCGCTACTGGCAAGATGGCAACCGAAATGGCAACCGCCACGTGTGCTCGAGACACAAAGAAGCCTGACCTTGAGGCCAGGCTGGACGAGTTGTTCGCCAGGTTCTGGAGGACAATAGCCTCCAGGGAGCAACAGGCCAAGATATACCAACCTGTCACAGTTTTGCCGGCGATCTCCCAACAAAAGTGCATACCTCCTCATGCAAACAAAGTCCGTGGACGGCAAAACCGAAGAGCCCGTAAGCCCAAGCCACTACCACTGCCTATGACAGTGACCCATCAAAACAGGTACCCGGCGAAACTAAACCTACCTGAGAGGTATAAAAAGGCCACCCTGCAGCAGTGACACACTGCATCAAACAGGGACCGGACACGGCCAAGGGGTCCCGGGCAGACCACACCGCAACTCCTCTACCGACACCACCCAGAGGCGGACCCTCACCCAGGCATACCTCGGAGGCAACACCGCAATCCGCAGTATACTACCTCACACAGACTCCCTCACCTTAGCAGGTCCACCCCACCGGAGTGGGGCCATGATCTCACCATCGCAAAGACCTCCTGCATCGTACGAAGAGGCTGGATACACCATACCACCAAGCGGATCCCCGCGACCAGACTGCAGGCCCTGAGATCTGGAGTCGGCTAGGTGATTGCCTTAAACTGGCTACCGGAGTCCAACTCCTACTTTGGGTTTCACTGGGAAACTTGTTGACCTTACCTACACTACGGAAATATCTAATTACAGATGGCAGAGGACTCTATTTACGGCAAGACAGCAAAATGTACCTTGATTTTCTACATGTTGCATTTATTGTTTTATTTACTTTTCTTTAGCCCTATATCTGCCTCATAACTACAACTACACACTACGTGCACAGCCAGCCCCACTGCCGCTAACTACTATGCCCAATGTCCTATTAGCGCTGGGTACTCGCAACAAGCAATTTAACTTAGCATACAACCCTGTCCATGCCAGGGGCCACGGGGGAAATACCACTCCGGACTAAACGATAACATGCTGAGTCTCTCAGAGTATAGCCTCAATATCTTGTTTCCAAGGTTAGTCCAGTACAACTACCCGTGTGACCACTAATCTATAGCCTTAATGGCTAGGAGGGCTCTAGTTATTCATAAGCTCAACACCTATGCATAAGTAGACATATCAGCCTGTTATGATGATGTTCAATTTACCATGTTACTAACCTATGTCAGCCATGTTAATGCATATCTTGTAAGCATACCTCTTGCTACTGATACTCGCTATAACATATCTTCTGACTTACTCAGCTTTACTCTAACGTATATAAAAAAATTAATAAAAAAAAATGTCCCGTTAATCTTAATGCACCAACTGTTATGCCTGAAAATTGCTTGAGGACTGCTATTGGGGCACCATGAGCCTGAATGCTTTACACTCAAAGCACAATAAAAATATAGAATTTAAAAAATAATAATAATTTAGAATGTGTCAACATATCACTCGTTTTCCATTCGTTACCTGTCACAGCAGTAGTTTCTGCCTGTACTGAGGAATGCTCAGTCTTACCCACAAGCCCATCCTTCTTAGGAATATCTTGAACTATCATGCGGGAGCTAGTGGTCGGCATCTCATTAGTTAACCCTTTCAGGTCTGGATCCTGGAAACTAGTGGCTGCTGGGGCTATTTTAGCCTTTGGCTGAAATGAAAAAGCAGAGGGACACGTTGCACTTCCTTCACTCGGAAGTGAAGTGACGGGGTAGGCAATAGGTTTCCTAACACAACTATTGTTTGTCTGACTGTGATCTGGAAAGGAAACAGGGTTATGCATTACATCTACTGATTAGTCACAGTGGCTATTATTGCTGCGGCACCTGTTGTTGCTGCTGCAGTTGAACAGGTGGCTCTGCAATTGGAGCTATCCCTAAAAAAGGATTTCTGGCAAAGACTTGGTTAATCTTTGTCATTTCCTCCATTATTTTGCCCATCTGATCGGTCAATTGAACAACCTGACGACACAAATTATTTCCCCATTGCCGTTTTGTCTTTGTCCATTAGAATTAGGCTGGGATGGCTGAGACTGTTGGGAGTTACTGGAAGCAGATTGGTTGTTTATGTTTCCATATTTCCTATTTCCCTGAGTATTCCTTATTAACCCAGGGGCGTTTATTCCCATTGGCATTGGACTTTTCAGAGTTATTATGAGAGGAATTAACAGGATTGCTTCCGTTAATGGTTTCAGAATATATGATAAAACTTCAGAATAGGTCCTCTTTTTCTGTTGGGTTTTTACACCTAACTGAATTTTAGTCTCTGACACCATTTTATCACCAGGTTTATTAACCTTTTGATGATTTTTGTCATGTGCATGTTGTATAGTATACAATTTCATGCACTGACTGACTAGCCATTCTAACAGTAACTTACAATCATAATCTCTTGCGAGATTCATTTGTATGTTTACCGGCATAGCATGAAAATACAGATCTTTGAATTCTGTACTTTCATACCTGGGTTTCCTTTGGGCCACGGAATATGCATTTTTTAAAATTATTAAACATTCTCTGGGGCTTTGATCTTGAAGGCACTTTAAGTTATGAAGCGCTTTCCTAGCAGAAGCAATGGTTTTATACTTACCATATTCCATGATTATCTCATATTTCATCTTTGACCAGGACATTAGCTGTATAGCTTGAAGACTCTGTAGCGGAGACCTGGTATTTCACAGGTTAACTCCACTAAGATCCCAGTGAGGCTCAGGAACAAGTGATGAAAAATCCCAGGAAGCAATAATTGCAATAAGCAAAGCAATCCACGAATATCCCCATACAGATCCCAATGACTGGACGACACACAGCATCAGGAGCAGAACGGATGTTTATTCCACACAACCTCCTTTTAAGCATTTCTCCCATGCAAGGGAGGGATTCACATTCATTAATACAGTACCCAATGAAATAGCAGTTACCTCCCACACCTCTCCTCCCCTTAGTATGACACCTAATCCCATTGTACAGGATACAGTTTTCCCCAAGTTCTGTATGTACCCCAAGCTTAGCAGGTACACCCATACTTTTAGTACCCTCTGGTAGCCCTGATCTGGATGACTAACATATCCAAAATTCACCCAGATCGAACCAGGGGTTCAGGAGTTAGGTGGAGGGTGAAATCTGACTGACCGCACACAAGGTGGTATCCGAAATGGGTTCCATGCGTTTTGGCCCTGCGGTTGGTCTCCGTTCGGGAGGTAAGATACATTGAAATACATGCCATCCATGAATAAACTCATTCGCCTAAATGCCCTGGTTCAGTACTCCAAACTCACCGAACGGGGGGCTGATTCATCTTCCCGTTCGGGAGTTATGGAGCTCTGGAGGTGTCAGCGGTGTTCGGGTAATCGAGTGTCCGATTTGAGTTCCAGACACTACACGACTAAACACCGCTGAGTCTTTCGTGCGTAAGATGGCAATAAACCACCTAATAGTCTGCGGTTTAACACATGTTCGACACTTAATTGGGAACACACTTCACTCTGGGGAGGTCTATTAGTTCGGTAGTTTCCATTCGTGTAACGGACCGTTTTGCACAAAAGGGGTAAAAAACGCTTAGACGATAATCCCCTTTCAGAGACAGGCACAGCTACTGTAGAATCACCAAAACTCACGAATTGAATACAAGTGAATGCACCAAACACCCGAACTGCATACAAGGGAATGCTCCAAACACCCGAACTGCATACAAGGGAATGCTCCAAACACCCGAACTGCATACAAGTGAATGCACCAAACACCCGAACTGCATACAAGGGAATGCTCCAAACACCCGAACTGCATACAAGGGAATGCTCCAAACACCCGAACTGCATACAAGGGAATGCTCCAAACACCCGAACTGCATACAAGGGAATGCTCCAAACACCCGAACTGCATACAATGGAATGCTCCAAACACTCGAACTGGAACCTCACGAATAGCTGCTAGCAGACGAACAGGAAAAGCACCCAAGCGGCTTACACTCCTGGCAATCAGTCTCTATCAGCATACAGTAAATCTCCCCAAAGACGAGACAAGGCTCCGTGTTGAGGGTCAAGCAATGGTCTGTTTAATGAGGGCTACCTGCCCAGTATTTACGCAGGTCTCCCACCTGGTGGACACTCCCCTAGGGGACCAGATGGAAGACTGTAACAAAAGACAGACATGTACCAATTACAGACATACAGAAGTAAAACATCCCCACAATGCATCCTGGCTTCCTCCCCTCTGCCCTATACTGCATTTGGCTGGCTTCAGAGTTAAACTGGCTTCTCTAATCCTGTCTAGGACCGCTCCTATATGGGCCAAGTGTTCCTGCCAGGTATTGCTAAATATGGCAATATCATCTAAGTATGCACAGGTATAGTCTTGGAACCCATCTAGGAGGCGGTCCACCATCCGCTGAAAGGTAGCCGGAGCATTTTTCATCCCAAACGGCATGACCTTAAATTAGTACAAGCCGAATGGGGTGACAAAGGCCAACTTAGGGATGGTTCCTGGGCCAAGGGGATTTGCCAGTACCCCTTACACAAGTCAATAGTGGTGAGGTAGTGGCCCCTAGCCATCCTGTCCAGCAGTTCGTCTATCTTAGGCATGGGATAGGCGTCAGACACGGTCTTCTCGTTCAGCATCCGGTAATCTACACAAAAGAGGGTCGTACCATCCCGCTTTGGCACTAGTACTACCGGGGAGGCCCAGGGGCTGCCTGAGGGTTCAATCACCCCCAGCTGGAGCATCTCTTCGGTGTACGGTACGGGGTCTGGCGCATGGGAAGTTGTCCTGGGGTCTCTACCCGGTGAGTTGCCAGAGGAGTGTATCCAGGTACATTAGAGAAGGTATCTTGCTTCTCTCTTAACAGTTGTTGTACCTCGATCTGCTCCTGAGGGCTCAGCCGGTCTCCCAGTGCAACTTCCCCTAAATCTCCAGACAAATTACCATCCCCCAGCAGGTCTGGGAGAGGCAAGCTGTCGAACTCATCCGAGTTGGGGGCACATATTGCGGTCACTTCCTTGGAGCGCTCCTGGTAGGGCTTCATCATGTTCACATGGAGCATGCAGCGCCCTCCAGTTCCAACGCAAGAGCCTATTATATAAGTGCCTGTAACTTATCATGACGGACAGGCTTTAAAATTAACACTTTCTGTCCGACCTGAAAGCTACGATCCCTTGCGCCCTGATCAATCCATGTGCGCTGGCGGGTCTGAGCTGCCTGTAAGTTTTCCCGTACCGTCCTAGTTAATACTTCTAGGCGGTCTCGGAATGCCAACACATAGGGTATGATGGGGGTGCTGTCGGTGCTCAGCTCTCCCTCCCAATGTTCTCTAATCAAATCTAGTGGCCCCCGTACCCTCCTTCCAAATAATAATTCAAACGTGGAAAACCCGGTGGATTCTTGCGGCACCTCTCGGTAAGCAAAGAGGAGGTGGGGTAGGAATCGTTCCCAGTCCTTGTGGGTCTCTGCAAAGGTTCGGAGAATTTGTTTCAATGTACTGTTGAATCGTTCGCAGAGCCCATTAGTCTGGGGATGGTAGGGGACACTAATGATCAGCTTGATGCCACAGAACGTCCAGAGGCGCTGAGTGACTTCGGCGGTGAATTGAGTACCCTGATCCGAGATGATCTCCCTGGGTAACCCCATCCGGGAGAAGATCTGCATGAGGGCCTCAACCACCGTTTCAGCGTGAATATTAGTCAGAGCCACCGCCTCTGGATATCTAGTGGCATAGTTCACCACAGTCAGGATATATTTCTTTCCTGACTGGCTCGCTTTCTGGAGGAGTCCTATTAAATCTACCGCTACCCTGCTAAACGGCTCCTCAATTATGGGAAGGGGGTGTAGCTTGGCCTTGCGCCGGTCCCCCCTTTTCCCTACCCTCTGGCACGTATCGCAAGTGCTACAATATCGGCGCACTTCCTGGCTGATCCCTGGCCAAAAGAAACTTTGGGTCAGTCTGTGCCTGGTCCGACTGACCCCTAAATGTCCGGATAGCGGAATATCATGTGCTATCCGGAGTAACTCCGCTCGGTACCACTAACTGCTGCATAACTATTGGGTCTGACCCGGCTATCTGCTTGTCAGACTCCCTGTATAACAGCTGCTTATCCCAGATAAACCTCTCGCCTCTCCCTTCCCCCCCCCCCGGGTGGGTCTGCTGCCTTGTCCCTATACACCTGTAACGTGGGGTCAGTTATCACCTCGGCTGCAAATTCGTTAGGAGGGGCCCAGGGGACACAATCTCTTACCTGAAGAGATTACCTGAACCTCTGGCAGTGTGGGTGGAACCTGGGTGCGGGCCTGTTGTCTGGTGACCACAGGATGAGCTTCTCCTGTGATCGGTGTCTGGGGCTCAAAAGCAGACGTGAGCCTCCCCAGATCATTGCCCAGCAAAACTTCTGCTGGTAACTGCGGCATTAACCCCACCTCCACTTCTCCTGACCCCGCTCCCCAATGCAGGTGAACCCTTGCTGTAGGTAGCCGGTATACGGCTCCCCCGGCTACCCGGACGGCTATGGTATTGCTGGTCTTAGCTTTGTCCGCTACCAGGTGGCTTTTGACCAAAGTGATTGTGGCTCCTTAGTCGCGAAGCCCTTGTACAGCTTTGCCCTCTAGATACACTGGCTGTCTGTGATGCTGTCGGTTATCAGCATTCGCCTGTACAGGGTCCGCCTCGTGCAGTACTTCCCACTGTTTCACGGTGGTAATGGGCACTGCTGAACCATAGTGTGCTGCGGCTGCTCGTGGTGGTGGTGGTGGAGGACCTGGTCGGATCCAGGTGGAACGATCCCGCAGTTGTGGGCATTCCCGTTTATAATGTCCCCATTTCTGGCAGTGGTGACAGGGCCCAGAGCTCGGCTGGAGAAAACGTGGCTGTGCAGCGGGTGGAGGTGGTGGTGGTAGTTGTCTCGGTGGAGCTGGGGGGTAGTTTGCTCCCCCAAAGGTTTTTAATGCGACCTTTGGAAGTGATGGTTTTTGCTGCCTGCGTGCGTCCAGATATTCGTCAGCTTTCCTAGCAGCTTCTGTGAGGGATGCAGGGTTCTGGTCCCTTACCCATTCTTGGACATCGGTCGATAACCCATCAAAAAATTGTTCCATTAGCAGCATTTGTATCACGTCCTCCATGGACCGTGCCTTGCTAGCTTGCACCCACCCGAGGGCCGCCCGCTGTAATCTGCAAGCCCACTCTGCATGTGAGTCTTTCTCTGCTTTCTTTAAGTCCCGGAATCTAGTCCGGTATGCCTCTGGTGTTAGAGCATACCGGGCCAGTATAATCTCCTTCACCCTACTGTAATCCCTGATTTCCTCGTCCGGTACAATACGATATACCTCTGCTGCCCTCCCAGTTAAACATCCTGCCAAAATGGGCACCCAGTCCTCTGTACTGATTCTATGCAGGGCACACAGTCTTTCAAAATCCTGCAGGAAAGCATCTATGTCTTCTTCTGCCTCTACATACATTTTAAACGGCTGGTATGGTATTTTAGGCTTACCCTCTTGTGCCATGTTTACTGCATTGCTGTGTTCTGGGCCTGTTGTTATCTGTTGCCACAGTATAAATTCCTGGACCTCCGTCATGGTCTTGGAAATAATTTCCGCTGGAGGGTTGTCTCCATAAAAAGACAGCCTAAATTGCAGCTGTCTCTGGAACTCCATTTGTTCCTGTCTTTCTGCCGAATCTCTTTGTTCGGGAACCGAACCGCCATCCATTCGGTACTCTGCCATGAGTTCGGTAATAAGTACCGCTTTCTTTTTATTGCTGGCTTGAATGCCCCTTGCTTCCAGGAGGTCTTTTAGCGTGGAGCGTTTTAGTGCAGAATAGTCAATCTCCATCCGTACTCCATTGGTACTTGTTCCTCTGTGAGTCTGGATCCCACCGCTGCCACCAATGTAGCGGTGACCTGATATTTCACAGGTTAACTCCACTAAGATCCCAGTGAGGCTCAGGAACACATGATGAAAAATCCCAGGAAGCAATAATTCCAATAAGCAAAGCAATCCACGAATATCCCCATACAGATCCCAATGACTGGACGACACACAGCATCAGGAGCAAAAATGTTTATTCCACACAACCTCCTTTTAAGCATTTCTCCCATGCAAGGGAGGGATTCACACTCATTAATACAGTACCCAATGAAATAGCAGTTACCTCCCACACCTCTTCTCCCCTTAGTATGACACCTAATCCCATTATACAGGATAAAGTTTTCCCCAAGTTCTGTATGTACCCCAGGCTTAGCAGGTACACCCATACTTTAGAAAGAAACACAGCACTGGTTAGGAATGGAACAAATCCATCCGCCAGGTTGTGATGGTTGAGTGATACAATGGGGCCTAACCCCTAGAAGTACAAAGAGTTTTTCGTTTTTTGCTCTCTGCGCTCCACTTTTATATTTATAATTGCAGAGTAGCTTTTTTCATATAAGGATACAAGGTCTTTTTGGGAGGCAGATTGTTTATAATCTGCAACCCATTAGTCCTATTCTCTTTACACCCATACTTTTGGTACCCCCTGGTAGCCCTGCTCTGGGTGACTAACATATCCACAATTCACCCAGATCGGACCAGGGGTTCGAAATCTGACCGATCGCACGCGAGGTGGTATCCGAAATGGATTCCATGCGTTTTGGCCCTGCGGTCGGTCTCCGTTCGGGAGGTAAGATACATTGAAATACATGCCATCCATGAATAAACTCATTCGCCTAAATGCCCTGGTTCAGTACTCCAAACTCACCGAACGGGGGGCTGATTCGTCTTCCCGTTCGGGAGTTATGGAGCTCTGGAGGTGTCTGTGGTGTTCGGGTAATCGAGTGTCCGATTTGAGTTCCAGACACTACACGACTAAACACCGCTGAGTCTTTCGTGCGTAAGATGGCAATAAACCACCTAATAGTCTGCGGTTTAACACATGTTCGACACTTAATTGGGAACACACTTCACTCTGGGGAGGTCTATTAATTCGGTAGTTTCCATTCGTATGAAATACATACGGAAACTACCGAACAAACATACGAATGCTAGTTACAGGGAATTACAAAACGGAATTAACACACGAATTGCAGGATTCTCATGGTCTTTTAAGGACAGCCACAGTGCCATCCGCTACAGACTCTCTAGATGAATATGGCACATTGAATCAAAGGTCCATGTAATGTACCATTTTTTTTTTATGGATGTCATCATACATGTCCAATGAATTCATGGCTCTTTCGTAATTTTCCAGATGCTCAGATATGTTTCCTGAACTTCTAGAAAATTGTGGGACTGTCTCTTTGATGAATTTAATAACCTTTGGCGTTTCATAGAAAGGTGTATTTGATTTACGACCGTTTATATTTTCCTCTCTTTTTGGTAAACGTCTGAGATCTGGCCGCTGAAGAGGAATTAGATCCGTACAACAGTGCAGATAGCATATCAGTTACATGGCCTTCAGAGTGGACAGTGCAATCACTTTCACTCCCATCACTCTGAGCTTCTCGTTCACTGTCACAATTCTGATCGGCATCAGAGTTCTGCCAGTGTACAAGACCATGTCTGTTTTCACTCCTATCACCCTGACCGGACTCAAACTGTTCTGCCCAAGATTGCCAGGTTTTGGCAATGGGGAATCCTGAACCGGACTCAAACTGTTCTGCCCAAGATTGCCAGGTCATGAGATGGGGAATCCTGTTTCATAGGTGTTTTCTCAGAATTACTCACATCTTTTCTTTGAGACTGTTTTAGGAAAACCTGATCTGGTGTGGGAAAATCATAACAAGGAGGGGATTTATAGGTAGCCCTTTCTTGCATTTTTGTGCAGCTTCTTGGCACACTATGATAGAAAAAAGAATACAAGGGGGGTGCACATAGAGCAATAAGAAAGTATATTATACTTAATATAAGTAGGACACCTCCTGTTAGACCTATAATAGAAAAACACATATATAGTGTAACACTGTTATATACAAGACATCAATTGGTCACAGGTATTGGGTCACTCACAGTGTGTAGAGCCACATAAAGCTGGCTCTAGCTTAGGTGGCAGGTGAATAATAAGCTTATTCTGGCTTTCAATTTTCAGCTTTCCAAGTAGCTCTGCTCCTTTTCTCCGCCCTTTAATAACTTCCAGGACATCCAGTATCAATAATCAAAAGTGACTTTACTGGTTAAAATAAAGGATACAGAAAAAGCTAAAATGACATAACAAAATACACAGCACAAAGCTGAAAATTGAAAGCCAGAATAAGCTTATTATTCACCTGCCACCTAAGCTAGAGCCACCTTTATGTGGCTCTACACACTGTGAGTGACCCAATACCTGTGACCAATTAATGTTCTGTATATAACAGTGTTACACTATATATGTGTTTTTCTATTATAGGTCTAACAGGAGGTGTCCTACTTATATTAAGTATAATATACTTTCTTATTGCTCTATGTGCACCCCCCTTGTATTCTTTTTTCTATCACTTTGTATTTGAGTGCCAGTTAGTGATTTTGGGCACTGGGGGTAGTTGCATATTCTCTGGCTCTATAGCGCCAATTCACCATTTCTTGTATTGTTTTTATCTCTTGGCACACTATGATGACTACTAACCTCACTGTCTGATTTCTGACTTTCCTTCATGTATTCATCCAATTGAAATCTGACCGAGATTTATCCAGGCATATATTCCTGCTATTAGTAAATGTTTAATTAAATAAAACCAGCATAATTACCAGTTATATTGTAGAAGTTCTTATCAGATGAGCAGGTAGTCCCAGGAAATTGTTTCTTAAGTTGATTGTGATTGTATGAAGGTGTGCATGTAATAGAAAAAGTGGTGTTGGTTTGGAAAGTTGAGTCAAGAGAGTTTGAATGTGGTCAAAGACTATGAGCCTTTGAAAGTCAGATTTGAGTGTCAATCCCAGAGTGTTCTTACTTTTTAAAGGGCCAAACTCTTTGCACGTCATTAATTGATCGGACGAATAGGGAACTGAAGGTGTGTCCACCTTTATCTAGTATTATCTGTTTTTTGGTCAGTAGATGGCGCAATTACATCACCAAAATGTCTTGTCCTGGAAAGAGTTAACTTCATTTGATGATGATTTTGACGTAATTTTGGCTTATCTAAATGGCCAGCATAACTCAAATTTGCTGCCAGCTTCAAAGGATTTCCCTAGTCTTCGGCGGAAATTTCAATTGTAATTTAAAATTTACACCTAACCTTAATTTCACCCTATTTCTTACAATGGGACCTTGTAAGATTTAGAAAGTAAAAATTAATTACTACGTGTTTTCTATCACTGGTGTCTGGCCTTCTGTGAAGCTGTGAGACATTATTTTTCTATTCCACTAACATTTATTAAATACTGATGATATTTCTCATTGATATTTATCAATGGATAGTCTATATTATTAACATAATACTGATTATATGTAATTAATATAATAGTAAAATAAGTGTATAGATGTGTATATATATAAGTATGTATACATCTGTCTCTCTGGGTTGTATTCACCCCCATCATTGCTGTGAGACTTCATTGCCTAATTTACATAACGCATTACTTAGCTCAGACTTGAATGGCTGGAGTTAAGATAGAAATTATGTGTCTTTCTTAGCCTGAAGATACCAAAATGGAGTCAACTTTGTTTTAAGTGTGACTGGCAGTAGACACTTTTAATTTCTATTTTAGCACAAAATGTCTGCCGATATAAATATACTGACAATTCGGTCTGAGTTTGGTCACACATAAGAACCAGGGCCATATTAAGAGCCCATTGGGCCTGGTGCTGACAATTATGATGGGCCTAATTATAGAATCAGTGGTATAGAAAAGAAAAATGAGTGCCCTAAATACATTTACAATATAACCTTTAATAGTAATCCTTAAAATCTAGTATGAGTATTTGTAGTAAGAGTAATGTTCAAATAATTATTAACTGCACTGCTTTATATGCATTTTGGGTGCTTCATTTATTCCTAGAAGCACTAGATATATATACATTATCAACTACCATTGTAGCATTTTATGTAGACACGCTGATCAGTCTAATAGCAAGCACAACTTTACTCTACAATTGTGGATTGCAAAACTATGTTTTGCACACAACATTAGGCAAAGGTCTCTGAAAACTTATGAACAGGATCTTTTACCAGTCTGTACCGATACTTATTTATCAGGCTAGTCTTCCTAAAATCTTTTCTCTGATTGGCTACAAGTCCTGTTACATTGTCTTCTTATCATAAGCTTTAGATACTACTACGTTTGTCTACCGTACATAGACACTGATTCAACAGTCAGCCACTGTGGATTGCAAAACCTTGTTTTGCACACACTACTAGGTGAAGGTCTCTGAAAATTTACGAACATGACCTCCAACCAATTTGTATATACTTTAGTTGTTTATTATAAATGTATATACTTCAGCTGATCTAGATTTATTAAACTGTTTACACCTCAGTTTATAATTTTGTTAACGTATTTTTATAGCTAACGTTAATTACCTAGCTAGAGTGGGTTGCAAAACAATTTCCTGCATACACCACTAGATTAAGGTCTTTGGATACTTTAGAACAGGACCTTTTTAACTTTATTTGTGAATATACCCTAGTTAATAATTATTTGAGCATTACTCTTACTACGGATGCTCATACTAGGTTTTACTCATACTCATACTAGTCTTTTTAATTATAGAATCATTTCGATAGAAAACATTAAAACAGTCATACCTACCAATCGTCTTTTATCTGATGGAGGTGGCTTATGAGGGAAACTCACAGGATATAGCTTTAAGAAAACACATGCCCTTTACTAATCCCTCAATTTCATATTTCAAGTAAATCCATACCCCCTAATAGCAGTGTCCAGTGAAGCAGGATTTCAGTGGGCAGGGTAAAAGTGTGAGCCACTGACGCAAATTGCGTAACCAGAACTGACCAAATTGGCAATCACGTCACAAAAAATCTGCCTGAGGCATTAGAAAGTCAACCTGGCGTGAATGTGAATGCATGTCAGGCTGCCTGACAATCATGCAGGCTAGCCAACTAAGGGCATACTATGCAGACAGCACCCTGAGCTTGGCATTTATGTGTCTAATGATGCACTCGCTCCACGCTGTCTAAGGACTAGCACTCACTAGCACTGCTCTCCTTATCTTCTTACTAGCAGGCAGAACCTCCTGTTATACAGTCTGGGACAGAGAAAAGGTGCAAGAGCATTTGCAGAGTGCACAAAGTCAGCTTTACCTTAACTAATTTCATTGTCAGCCAGTCCACACAAGTTTTGTTTTCCTATGTCCACATGTGAAGAGTAGTAAAAAATAAAATATATATATATATATATATATATAAATATATATTTTTTTAGCTTTTTTTTTTTCCAAAGCAATGGGCCTATTCTATTTGCATGGGCTTGGTGCTTCAGCTCCATCAGCCCCTATGTTAATCTGTCCCTGATAAGAATACATGGTGTGTGAGCGGTCAGTGTCCCAGGTAACGCACCAGTAATTCTGACAGAGAGAAAGGTATTTTGGACTTTCCTTGCAGAACATGTAAGATAAAACACATCATAGATTGTAAGCTTGCTTGAGCAGGGCCTTCTTCACCTCTTATCTCTATTCATTTTTGTATGTCATTTTCTATAATTATGAAGCAATGATTTTATATTGGAGCTGATGTGTACTATAGTTATTGCTGTTGCCCAGTAGTAGTGGGAGTTTGTACACAGGTCCGGTGCAAGGATTTTTGCCGCCTTAGGCAAAAAACATGTTGCCGCCCCATTTGCTCCACCCACTCATGCAGACTGACATACACTGGCCCAGGCAGACTAATGCATATGCACTGACCCACGCAGACTGACGCACACTCACAGACACACACAGACTGACACACACACTGATGAATGCAGACTGACGCGCACACTCACTGAACCATGCACACACACACACACACTCTGACCCATACAGACACCCACTGTCTCATGCAAACACACATACTGCCCCATGCACACACATACACTGACACACACTGAAACATGCAGACACAAGCTGACCCATACTGCAGACACAAGCTGACCCATACTGCAGACACAAGCTGACCCATACTGCAGACACAAGCTGACTCATACTGCAGACACAAGCTGACCCATACTGCCGACACAGGCTGACCCATACTGCCGACACACGCTGACCCATACTGCCGACACAAGCTGACCCATGCAGACACACACTGACCCATGCACACACATATAGACACACACTGAGCCATGCAGACAGACATTGGACCGTACAGACAGACACTGACCCATACAGACTGACATACACAAATTCTTCACACATACACATTCCCCATTGACCCACTTAATATTTGACTGCTTGTCACATTTTCCTGGCTTCCCTGCGCCTGGCCACCTTCACTGCGTGTCAGCCCCGCCCCTGCTATGCTCCCGCCCACTTGTCCCCACGTACAGCGCAAGGGTCAGGAGCGAGAAATTGAAGCACCCTCACGGCAATAGGAGTGTGTAGTGGAGAGCTGGTCTCCCACAGCCTATTTCCGCTGGTATCCTAGAATAGCTCAGGAACAAGTAGTAAATCCAATAGGGTAGCATGCACCATCAGCAATATAATCCAAGAATATCCCATCACCTTTCCCAATAACTGGACGACACACAGTATCAGGAGCAGAACTGATCTTTAATCACACAACCCCTGCTTTTATGCAATCCTCCCATGCAAGGGAGACACCCACCATAATTATTACAATAACCATTCGGGTACAAGCTACAACCCACACATCTCCTCCCCTCAAATAAACATTTAACATAATTAAAAAGGTGCACAATTTTCCCCAAGTTCTAGATGTACCCCAAATACATATGGTATCCCCTGATAGCCCTGATCTGGGTGAGCAACATACTCAAAAATCACCCAGATCTGACCAGGGGTTCAGGAGTTACGGAGGTCTAAAGTTTTTACCGTCTAAAAAGTCCCGAACTCAGTGCCATCCAGAGCTGTTTGCATTCGGATGAATCCCCTTGTTCGTGGGATTCAAACTACCGAACGGCAGGCCGTTCGGGAGTTTCTATTAGTCTCTTCCACAGCTCTGGAGGTTTCAGCGATGTTCGCTTAGTCGAGTGTCCGGTAGTTCGTGTTCGTATGATGAATAAAGCATTTCAGTACAGTTTATGGGACCAATTAGATGAACTTTTTAATTCACACGAAAGTCTATGGGGAAAACAATGGAAGGGGGATATGCTGGACAGCCAGGTGGATTTTGCTACAAAGTGTTTCTGGGGGCCTGGCTGAGTAGGCTGAAATGGATGCCGCCAGACCAGTGTTACACCAAGCGCTAGTCATCAGACATGAAGGTATCCCTAGCGCCCGGTAACATGGCTGGCGACATGATTTGTAGAATTATTAAAACATAGAGGGCTGGCCAAACGTGCAGAGCAGTAAAGCTCCTGCGGGCGACTCCCTTCAACCCCTTAAGGACCAAACTTCTGGAATAAAAGGGAATCATGACATGTCACACATGTCATGAGTCCTTAAGGGGTTAAGCAGCGCCCTAGGCGGCAGCCTAGTTGGCCTATAGGACGCGCTGGCCCTGACTGTACACTGTAACATGACTGTATTTGCTTTTGTATCAAACAGCCATAGGCTTTTCCATGTGTGCCCTATTAAGCAATGGCGTCTCTAGACTTTGTAAGGCCTTTGGCGGAACATGAGTTTAAAAAAAAAAAAAAATGCAAGTGATAATAAAAGTAACTGGCCATGATCCATGGTGTCTAGTGGTGCCTCTACTCTCTCTTCCCTATAGGGCTGCCATCATAACCACACAGTGATTCTCAATGTCACACACTGAAATGCATACACACACCTCACAGCCATGCACAGGCAAACATACACACACAGACTGCCAGGCACACAAACACTGACGTCACACACACAAACCGACACATACACTGACAGATACACATCTAATAGCGCTGACAGTAATGCACGCAAACACAGATATTGAAATTTAGTATGTTTTAGTCAGGGTGGCGTCCCTGTGATCCAGTGGAGATCTGGTACCAACTGCAGGCTGTATCAAGGGGCTGTGAAAGACTGTTTCAAGGCCTTATCACTTTTGTCCAGCTTGAAAACTTACCATTTATAACAACTCTCTGTACTCTACTTTTAAGCCGATGTTCTACCCAAGAACAAGAATTTTCATCTAGATTAATTTCTTTGAGTTTGAACACTATCCTTCTGTGTAGAACCGTATCAAGCGCCTTGGAGAAGTCCAAGTAGATCACATCACTTATTTCCACGCTTAGTTCTTTAAGTACTCTTGGGTGATTACCATCAGGTCCTGGAGCTTTGTTTATGTTAATTTTCTTTAGTTGCTGCAGCACCTTTCTGGAGTCATCCAATTTTTCTGCAACTGTCTTTTGCAGCAATCATTTGCATATCTATAGGTGTAAGTTCTTCCTTAATATATGAGGAGGAATAGTTATTTAAAATGCCTGCCTTTTTTGGTCTTAATTAACAAACACCCCCATCCCGGTTTTCATTGTGCCTACACTTTTATTTTTTTGTATTTTTTTAGAATTTATATACTTAAAAAATAGTTTGGGAGTTGATTTTGCTCTTTGGCTATCGCCCTCATTTTGTAATTTAGACATTCTAATCGCCTTTTAACACACATTATTGGCTTCATTATATCTATTCTAGGATGCCTCTGATTTGTCTGGTTTAAAAACTTTAAATGCCTTTTTCTTTTTCTTTCTTTATTGATTCACCTTCCCACAAAGCCATGATTAGTTTAGAAAATGTGTTTCTTTTATATTTATTACCCATTGGTACATACTAAGAAATTTACCTTTCTAATATTTGTTTGAAGATATTAAATTTTTTCCACTAAAGTGTTTATGCCAGGCAATATATTGTAAAGCCACCCCTATCTTATTGAATTTGGCCTTTTTAAAATATGTTTTAGTATAACCCAAATGCCAGGGGCGTACCTAGAGCATTTGGCACCCGGGGCGGATCCTGTGCTTGGCACACCCCCCCCCCTCCCAAAAAAAAAAACCTATAAAAAATGTTAAGGTTTTTTTTTTTTTTTTACAATTTGTAAACTTTGCAAAACCGCTGTCAGCCCCTCCTACAAAACCCTTGTCCTGCCCTGCCCTCCTACAAAACCTCTGTCCTGCCCCTTCTACAAATCCTGTACTGCCCCGTCTACAAAACCCCCGCAACCCCCTTCCACAAATCCCCTGCTTATCCCCCCTTATAAAGACTCCTGTCCCAATACAAAACCCCGCCCCTTCTACAAAATCCCTGCAGCCCCACACACACATTTACAGGCAGACAGTCACACACTCAGTTACAGGCAGACAGTCACACACTCAGTTACAGCCAGACAGTCACACATACACATTTCCTCCGTGCGGCCAGTTTATCAGCTGTTTGCCCCGTGGCCAGGCTGTACTGGCGCGCGGCACTCTAACCATGGGACGCTGTGCGTGCCCAGCTCCCCACAGCCCCAGCCAGGGCCGGTGCAAGGATTTTTGCCGCCCTAGGCAAAAGTAAAGGTTGCCGCCCCCCCCCCCATGTGACATCACAATGCCCCACCCATATGATTTGCCATGTTAACTAACGCCAGTGCTGCAGTGCCGCCGTGTTTACATTAAAAGGCCTGCAGGACAGGCTATAGACACCAGAACCACTACATTAAGCTGAAGTTGTTCTGGGGACTATAGTGTTTCTTTAATGTGAGGTAAATTAGAGCTTAGTGCCACGAATAATATACTAGATTGCCTACTTACAACCAGATGAGGATGATGAT
>OW240924.1:40372513-40402376 GCA_933207985.1 Pelobates cultripes
CTGCTTGACTAACATCATCAGAAGTGGTGTTTCCAATGCTTTCACATAGGAAAGATCAGGGGCAGAGCCAGCACAAGCCAAACAGAGCCAATCAGGATCTCCTCATAGGGTGCATTGAATCAATGCATCTCTTTGAGGAAAGTCCAGTGTCTCCATGCAGAGGATAGAGATTTATTAAGAGACGCAAGTCTCTTTTCAGCTATGTAACTATATAACTATGTAAAAACTTTGACTCCCAAAGATGAACAACTAAATTAATGCCTGAGACAAAAACAGATTATTGATGCATATAATGAGGCGATTCCATGGCAAGATAAACCTCTCCTTTGGATGTATCACTAGCAGACAATGGCGGTAGCTCACTTTATGAAATGAAGGTGAGCACTAAGGCACTAATCCTTGCAGCAAAGGAACAGGCACTAAGCATTAGAGGGTCTACTCCACCAGATAAGTTCCAAGGTAATAGCCTCAGAGACAATGCCACGCAGTAGTTGGGTGCAAGATTGTAGCAGGAACTAAAGGCACAACCAAGGTGCTGGGATTGTGTATCAAAACCTTTGCACAGAACATAGGCTGGAACAGCCTAAGTCCAGATGGGAGGAAATACCAAGGGTAGTTTAGAAATACAGTGCCAAGATCCAGACCCAGACATACATTCAAGTACTGGCCAACCAACCTGACATACTGAACTGAAGGCTGCAGTGGTGGTGGATGTGGTTGTACCTAGTGACAACAGCATCAAGAAGAAGGAACATGAGACAATGGACAAATACCAAGGGATGAAAGAGGAGCTAGGAAAATGCATAGCTTTAAAACAGCTTTGTAAACAAATAGAAGTAGTCTTCAAAATGTTCCCTGTATTCTCAGAATGGCCATAGTATCCTATACATTAATTAGTGGTTATATAAAGAAGCTTCATGTAACATTTCTTTGTACAAGAGATACTGTGGAGGTTCAAATAATGTATTATTCTGTGTAGGTGTGAATTAGTCATTCCCTCAAAGGTTAATTTGTTGGCACAGTAAGACAAATCTTTTTCATTAATAGCACTGGGATTTTGGCAGAAGCACTAACACCCAAAATCCTCTGAGGGCAAAAAGCTGTTTGCAAAGTTTAATGACTAACCAACAATCTCCTGCATAACAAATCAGTCAGCACATTAATTCCTGCACCACCAAGTAATTATTTAGTTAATATTAAATAACATAAAATGATTGTGTAAAATTAATATTGGATGGCTACATTACATACGAAATTAGAAAAACAAACGTTATCTAAAGATTGCAGTTTATAGACATTTAAAATAGAATACCGAAATTCTATTAATAGGTTTATACTTTATTATTATTTTTGTTCATCCTTTGCAAATATATCTTAAGTTTTAGTGATTATATGTATCCCTAATTTTGCAAAGCATGCAACAATTTATGGGCAGAAACAAAAATACTGTTCTGTGAAATAGAGTACAACAACATAATAAAACTGGTCAAACACTCTATTTACAAGCTCTTTAAAGAATCTGTAGGAAAGTTTTTGAATACAATTATACAAAATGTCAGCAAAATTCTAGAATAATATATTTTCTAGAATATATCATATAGCATGACAATTGTGGGCATTTCCCAAAATACAGCAAACACTTTTAAAAGGGCACTGCCCTCTGCTACCGAGACCTGTTCAGAAATCTTAATGTGTGCCAAACACATCTAGTGCCCCATTTGATTCCTCCTCTGGGCCAGTGGGGGTGATCCCGTTCCACAACCTTGAAGTTTCAGTGTTTCACCAAACCGCCGGGTGTATCTCAGCCAGCAAGCAAGCTAACTCAGCAAGTCATACAAGATGGCAGAGACCACATGTTTGCTCGGAGCCGTTATCATCTCCAAACTTAAAATGCTTATAAAACTCTGGACAAAGATCAGCGAGCCTGAACAAAGTAAGAATCTGCACAGCCTAGAAGCCCAAACAAACCGGAACCACATGCTGTGCTTACGGCGCTAGAAATTGGCTCCAGCAGCAAGGCGAACATGACTACAGCGGAGATGTCCGGGCTGTCACAAAATCGGGAAAGTCAGACACAACTCGCCAGCGGGCCTGTCTCGGAAGTGGCCTCACCCTGCTCCACCCCGAGCAGCTAAATCACGGGAATGATCCTTGTTGTGTAGTTAAGCTCCAGCCTGATACTCCTGTGTCCTCCAGCAGGACCCTTATGCCAGATGACACCTTTGCTGAAGCGAGCCTATGATCTGCCACAAAGGGGCATAGGATGACCTGGGGTTGAGACTCCTGTGGGTCTATACAAACCCCACCAGTTGCATAAGCAATGTGCAGTTTTATTTTGGTTTTATTTCATTTTCTTACATTTTACCAGTCTGTTAAACGTCGTCCTGACAGTTCTCAGATACTCTGACCTTCTCTATCTCATCATGGATCTCGTGCGTGTATTACATATCTTTAGTTATTTCAGCAGCCCAGCTCACAACTAATTTTGGGTTTTAAGATGCTTTTAACTAAGATAGAATTTGTACACGTCTTCACTTATTCAACTTTAACTAAACGTAGCTACACTGAGTCATTAAGCATTGTGGCCAAAGTAACCTTGCCCCGGGCTCCAGGAGGGGCCTGCTGGCCAGCCTCTTGCCAAAAGACTATGGGCCCTTTAAAAATTTATGTGATTTATGTACTTTTGCACTCCAGAAAGAGAGACCTACCATTAGCCATAATTCCCTGGAACTGTTTAGGGCACAGGACCATGTGCACGGTCGGTCAAAACTATGACTTCCATGGAAATCCTGAACCCCTGAACCAATCTGGATCCAGGAGTTTGGTCCATGGCGGCGAGACCCCAGCCAAGCTGTGGTGGCTAAGGGGCAATGGTCCTTACGGTGTCCGGTGTGGTGCTTATGTAACTCGGAGACAGCTAGGAAGCAGCAATTGGCGGAGGCACCTAGTTGGGGTGCCAGATGGTCCATGACATCTGGTGGCAGTGGTGGGATGGCTTCCTAGTGAGAGGAGACAGCATTTTCAGATTTATAATTAAGGGCAACGCTAGCATTCGTGTTGCGCCTCTGGATGCAGAGGAGCTCAGCGGAATGGCGCACTCTGGCCTCCAATCAGCATTCACACTCAGGGACGAGAGTGACCTTGAAGGGAGCGATATAGCCTGATGGTGCTGCTAGGAAGATGCCCTGGAAGAGATCCCTTTTCAGCGAGGAGAGAGACTCTCCAGTATATACCAGCGTGGGACCAGGTAGCCCAACAGATGCCGCTTCTGGGAGAGCAACCCAGGGCAGAGCAGGTAAGATGCCTAGAATCCCTAGTGGAGCAGGAACTGATACTGGATAATTCCTACCAGGTGCTGTGGTGGCACGCTTGAGGGGGACGGTGATTTATGCAAGCCTGACCAGTCACCATACTGTGCGATTTATGCCTACCGGAATGCGGTATTACAATAACCCTCAGTCCTGAGGCTGGGACCTGACCTTGCCCGCCTGGCTGCCATAGAGTGGAAACTAGAAAGAGACTATGTGGAGCTACTAGATGCAGTGCAGCAACCTGACAATGACGCAGAGCAGGAAAGTTGGGTGGCAGACCCAGACCTGCTACCCTACAGCTGTTAAGACCCGGGTGAGGTACCCCCTGCTTCACTACCAGCTGCAGAAGTAGGGGTCAGTATACTCTGACCTTCCCTATCTCATCAGGAACCTTGTGTGTGTATTACATATCTCTAGTTATCAGCAACCCAGCTCACAACTAAGTTTGGGTTTTAAGATGCCTTTAACTAAGATAGAGTTGGGAAGACCCCCCAGGAGGCAGGGGGAGATGGGACCGAGGACAACCGGTCTCTCTCCCCAGCGGCAGCCGGAGATAACGGAAGAGGAGACAGCTGGTCCCTCCTTCCCTCCTTATAAACTGGTCATGGGGGGAACCCTAACTGGCAGGTGGAGATGGAATCAAGATCTCTCCACCGGCCCTACAGCGATGTTGGGCACCCGGCCCAGATCCCCAACCACAGACGGAGACACCCGGAGTATGGAGTGTCGGTCTTATTCCCCAGCGACAGTTTACCCTACAGGGAGAGGAGACAACCGGTCCCTCTCCCCAGCGGCTGCTGGAGATACCAGAAGAGGAGATAGCCGGTCCCTCTTCCCAATTACAGGGGGACCTTACAGACTGGTAAGGTCAACTGGTCTCTCCATCGGCCCTACATGGATGCTGGGCAACCGGCCCAGATGCCCAAAATCCCCAGGAGGAATGCCAAGAGAAGTGGGTGAGCGATCCCTCCTCTCTGCAGCAGATACCCAACTGGGTCCTGGGATAGTGGATGGCACAGTGTTCTTCACTAACCCCCATCCAGTGGAAGAGCTTGCACCAGTGCAGAGCACAGCTGGCCTCTGCCCTACCTGTCCCCGTATTGTTTAACATGATGCCCAGCAGGCTTCCACAGCAGAAGCCATGCCTACAAGACAGAGCAGCACTGGCCTCTGCTCTACCAGTCCATTTGTTATGGGACCTGACAACACACAGACCTACCCAGGCAATGCTGGCCTCTGCCCACCAAGTACCCACAACTCCTTACCTAAGAGCAAAGGAGAGATCAGGGGTGATGGACACCCACTCAGCAGCCTGGGAAATACAAGACAGAGCCGGGTACCAGAGATCCACAGGTCAAGTTGAGGGTGGGCTGCCCGACTAACTCAGGTACCGAATGGCAGCAGGTCAGGTACCTGGTTAGTCTTACCTTGGGTGGAAAGATATGTGGCAAAAGTAACCTCGCCACGGGCTCCTGGAGGGGCCTGCTGGCCAGCCTCTTGCCAAAAAGACTATGGGCTCTTTCAAAACATATGTGATTCATGTACTTTTGTACTCCAGAAAGAGAGACCCACCGTTAGCCCTAATTCCCTGTAACTGTTTTGGGCATAGGACTATGTACATGGACGGTCAAAACTATCCATGGAAATCCCTGTGATGAACTGGACCTCATCACGGGTCTTTGGAGGGGCATACTTTCCAGCCTCCTACCCTGTGACTATGACCCCTGTGTTAAACCCTATTGGAAAACACTATTTGTGCCTGTTGGGACTGGTAACAGGAACCATTCTAACTTTCGAAGTGGCACTTCGAACTCCTGAAGCCATTTGAAGTGCCATCCGACCACGAGGTGGTGGCCATCTTGTTCGCATGGATGAAAACTGCGAATAGACTTCAGTGGGACTTAGATGCGAACGCCCTGGAACTATTTTTGGCATGAAAACCTTGCGGTTTCCGGTTGGTCCTCCAGCGGCACTTAGCCACGATTCTATGTAACTATTTTTGGCTATGGGACCATGCCTGCGGTCGGTAAAAACTATGACTTCCATAAAATTTCTGAATCCCTGAACTGATCTGGGTGATTTTTGGATCAGGGGATGTAACTTTATGGGGATTTTATGTGTTTTAAGGTATTTGGGGGGTTTTGTAAAAATTTGTGTTTTCTTTTTGTTAGGAGATAATTGAGTTTAGTATAGTGCTTGACTCTATCTTCTAAGTAAAGGGGAAGGCTTATTGTATGGTATGTGGGAGTGTCATACATTGTAAACATGTTATCATTGGTGTATAAGTTTATGTCCCCGTCCCCAACAAGGTGGGCGTACACCTTGCTTGGGGACTTGCATAAAAGGCCAATGTGGCTACCATTGAACCATTCCTGCTTAACCCTCAACACCTAGCCTGGTCTCATAGGGAACCGCTATACAGCCATACCACTAGCTCTTGTAAGAGCTACATAGCTATACTCTCCTGGAGGAGACGCCTTCCCACTGAGTCCCTGGATCCAGGAGTTTGGTCCAGGACGGGAAGGGATGGCGAGACCACAACCAAGCTGCGGCGGTTTGTGGGGTCTGCAGTGCTTGTGGTGTCCGGTGCGGTGCTTATGGTCCTCGGCGTCAGCTAGGAAGCATAGATTGGTGGAGGTACCCAGTCGGGGTGACAGGTGGTCCGTCACAATCCCGAACCCCTGAACCAATCTGGGTGATTTTTGGATATATTGGTCCCCTAGATCGGGGCTGTTAGACTTTTGTGGGGTTTCCATCTGTTTTGGAGATACTTTTGGGGTGTTTGGGAAAAAGTATGTTTTTCTGTGCTTGGAGATAATTTTTAGATACATAATGATTAGATTAGTACAGTTCCTGATCCAATTATCTCCCAGCCATAGAGGAGGGATTATTTGATAGAGTCTCATCTCATCTTTGTAGGGAACCGCTCTACCAGCTATAACCACCAGCTCTTGTAAGAGCTACACTGCTATACCTGCTATACTCTCTTGGAGGAGAGGCCTTCCCACTAGGAGCTGAATCCAGGAGTTTGGTCCATGGTGGGAAGGAACGGCGAGACCCCAGCCAAGGTGTAGCAGTTAAGGTTCTACGGTGCTTATGCTGTCTGGTGCGGTGCTTATGGTACTCGGTGACAGTTAGGAAGCAGCGATTGGCGGAGGCACCCAGTCGGGGTGCCAGGCGGTCCGCAACAAGAAATTTTTTCAGGGGTACAGAAAGAAAAAGGGTTAACACTATAGGCATAAGTCTATATAAGTCTCACATCTCACATATTAAATATTACATTGTCTTGGTCAGCTCTTGCGTCTACGCGTGTCTTGGACTGCGTGGTTTATTTAATTTGTGCCTGTCTTGTGGTTATAGGGTCTTTCTATCGTGTACGGGCCGGCAATCCGTGTGGGCCCGTCGTTTCGGCGTCACATATCCATATCTCAACCACCCACAGGGCTCCATATCCTATGCCACATATCCATATCCATATCTCAACCACCCACAGCGCTCCATATCCTATGCAACATATCCACCCACATAAATCCATATCTTAAGACACATATTCACGCCCAGCACTCTTATATCACATTTCCAACCCCCCCTACCCACCCCTTAAAAAAAAAAAAAAACTAAAAAAAACATAAAAACAACAGACTACTGTTTTACTCTCAACTTCACAATCATACCACCTAACTATTCAGTTTTTTGGCAAAAAATATTTCCCCAACCAATCACCATACTTATATTATCCCTTGTTCAATAGTCAAATGCACCAGAATAATATCCAGACAAATCTGCCATAATAAAGCAATTTTCTCACAACACTATCAAATCCTTTGCTACATATGCAAAACCACATGCTTGTTACAGCTGCAGTGGATTCTCATCAATACAGGCCATTGGGGCAGTGCATCACAGGATAATAGCTTGTCATTAAAGTAAAAGGATAGTCAATTGGCATGGCATGATATAACTGACTATATAGATGCCTGTGTTACAAAAAAACTAAACAAAAAAGAAACAACCCCACACTAAAAAACTGTTGTACTGTCTCTTTAATTAATGCAGTTCTGCATTTCCCCCCTTTTTTTTTTAAGTTGGTCACAACTCGGGCTTGTTCTATAAATAGGAACATCTATGCTGATATTTGTATGCCCTTGTCAGTCACAGATATCTCATAGTATAGTTTGGTACACCTCAGATATGTACACTCACTTAGCAAGAAGCGAGAGCAATGACAGGTCTGTGCTGCTGGAATATACTGTACTTGAGACACATATCACCAATAAAGGTGAAGCCACAGGACAGCAACAACGCAGTTGATATACAAAAAAGCAAAAAAAAACAAAAAACACTCCACTGGTCATCAAGCATCACAAAGTTTTAACAAAAACTTGGACTGACCTCTCTGCTTTGGCCTGGTTAAAGTGGTTAACTTTTACATTGGTCTGTTCAACATTGTATTGTAGTATTCTTGTTGTCACAGCCTACAATATTAATAAACAATGGTGCTATGTCAGTGATTGGGAATTCACTTGCCGTCACCCTATAAAATTGCCACTGAAAAGTAAAGCCAATGAGTGAAGACACCATTTGTTGAAGAATTAGAAGGAAGATTATTAAAAGTATCATGCTAAGTAGACTAAGACTTCTGTGATGCACCACATATTAAATGAATTGGTAATCTTAATAGAAAAAAAACAATAGGTGTGTTCTGTCTTCCTATGCTCTGTCAGAACGCTTGGAGCTAGCAGTTTGAGACGTGCAAAATAGCACTTTAAGAAATATCCAACATAAAGAAAATGATGACACTTAAAGGAACACTATAGTCACCTAAATTACTTTAGCTAAATAAAGCAGTGTTAGTGTATAGATCATTCCCCTGCAATTTCACTGTTCAATTATCTGCCATTTAGGAGTTAAATCACTTTGTTTCTGTTTATGCAGCCCTAGCCACACCTCCCCTGGCTATGACTGACAGAGCCTGCATGAAAAAAACAAACTGGTTTCACTTTCAAACAGATATAATTTACCTTAAATAATTGTATCTCAATCTCTAAATTGAACTTTAATCACATACAGGAGGCTCTTGCAGGGTCTAGCAAGCTATTAACATAGCAGGGGATAAGAAAATCTTAATTAAACAGAACTTGCAATAAAGAAAGCCTAAATAGGGCTCTCTTTACAGGAAGTGTGCAACACTGTGCAAGTCACATGCAGGGAGGTGTGAGACTAGGGTTCATAAACAAAGGGATTTAACTCCTAAATGGCAGATGATTGAGCAGTGAGGCTGCAGGGGCATGTTCTATACACCAAAACTGCTTCATTAAGCTAAAGTTGTTCAGGCGACTATAGTGTCCCTTTAATAGATAAAAGCTTCTCCTTTATGACCTAATTGATTACGGAATCCACCGCACAGAGTAAAATTAGTTGAAGGAAAGAAAGAAATTGTTGAAAAATCTGACAATAAAATCACCCTGCTCTAGCTCTACATGCCTTACACAATTTGAGCTACATCAGCACTTATTTATAGGCACATCCCAAGAAAGCGTTTAAATAGAGAAGTGACCCTTTCCAAATTGACGCCTAATACACCAGGTTTTTACAATACTTTTAATCTAACACTATACCGAATAACAGGGTATAAGAGAAAAGAACACATAAAAACATATAAAGAGAAAAAGACAAGTAAAATTACATCCGAAATAACAGTAAACCACTGAAAGTGATTCACAATCCTAAGATCGCAATAGAATAAACAATATGTACAAACTGTAAAATAAAATCAGAAATTAATTTAAAAAAAAACACCAATTACCAGCACAGCTTGCATTTTAGCATAACTCAAGTCAGAAGAATGACACTGTAACGGATCACCTGGCACCCCGACTGGGTACCTCCGTTGAAGGATGCTCCTAGCGCTTCCTGAGGACTCCAAGCACTGCAGCAGACACCACAACCACCGAACCGAAGAAGCATACGAATGCTCTCAAGCATATGAATGCTGTAAGCAGCTGAACAGGAAAAGCATACAATCAGCTTACACTCCTGGCAATCAGCATACAATCCAATTCCCCCAATAACGAAACGACACTTCGTTTTGAGGTCAAGCAGAACTGACTGTACTGGCACATACAGCCTCTTTTATTCACAATCCACAAACATATTACAGCCCACAGGGTTTTGAAATACAACCAATCAATCCATACAATACACACAGACACTCCCACACAAAATCCTCCCCTCTGCCTGTGATATGATTACTGAACACAATGGTTAATATAATTATCACAGGCAGAGAAATACAGTATTATAAAACATATCACAGGGTTCCCCAAAACATGCAATAACCCCATAAAAGGTACAAGCGATAGATATGCCATGAGTCAAACACACGGAACCAAGGGATCTGGGTGAATCACATATCCAAAATTCACCCAGATCCGTTCAGTAGTTTGGAAGATACAGTTTAATGCAGATTCTGCAGAACATATACAAGCTATATGAAAAATAATTACTGTATAATGTGTCCCCTGTTGTGTAGTTTACACTACTGCACAATGTCTTTGTGCACCAAATACCAAATACCTAGAAAAGTCCAAACAGTGTCTGTGAGTTAAAATGGCCGACATCCATTGTTCTCACCATGTGCTTCATCCATTGTTCTCACCATGTGCCTCTGATACATGAAATGGTGGCCACCCAGTAACTCCACAGTTTGTCTGGTAGACTATCCAGCCAGACCAACAGATGAAATACATGGGGAACAGTGCAACAAACAAAGGGAATCATAAAAAATATGGACAATAGTCATATTTGTGCACAATCTCCAGTTTTGTCACAGGGTACAAATAGTGTTTTCAAATGCCATATATCCCAGGGCCATAGTCAGAAGGTAGGAGGCGGGCAAGCAGCCCCCTCCAATAACACGTGGCAAGGTCTGTTCCGCCACAGACACATTCTAAAATGTCTTACTATCAATCTCATCATTTAAAACTGATCTTGCATCTTATCTCTCAGTTTGCACATGGTTTTACCCACATTTTTTTTCCACATGTAAATAAAGTGAATTGATAATCTTGACCTAAGCCAACAGGTATGCAATGAAAAAAGGTTACAATACTAAAACAAGCGCAAACCAAAACGGAAACACATGCTGAATAGGGGCTTGCTTGATCTCCTGATGGTGGGCCTGCAACAGACTGGCTCATTTATGTATAAACCATGTGCAGACATGCTGAGTGGAATATTAACATATAATCAAAATAGTTCTGCCAACATTTCTGTTTATGATGTAATGGTTTGTTTATACAGTCCAGTAAATGAATATCTAACAAGGTTGAGCAACTGCACTACAGTTGAATGGCTTCTCTCATGAATTGCCTAAGGCTGGTTTGTGTCCTGTCACAAAACCCTTTAAAAGTGGATTGAACTTTATTGCCCAGGCTGTTTTACAAATAAAGAGAAAGATTATATGAAAAGCAAGAGGATTGCCCCCAGCAGCTTTATCTTGGTAATCCATGAATTGGTATTTCTGCAGGAAATTATAAACATTCTTTTAAATGAGGCCCTGGGGAGATAGCGCAGCTAAGCGGACAAGGGCACATGTAGGAGTGTGGGGATAGATGCATGGGATTGGTAGGGAAAGAGTCTGTGGGTGTGATTATGTTCTGTGTAAGTTAGTGTGGGGGAGGTCTTACCTCAGTGCCACTTGGGATTCGGGCCAGCAAACAGCTTCCCTCCCGCCCACCCTATAGTATATTTCGTCACAGCTAGCCGGGGGTATGTCCTTGCCAATTGAGTTTGAGGTTACGTTTAAGTATATGGAATGAGATGAACAAGTTTTTAAGGTCTCAAACCTCCCCTGCTTCAAAGGTTAAACTTTAGGTTGCCTGAGGTCTCGTGCCCATCGAGCGTGGGTAAAGTCGGCTGATGGCAGGCATTGGAAATATATGATTTTTATGACGAGGGGGGAGGTGAGAGAGAGTGGTGATTAGGAACCACTCTATGTTTATTGGCAAGGACGGTTGGGTCACTGTATAACACTATGGGTGGAGTTATATATGTATATATGTTAATTTATGCTTATTTATGTCTAACGTTTTGGTTACAGAAAAGAAGAGATTTAATAAATGTAACGGATCACCTGGCACCCCGACTGGGTACCTCCGTTGAAAGATGCTCCTAGCGCTTCCAGAGGACTCCAAGCACTCCACCAGACACCATAAGCACCGCAGGCTGCAGCTATCTCCCTTCAGAACGAAGCAGGAACAAGCTCTTACAAGAGCTCAGTGATTATAGCAAGGGAATATGCCTAGCATAGCAATCCCTTGTAGCAGATTCCCCCAATAAGAGACAGGACTCAAGTTGAGGGTAAAAATAGAACTCTCTGGCTGCTAGCTTGCAGCCCTTTTTATTAGGTGCTCCCATGAAGGGGAGGGACACACACAGTAACGTACATTAACCAATCACACAATAGTTACATCCCACACATAGCCCTCCCCTCTACCTGTAAACTAATTATCTGTACACACAGGGAAATACAATTATCATAGGTAGGGAAAATACAGTTTTTACACAACATTCATAACTCCCAAAATATACATCACATTCGCATAAAAATACATATTCACAATCAATCCATTCAGGGGAACAACATATTAAAAAATGGCATGAATCAGACCAGGGGTTCAAAAGTTAGTAAAAGTATCTTTTGTTCCCCCTGGCTCAAACAGTAAAAGTAAAACATCCCCACAATGCATCCTGGCTTCCTCCCTTCTGCCCTGGAGATAATTGGAGAAGGAATCTAATTATCTCCAAAGACAGAGCCAAACTCCATTACCCACATGGCAGACAAAAAGACAGTAAAAGACATAAAATTACATACTGACACATTTAGTACATAAAACACACATTTCTACATATCCCCAGATAGCTTGGATCTGACTGCACATTATTAGATGAATGGCACTCAGATCACACGAATAAGCCTTTCTGCAGGGAAAATAAACAGTTTAACCTGCAGGGCCATAGTCCAAAGGCAAGAGGCGGGCAAGCAGCCCCCTCCAAGGACACGTGGCGAGGTCGGTTTTGCCACACTTCTCCCCTTTGCCCCCCAGACTAACAGGGTATCTGACCTCCTGCCGGTCAGTGCCCTGGTTAGTCCAGCAACCCACCCACGAAGCACAAACAGCAGTACAGCCCACCCACAATAAATGTTTACTCCACCTGGATAAAGTAGCAACTTGTCCATGTCCAGGTGCCTCACCACGGCTGTGTGGGGAGCTGGTAGACTGCCTTGGTGGGTTGCTGAGTGGGCAGAGACCAGCGGTACTCTGCCCTGGTGCCAGCGCTACCACCGAAGTAGCCTGATTGGAGCCTGGTTGTGGGAGGGGGAGACCGACCGTCTCCCCTCTGGGTACACAGCTCTGGGGCTGGGGAACAGGACCGACCGTCTCTACCCCTTGGGCTGTAAGCGCAGAGACTACGGTCCCATCTGCACAGTTGCGGGGCTCAACATCTCCCCTTGGTGGGTTAGGCTGCCGCTGGAGAGAGGGTGTAACAAGCTCCTCTCTCTGGACTGTCAACTGCCGCTGGGGAGAGGGGTTAACAGGCTCCTCTCCCTGACACTCTCTCTGCTGGTGGAGAGGCGGACCAGCTGTCTCCCCTTTCATTATTTTGTCCTGCTGCTGGGGTGTGAGACTGACGGTCTCTGCTCCCTGCAGGACACACTGCCGCTGGGGAGGAAGGACGACACCTTCAGCTCCCTGGGGTACACACTGTCGCTGGAGAGGAAGGATTGCACCCTCAGCTCCCTGGGGTACACACTGCCGCTGGGGAGGAAGGACGACACCTTCGGCTCCCTGGGTTACACACTGCTGCTGGGGAGGACGGACGACACCATCAGCTCCCTGGGGTACGCACTGCCGCTGGGGAGGAAGGACGGCACCTTCCGCTGGGGCAGCCTGTAGAAAGTCAGGCTCAGGGGAAGGAAACAAGGGAGGACAGAGGCCAGCGGCGCTCTGCCCAGTTGCCAGCTCTTCTGCTGGGGGGTCAGGGAACAAAGGAGTTGGCTGGGGAGGAGAAATATCACTTACCTCCCCCTGGTACTCCGGCTGCTGCTGGGGGGGGAGGTCGATGCTCTCCACTTTCTGTAACTCCAGCTCTAGTTGGGGATCTGGGCCGGTTGCCCAGCATCCCTGTAGGGCCGGTGGAGAGATCTCGGTCCCATCTCCACCTGCCTGCAGGGGGTCCTCCCAGGACCAGTCTATGAGGTCCTCTACCTCGGGTACCTCTGGTTGCTGTTGGGGAGGGAGACCGGTTGTCTCTTCCTCCAATAACACATTCTGCCGCTGGGGAGTGAGACCGACTGTCTCCCCTCCCTGTAAAACATACTGCCGCTGGGGATCTGGGCCGGGTGCCCAGCATCCCTGTAGGGCCGGTAGAGAGACCTCGGTCCCATCTCCACCGGCCACCTCGGTTTCTTCCTCGTCCCACTCTACCTGTGGCTGGAGTTTCTCCCAACGTGCCCACTGGCCTTCCCTCAGCGCCCTGTGTTGTAGGTTCCGGGTCACCATGTCCCACACGAACCGCACGTATTTCTCCTCTGGATTGGGTCCGTAAAACTTCAGGTGCAACCCTACCATCGTGCCAAACTCTAGTACGGAGTAGCTATACGCCATGCTTGCTGTAGCCACTGCTGGTTCCATTATGTTGCTGAAGATAAGGACGCTGCACAACTCCACACGTTACCGGTGTCTCCGAGCTGCTTCTCCTCGCACTAGGATGCCATCCCGCCGCTTGCCACCAATGTAACGGATCACCTGGCACCCCGACTGGGTACCTCCGTTGAAAGATGCTCCTAGCGCTTCCAGAGGACTCCAAGCACTCCACCAGACACCATAAGCACCGCAGGCTGCAGCTATCTCCCTTCAGAACGAAGCAGGAACAAGCTCTTACAAGAGCTCAGTGATTATAGCAAGGGAATATGCCTAGCATAGCAATCCCTTGTAGCAGATTCCCCCAATAAGAGACAGGACTCAAGTTGAGGGTAAAAATAGAACTCTCTGGCTGCTAGCTTGCAGCCCTTTTTATTAGGTGCTCCCATGAAGGGGAGGGACACACACAGTAACGTACATTAACCAATCACACAATAGTTACATCCCACACATAGCCCTCCCCTCTACCTGTAAACTAATTATCTGTACACACAGGGAAATACAATTATCATAGGTAGGGAAAATACAGTTTTTACACAACATTCATAACTCCCAAAATATACATCACATTCGCATAAAAATACATATTCACAATCAATCCATTCAGGGGAACAACATATTAAAAAATGGCATGAATCAGACCAGGGGTATAAAAGTTAGTAAAAGTATCTTTTGTTTCCCCTGGCTCAAACAGTAAAAGTAAAACATCCCCACAATGCATCCTGGCTTCCTCCCTTCTGCCCTGGAGATAATTGGAGAAGGAATCTAATTATCTCCAAAGACAGAGCCAAACTCCATTACCCACATGGCAGACAAAAAGACAGTAAAAGACATAAAATTACATACTGACACATTTAGTACATAAAACACACATTTCTACATATCCCCAGATAGCTTGGATCTGACTGCACATTATTAGATGAATGGCACTCAGATCACACGAATAAGCCTTTCTGCAGGGAAAATAAACAGTTTAACCTGCAGGGCCATAGTCCAAAGGCAAGAGGCGGGCAAGCAGCCCCCTCCAAGGACACGTGGCGAGGTCGGTTTCGCCACAATAAATAAAATTATGGATGTGTTATGCAGTAATTTAGTTTGTGATAATAAATGCTGTGGCCTGTTTCATCCATACTAAGTGGTCTGTCATTATTGGGGGAGTTGAATGGGGTTGGATTTTGTTCTAGGCTGCATCACGATTCCCCACTACGTACATACATGCATAAGCCTCTAGTATGCTGTAATTTTTCCTACTCAAAAATAAGGTATTTCAAGTAAAAAAAAAAAAACATCTTCAAAACAAAAGTACTGGGTAATATTTAGACTATACAACTTTAGAAGATAACTATTCCACTTACAATAGGCTCTTCTCCAATGCGGGACATCAGAAGGAAAGTGTGGAGATCCCCATGCTTCATGAATGGGAGAATAACCATGGGAACAGGAAGCCTCCCCTTGGTACGACTCCTCAAACTCACTCCTGGTGTTAAAATTAAGAAGCAGATTTTTGAAATATGTATATTACAACATAACACTACAATTTCCTTGAAGCTAGTGCGAGCACCAAAGCGTTATCAACAGAGTTGTGAACTTAAGATTAATAATTATGATATATTCAAAATCATAAGTATAAAGAATATAAAAAGTGTTTACCAACTTACTATATTAGCTTACAATAATTCTGTATTTATTTCTGCTATATGAAAACCACCACATGTAAATATTACTTAGGTATGTTAGTTTACGCGGATTCAAACTTTCACATTTTCTTTTTGTTTGCTTCTTGATATTTACATATTTTGGTAAAAGAGAATCTTTCTGATGTTTTTTCAATCATTGCAGTTAACCAAAAGGACATTATGGAATGGGGTAATTTTTCATCTCTATCAAGTCACTCCAGTACCCAGAATCCGTTTTGAAAACCCCCATAGGAAAGCATTGATTCAATGCTTCCCTATGGGGAAGGCCTATTGCGTGTGTGGACGTATGGACAGGTGGGTATGGGGGCAGAGGGACACTATATAGTGTTAGGAATACATATTTGTTTTCCTAACACTAAAATGTTTTTTCTTTAATGTTACTATATCACTATAAGCATTTTCTGTATTTATTTTTGGCATCACTGTCTCATAGCTTTCTCAATTTGTAGGTTCCATCAAATTTGAGTGTAGATCTATATATTAATTTCACAAATACATTTGCAACTTAAAGGACCACTATAGTGCCAGGAAAACATACTCGTTTTCCTGGCACTATAGTGCCCTGAGGGTGCCCCCACCCTCAGGGACCCCCTCCCGCCCGGCTCTGGAAAGGGGTAAAACTTACCTTTTTCCACCGCTGGGCGGAGAGCTCTCCTCCTCCGATCCTCCTCTTCTCCTCCCGTCGGCTGAATGCGCACGCCGCAGGAGCTGCGCGCGCATTCAGCCGTCACTAGGAAAGCATTCATAATGCTTTCCCTATGGACCGATGAGCGCGCTCTCACTGTGAAAATCACAGTGTAGAAGACGCAAGTCTAGTGGCTGTCAATGAGACAGCCACTAGAGTGTTTCTTTTAGCGTTGGTTAACTCAATATTGAAACATAGCAGCTCTCTTTCTTGAAACTGCTACAAGTTTTATTAAAAAAATGGGTTAACCCTAAGTTTGAAAATCTGGTGACCACTTCATTGCTGAAGTGGTCTGGGTGCCTAGGAGTGGTCCTTTTTAACACCTTATGACTGGACTGTTTTTAAGTATGTTGTACATTTGGCGTAATTGGTGGCATATTTTTACACTTTTGTGGTGTTTGTGTTTGGCTGTAATTTTCCGCTCTCTCATTTACTGTTCCCATACAAATTATATATTGTTTTTTTCAGGACAAAAGGGGCTTTCTTTACATACCATTATTTATATAATCTCATGCATTTTAATTTAAAAAAAATAAAAAAATATGATGAAAAATTGAAAAAATACATGTTTTTTGACTTTTACTTGAAAAATCTTTTACTCATCTACAAAAGCGAATTAAAAAAACTGCTAAATAGATTCAAAATTTTGTCCTGAGTTTAAAAATACCCCGTGTTTACATGCTTTTTTGCATGTTATAGGGCTATAGGTACAAGTAGAATATTGAGGTTTCAAAACATAAATTTTTTAAATTTATCAATAGTGACATTGTAACACTATTACCTGTCATAAATCTCTGAATAACACCCCACATAAAAGAGAATATTTTTTAGTAGATAACCTAGGTATTTTAATATAGAGGCTAGTTCTGCAGCCACTTGTCGAAAAAACACCGGACAAAAGTGCAAGTATCTCATATCATGGTTTCAGTGTGAAAAGCAAAAAAAACTAAATTGAACGCTAATTTTGCCAGTGTTTGTGACCAAGTGGTTACTAAAAAAGACTGGACATACCCCATTTGCAATACCTTGGGTTGTCTTCTTTTGCAAATGGTATGCCATCATGGGGGTAATTCTCATTCCTGGGCTACCATACGCTCTCAAAGGCAACGTAACCAACCTGGCCATTTTCAATGTAAAAATATTTGACCTATATATTTGACCTTGTAACTTTCAAAAATGCTATAAAACCTGTACATGGGGGGTACTGTTTTACTCGGGAGACATCGCTGAACACAAATATTAGTGTTTAAAAACTGGAAAACGTATCACAACAATTATATCATCAGTAAAAGTGCTGCTTGTGTGTGAAAAATGCAAAAAAAGTAACTTTCACTGACAATATCATCGCTGTGATATGTTTTACTGTTGTGAATCACTAATATTTGTGTTCAGCGAAGTCTCGCGAGTAAAACAGTACCCCCCATGTACAGGTTTTAGGGTGTCGTAGAACGTTACAGGGTAAAATACAGTGCTAGCAAATTAAATTATCTGGAATTTCGGCCTGGGTTGGCAGGCAGGTCCCTCAAATTGCAATCAATAAAATTACTGAATTATGTAAAAATATTACATAAATACGCACGTAGAATTTAAATATATATGCATATTTATACATTTGAAGTCTACGTGTATATTTATATAATTATTTATGTAATTTTGTATATGGACGTATGTATATTTCTTATTATTTTTATTTATTTTTATATACATAGATATATATACAAATTCATTCTAAGTGTATTTTGATATAAATATATATATATTAATTTTTAAATACAGTTAGAATAAAATTTCATATAGATATATAATTTTTGTAAATTTTATTTAAAATTTTTTTATTTAATTTCTTTATTATTTGTATTTTATAATATATATATATATATATATACACACTATATATAGTTACTATATATATTATATATATATAAGCGTGTAATTTAATTATAAGTATATTTTTATATTAATATAAGTACATATTAATATAAAAATACACTTAGTATGACATTATATATATGATAGATAGACATATATTATATAGATATAATATATGTCTATATATCATATTTATACACATATATAATTTTTTAAATTTTTTTTATTAAAGAACCACTCTAGGCACCCAGACCACTTCAGCTTAATGAAGTGGTCTGGGTGCCAGGTCCAGCTAGGGTTAACCCATTTTTTCATAATTATAGCAGTTTCAGAGAAACTGCTATGAGTACTCGAAATGGAATAACCTTCCCTAATCCTCTAGTAGCTGTCTCGTGAGCAGCCACTAAACGCTTTCTTGATCTTTCTCACTGTGATTTTCACGGTGAAACGCAACGTCCTCGCTTGTAAATGCTTTCCTATGCGGCTTGGCGGAGGAAGCTGAATGCTGGCGGCGCGGCTGTATGGCGTGCGCGTCAACGGCGGAAGCGGTCGGCGGGCGGAGGAAGAGCTCCATGGCGCTGGAAAGAAACTAACACCCGCCACGCTTCCAGAGGCGAGGTAGGGAGGGGTCCCTGAGGGTGGGGGCACCCTCAGGGCACTATAGTGCCAGGAAAACAGTATGTTTTCCTGGCACTATAATCGAATCGCTAACACCCTTTATTTTTTTTGATTTTACACTACTTGGGGGCTGCCTGTCGGCGCAGTCCTGCAAACACTATGGACACCTATTGTGACCATGTGATCGCTGTGTTAAGCTATCACATGGCCACAGGGGTCCTAAATCAGTGTGGGGAGACTGTCTGGGCTGCAGGCAGTCTCCCCACAACCGGAGCAACGCTGATCGCCGCCGGGGGAACGACGGCGATCAGGTAAGTACCCCCAGACCGTTAGGACGGTTCAGGACCGTCATCGGTCCTCAAGGCAAAAATGCCGATGACGGTCCTGAACCGTCCTCGGTCGCTAAGGGGTTAATTATAAAATATAGACTTGATTCATTTTAATATTTTTCTTAACAAATGTATTTTATGGGTAAAGAAAAGCAACACATTTACCGTGTAAGCATATTTTCACTGTGGTAGGTAGTATTTGCTATAAAACCTATTTACCTATTAATTTGCAGACATTTAGATGGTCAAATTCCTTCATGAATGCTGCTTCTCGCAAGAATTCTTCAATATCACTGGAGCAGAAAATCTCAGCTGGTAGAAGAAAAAAATAATGTTAGGCAAGGTTAGAAATACAGAAAGTAGCTCTGTGCAGACACTTTATAATTGCAAGCTCAATGTAATTGCACAGAATAAAAACGGTCAGTCTTTTGGAATCATATCTAACAAGGTTCATACGATGTAAGTGACACAATTTGTTTATGTAAATGATTACAAGCAGGTTTTATGTTTTTGTGCAATGGCCTAAAACAGTGTGTACTAAAATGCTTGTTTGTTTTATACTTGAAATCTATTATAGGTCAATTGGAAAGGAGTGTAGCTAAATAATTAAAAATACACAGTAAGCACTATTGCCACCTAAGGCCCTTGAATAGGTTATAGCCAGTGGTGGGATTCAGACGGTTCTCACTGGTTCGAGCGAATCTGTTACTAAAATGTAACAAGTTCGCCGAACCGGTGATTAGAATTGGCAACTGAGGTGTCGGTCTTCGGCCCTTGACCAAGGGGTGACACCACGTGGAGGCCTGTATGCCGCCAGGTGCAGGGCCCCTCCGTGTAGTCTGCAAGAGCCTCCCTATCTGCAGCTCCGCCAGGTGCAGAGCTGCAGACCATGGAGTAGAGATCTTGCGATCTCCAGCCAGTCAGAGCGTTGCTGTGGGTTACCACGGCAACACTCTGACACATCAAGTGCCAGAGAGCGCAAGATCTCTACTCCATGGTCTGCAGCTCTGCACCCGGCAGAGCTGCAGACAACGAGGCTCTGGCAGACTGGATACCTAGCCTACTGGACCACCAGGGAGGAGGAGACCACTGGATTACCAGGGAATGGATTACACACAAAAAATATAAAGGTATTTCATTAAGTCACAGCCTCCCCACATGCTACCAACTCCCCCCATTGCCACCCTACCCTCACACTACCACCCCTCCGCAGTCACCATCTGCTCACACTACCACCCCACCCTGTCACCATCCCCTCACACTGCCACCCCCCACTGTCCCCATCCCCTCACACTACCACCCCCTACTGTCACCATCCCCTCACACTGCCACCATCCTGACTGTCACCATCCCCACACACTACCACCATCCCCCATGGTCCCCACCCCTAAATATAAAGGTATTTCACTAAGTCACAGCCTCCCCACATGCTACCAACTCCCCCCATTGCCACCCTACCCTCACACTACCACCCCTCCGCAGTCACCATCTGCTCACACTACCACCCCACCCTGTCTCCATCCCCTCACACTACCACCCCCCACTGTCCCCATTCCCCCACACTACCACCCTACTGTCACCATCCCCTCACACTACCACCCCCTACTGTCACCATCCCCTCACACTACTGCCACCCCCACTGTCAACATCCCCACACACTACCACCACCCCAATGGTCCCCATCCCCACACACTACAACCCACAGTGTAACCATCCCATCACACTACCACCACCCCCAAGGTCCCCATCCCCTCACACAATCATCCCCGCACTGTCACCATCCCCTTACACTACCCTCACTTTTACCCCCCCATTGTCACCACTTCCCACAGTGTCACCATCACCCCACTGTCACCACCCCTTCACATTACCACCACCACCACTGTCATCATTCCCCCACTGTCACCACTTCCCACACTGTGATAACCACACCTACTGCCACCACTTCCCACACTGTCACCACCACCCCTACTGTCACCATCCCTCTATTGTCACCCTCCCACACACACTCACCATCTCACACACGGTCACCCTCCCACACACACACACTGTCACCATCCCCTCACATTATAACTTCCCACACTGTCACCTCTTCTCACACTGTCACCATCCTCCCACACTGTCACTTTCCCTCTACTGTCACCATCCGCCCCACTGTCACCATCCCCCTCCTGTCACCCTCCCACACACACTGTCACAATCCCCCACACTGTCACCCACACACACTGCCCCCTCCCTCACACTTTTTTAAAAAAAATCATATTTGTGTTTATTGTGTTTTGTAAGAAAAGGTAAAAAAAAAAAAAAAGGGAGAAGGAAAAGGGAGTTCCACATTATGATATACATACAGTAGCAATATACATTACATGGTAGTTTGCGTTGACAACATCTGTCAATTGGGACAGCGCACGTTGCAGGTCTTGCATATACGCATACAAAATTTAGTGCATATGTTCGTGTCATTTCACATCTCCACATTTCGCTTTATTACCATATATTGTAAGTACAGGATTGCCTCCTGGGTTTAATTCTACTCAATAGCTATGTCTTGGTGCCCGCGTGTGTTTGACTCATGGCATATCTATCGCTTGTACCTCATTGGTCAGCGTGTGTGGAATATGGGAAAACCTGGGGAAGGAAGTAAACTCATCTGAACATAAACTTGAACTTGATCTTGATCTGGGACCAGTAATGAGTGCAAAGGGAACTTCATTTGGGTACGCTCAGCTCGGTTGGGACTCATGTTTTGTGGTTATGTTTTTATTATCGGACCTGGCCTGCTATGCAGTGCCCGCCCGTCGATGCGTGAGCCAGTCCTGCCATACCACCTCGTGTTGTTGTGCTTTCCCCTTCATACTCAGAGCCATGTTTTCATATAGACAGACATTATCTAATTTCTTTGAGATCTCTTCTATTGAGGGGATCGCTTTATCCTTCCAGTGAAATGCTATAGCCATTTTAGTGAACGTGAGAAGGTTTACTATCAGTGGGGTATGGTGCTTCTGGTGCAGCGTTGGCAACATATTTAGTAAGTATCCTTCAGGTGACAGTGGCAGGGTAATGTGGGTTAACTTGTTTACCAGTGTTTGTACGCTTAACCATAGTGGCTGAATGTCTTGGCATTCCCAGAAGACATGTAACAGTGTACCCTGGGATTTCTTGCACCTCCAGCATAGAGGGGAGACTGTACTATACATTTTGGCCAGTCTTTGAGGCACCATGTACCATCTCATTGTGATTTTGCTATATGCCTCCCACATAGAGATGCTGCTAGATGCCCTCTTGGTGATGGATATGGCCTTGTGCCATTGTTGTGCCGTGATTTCCCTGCCGATATCCCTCTCCCATTGTGTCATGTATTGGAGTTTGTGTGGGGTAGCAGCTTCCCACAGGGCATTGTAGCACATTGCCAGGGGCTTGATGTGGCGGGCGTTCAACAGGTGTTGTGGGCTGTATGCTATAAGCCTCTGAGTGGTCTCATTGGCTTGTGTATTGGCCTGTAAGATGTTCTTGACCCTTAGGTATAGAAATAGGTCTCGGGAGGGGAGGGAGAATTCTGCCTGTAAAACTGGGAATGGTTTTACTACACTTTTGTCGAAAAGATTTTCTACCCTCAGGATACCTTTTGCCAGCCACTTATGGACTTATAGATTTGGAGAGTGGGTCTGTAGTACTGTGATTGGAGACAGCCTTTGCAGTTCCTTTGGGTCTAATATATTCGAGGCCCAGTTTCTCCAGGCCTGTAGAAATGTCATTGTGCATTGTAGGATTGGCTTTTTAATGAGGGTCGGGGCGTCCACCCACAGAGCTTGGGTTATTTGTGCCGGGTGGATGCAGGCGTCTTCAAAGGAGAGCCAGATTGGGGTTGGTGCTTTCTTGGAAGCTCTGAGTAGTCTTAGACCTTGAGCTAATAAGGAGGCCTGGTAGTACAACCGAACATCGGGGAAGCCCAGACCTCCTCTAGTGAAGTGGAGGCCTAAAGTTTTGTTTTTAATTCGCGGGGGTTTCTGTTTCCAGACGTGCGCGTTTATAACAGATTGGAGCCGGTTAAGGAGGCGGGCTGGCAAGGTTATGGGGATGGTTCTGAACAGGTAAAGTATGTGTGGGAAAATCATCATCTTAATTGAGTTGATGCGGCCTATCCAGGAAACCTCTAGGTCTTCCCATGATGTTAATTGTGTTGTGAGTTTCTGAATCAAAGGAATATGGTTTTCTTTTTGTAGTGTGCTTATTGAGTTAGTGAGTTTAATCCCTAAATATGAGAGCGACTTTTTCCTCCAGTCGAATGTATATGTGCACTCGAGTTGTGTCATGAGGGTGTGCGGTAATAGAATAGGGAGAGCTGGTGTTTTTGCAGTGTTGTTTTTGTAGAAGGATACTTCGCTGTATGTGGCCAGGAGCTTTTGCAGCTGTGGGATAGAGTGCTCTGGTTTTGTGAGGTACAGGAGAATATCGTCGGCAAACAATGCCAGTTTCTGTTCGCCCTTTGGAGTAGATATGCCCTGAATTCCTTTTGTTTGTTTTATATGCCTTATCAATGGCTCTAGGCAAAGGATAAAGATGAGTGGGGAAAGGGGGCAGCCCTGTCGTGTGCCGTTTCGTATGGCTAATCGAGTCGATAGGAAGCCTGTGCTAAAGATTTTAGCCAAAGGTTCTTGGTACAGGGCTAGAATGCTGGTTAAGAACTCTTGGGGAATGCCCATTTGGGCAAGTGTTAGTCGCATATATTTCCAATTTAGGCGATCAAACGCTTTCTCAGCGTCGAGCGCTAACAGGACTCCCCCTTGATGTGTGGAGTGGGCCCATTCTATGAGGTTAATGAAGTCTCTGGTATTGTCGCCTATTTGCTTGCCCGGGACAAATCCTGCCTGTTCCTCTGAGATCAGAGTTGGGAATAGAGATTTAAGTCTCTTTGCTAGTAATTTAGCATACAGCTTGATGTCTGCGTTGAGTAGGGAAATAGGCCTTAGGTTTGCACAGATCGTCAGGGATTTGGTTGGCTTGGGTAACGTGACTATAAACGCTTCCAGCATTTCTTTAGGGATTTGCCCCGTTTGTTTAATGTGATTGACGAGTTTGGTGATGTGCGGAAGTAGTATGGTGCTTAGTTTGTGGTAGTAGTAGTTGGACAGCCCATCCGGGCCAGGCGATTTGTGTTTAGGTATACTTGCCATCGTGTTGGCCACTTCATCGCAAGTGAATGGAGCTTCTAAAAGCTCCTGTTGTGCTCTTGTAATGGATGGGATGTGGGTAGTGTTCAGGAAGCGGGTGATTTCCTCTTCAGACGGTTGGTGTGTTTGGGGGTCCCTGTCGAGCTGGTATAGGGACGCGCAGAAAGAGGCCAATTCCTCCACAATGTGGTGTGGGTTGTATAATTTGTCGACAGACTTGGAAATTATGTACGGTATTTTCGTGTGTAAGTATTTCTGCTTTAGTTTCTTAGCGAGTGCTTTTCCTGCCTTGTTCCCTGTAATGTAATCGGCTTGTTTAAGGTAACGCATATGCTTCTCTGTTGTAGCAATTTCAAGATTGTGTAGATCAGTTCTGATTCATTGTAACTGCTTGTGGGTCGCTTTATGTGGTGTGGTTTTGTGTTGGGACTCTAATGCGGCGAGCTTTGCGAGGAGTTCAGCTTTGGTTTTGTTGTGTTGTTTTTTCATGGTGGCTCCCGCCTGTATCAAAACGCCTCGCATAACTGTCTTGTGTGCTAACCATTGAGTTCTGATGGGCATGGTGCAGGATTCGTGTTGTGAGAAGAAGTCAGTTAGGTGGGTTAGGACGGTAGAGTAGGTGTTGGGGCAGTCCAGGAAGGCCTCATTGAGGCGCCAGGATCCTGTGCCACGGGCCGGGTGCGGGACCCGGAGGGTCACCGTAAGCGGCGCGTGGTCGGACCATATGATAGGGCCGATCACGACTGTCATGACGTGTGTTAGTGTGGTTTTGTCCGTGATGCATAGATCGATTCTAGAGTGTGTCATGTGCACCGGGGAGTAATACGTGTAATCTTTGGTTCCTGGATAAAGACAGCGCCATGAGTCGTATAGGTCTTGTTCAAATAGTAATCGACTTGTGTCGCCCCAGTGCTAATGATGCCCTTTTTGGTCCTTTGTTCTGTGTGCGTTGAATGTCTAGGTGGGGATGTGGTGTGCAATTGAAGTCTCCACATAGAATGACATGTTCCTGCTTGTATTTTGCTACCTTCTTTAGAGCTTTTGTGAGAAAGGCCGTTTGGTCCTTGTTGGGGGCGTTTGGGAAGCAATCGTTATCAGTATGCCATTTAATGTGCCTACTAAAATGAGTAGCTGGCCATCTCGTCCCGTATGTTGTTGGCTTGTTGTGAACGCCCAGTCATCATGAAAGTATATGGAAACCCCTTTTGATTTTGTTGGGGAGTGTGTATGATATGCTTAGGAGTAGTGTCGGATTGCAAATCTTGGGGGGTTGCAGAAGTGTGTCTCTTGCAGACAAGCTATGGCCGCCCCAGAAGTTCGGATGTCTTGTGCCGCCAACCTCCGTTTATGGGGGCTATTAAGGCCTTTCACATTCAGAGAGAAAAGGGTCATAGTGTTGGGTATCCCCATGGTCAGAATTTGTGAGTATCCGCTATAATGGAGGTAATGCTTTGGCATTAGGTGTGTATAGGCTTCCTGCGATAGTGTGTGGGTGCTCTGGGGTCTCCCTCCCCCCTTTGCATCTAATGGTGTTCCCTCTTGACAAATAGTGTGGTCCTGTGGAGCATAGTTCAATACAGTGATCCCAGATAACAGAATAAACATAAACATAGAAAACAAACAAAGTATATACAACATTACCCTAATAGGGTCATCAATGTTGTTGGGGCAACCACCCAGCCTAATGCTTGGGAGGCAGGCCCAACTGGGGGATTAAGGGTAACCTGCGTGGTTTGGCCTTAACCGGGACCCCTTACTTATATTTGATATTACGTAGCTGACATTGTACAGACAGCCTTATATACGTTACTGTTATGTGAGAGCATCCCGTCCTCTCAGTTAAGTAGTTGTGTATACTTTTTTTTTTTTTTTTTACTTTTTTTTGCCCTTTATATGCCCTCCATCCCATCTGCTATAAGACCCAGTGAGAAAGGTATAAGTGCCCTGGTGTAGATACGAAATAGGTGCCATATACATTACACAACGTTATGGTCGGCTTCAGCATCCATTTCCTTTCCGTTCAGGCACGTGGTCAGTTTTTTTAGTGGGATGGAGGGTTGTGGAGGACGAGTTCATTTGTCCCTTCTTGGCGATCCCGCCATGTGCCATTTAGTTGTGAGTCTCCTCTGCGGTTTCGGATCTTGCGCTGGCTGGTCTGGCCGCTGGAAAAGTCCCCATTCTCTCAGAAGGAGCAATCCATCCTCTGGTTCCTCGAGAACGTGGTTTTTGTTATTTCTCCAAACGATAATCTTAGTGGGATAACCCCAGCGGTATGGGGCATCGTGGTTGCAGAGAGTCTTCGTGACTGAGATAAATTCTCTTTGTCGGCTCATTGTGAGAGCAGATAGATCTGCGAACAATTGCACCCCCTGGAACGGTTCTGGTAGCGATGTAAGTTTGCGCGTGGCAGTCAGCAGCGAATCTTTTGCCGTGTAATAGTGGAACCTGACCACCACATCGCGCGGGGTGTCTGCTGTGAAGCGCTGCGGCCTAGGTCAACGGTGCGCTCTGTCCAGCAGCCGGCAGCACGGCTTGACACAGGCCTTTGATATAGTCGAGCAGAGCCTCATGTGTGATGTTATCAGGGATTCCTCTAAACCTGACATTGTTGCGCCTAGAGCGATCCTCTATGTCCGCCATTTTCCATTTTAGCTGCGTTTGTTCCTCACTGAGAGCTTGCAATTTAGCCTCCATATCATTGTGAGCTGAACATATTTCTTCTGTGCAGATTTCTAGTCTGTCTGTTCTGTCTCCCAGCTCAGACAGGTCCTGTTTGAAGTCTGCCATCATTTGTTGGAAGTCTGCATGCAAGGTAGCCCTAAGCTCTTGTAGCATGTTGTAGAGGCTTTTCTCACTCACCGGGTTGTCTGTGTAACGGCCCGTGGGATCTCCTGTGTCTAGCTGATCTTCAGCGCTAGAGGCAGTCGCCATGCTGCCGTCGCCATCTTGGCTGGAGCGGAGGCGGTCTTTTTTGGCGGACCTGATCAGGTCCGTGATTTTCAGCTGCTTGGAGGGTGCCATGTGAGCGCTTGCTGCCCGATGGAGCTCTGCAGGTTCAGGATTGGTGGGTCTATAACGGCTGCCTGTAGCTCTCGGGTCCGTCGGCCTGGGAGCTCTTACTCCAGGGGCCTTTCCCGGTCGGCCGCTAGCCACCCACACTCCCTCACACTTTTATCCACACACACTGTCTTCCTCCCACACTGTCACCACCACCCCACACTGTCAACCCACACTCACTACCTTCCATATTGTCACCCTTCCACACACTGTCATCCTTCCACACACACTGTCACCATCCCACACACTATCACCCACACACACTGTCCCACTCCACACAAATTATCACCATCCCACACACTTTCCCCCTCACACACTGTCACCATACCACACACACTGTCTGTCACCAGTGTGCTGGTGGCAGTGAGATGGCTCAGAGATTCTGAAGGCAGAAAACTGGTACAGGAAGGCTAAGGTTTGAGATGGCACAGAAAGGCAAAGGGCAGAGGGATTGCACCGAGTGGCTGGAGGCAGAACTGTGGTATAGAGAGGCTGGGGGCAGAGAGATGACACAGCTAAGGGCAAAGAGATGGCACACAGAGGCTGGGGGCAGAGAGATGACACTGGTAGGTTGTTTGGGAGCACATGGCACTAGCAGACGTTTTGGAACCACACATGGCTCATTGGCATGATATACAAATTTTAAGAATGTACTTCTCTTTGGCAGGATATAAAGGATTTATGCATTTACTGCTCATTGGCATGATATACCAAGTTTATGTATTTATTGCTTCATTGGCATGATATATCACGTTTATGCAGTTGCTGCTCATTGGCATGATATACAAGGATTTTGCATTTATTGCATTAATAGTATTACCCTGCCGCCCATGTGTTTTTGCCAACCTAGTGCATATATGTGTGACTGTGTCAAGGTGCTTGTGTGGGTGAATAAGGCAGCACAATGTCTTGGGCCAACCCTATGGAGTTTGAAACATATGAAAAGTCGGAACTGGTTACTAAAATGTTTTGAATCCCACTAGTGGTAATAGCAACAACAACTCACTGGTCCCATCAACACTCATTTGGTTAATTACACACACATATATTTGCACAAATAACTGTTTGTTATCCACCATGCACCTTAGATGTCATAGGTGGACTATTATTATTACTATATATTTTGCAACATACACAATTGTACGGTTGGAGGAGGTTTTAAACTAGCGGTAAGGGTGGGGGGCATATAAATCTACAAAATAGAGATAGGTCAGAAAGGAGATGAGCTTTAGCTCAGTACAAGGGGGGCGGAGAAGGGGGGGTATGATCAGAACTGAGGAGGTATGTAATAGTAATAAAAACTCACATAAAATACAAGTGACTCATAATAATATTAAATGTATGCTTACTAATCCAAGAAGCCTAAATAACAAAATGGGAGAACTAGAGGCAATGACATACAATAAGTAAACAATATGACATAATGGGCATAACAGAAACAGGGTGGAATGAGACTCATGACTGGGCTGTTAATGGATACACGCAGGAAAAACAGGAAAGGAGGTGGGGTATAGTTGTATGTTAACCCAGTGTTAAAGCCAAATCTTAAGTGCAATGTGATGATGTGAAATGTGAAACTGTGGAAGCTTTATGGGTAGATATCTGCTTGGGGCACAAGAAGGGAAAGCAGTTATTGGTTGGGATAGGTTTTATAAACCACGTAATGTTAATGTTAATGAAGAACAATAGCTGTTTGAGCAAAGTGGGAAGGCTGGAAATCTGAGAAACACGTTAATTATCTGAGTTTTTTATTACCCAGACATAAATTGGAATTGAGGGACTAGTAGTTCAGCGAAGAGAATTTGATTTTTGAACTTGTTAAACAACACCTTCATGTCACAACTTGTACATGCACCAACTAGAAAGGAGAAAGGATGCTTGTCTGGACCTGGTTCTAAGAAACCAGGGAGTAGGGAGGGGAGTACTTGGGAAATAGTGATCACAATATAGTATCCTTTGAAATGAATAAAAAAAGAAACAAAATGCATTTGGCAGTGGCATACTAAGGGAGGGGCGGGGGGGTGGTCTGCCCCGGGTGCCACCAGGGTGGGGGGTGCCATGGCCAGCCCCGCCGCCCCTCCATGCTGCAGCCGCCCGAGCACTCTGTAGAGAGCCTCAGGCGGCTGCAGCATTGCCCGGGCGGTGCACAACCCGAGGAGAGGCTGACAGGAGGGAAGCGTTCAGCGCTCAGCGCTCCCTCCTGTCAGCTTCCTTTGCTGTAGCGTGGCCGAGCCCTGCAGCATTGATGGTCCGACGGGTACAGGGAGCAGCTGTCTCCTGTACCCGGCCGGACTAACAGGAAGTGCACACTGAGTGTGCACTTCCTGTTAGTCCGGCCAGGTACAGGAAACAGATGCTCCCTGTACCCGCGGACTATACTGGGCTCGGCCACGCTACAGCAAAGGTGGGGGGGGGGTGAG
>OW240924.1:40402476-40426314 GCA_933207985.1 Pelobates cultripes
ACATGGGGACAGTGAGACACTGGCAGACTGGGGGCCCTGGGAGAATAGGGGGCACTGAGACACCAGGGACACTGGCTGGGAGACATGGGGACACTGTGTCCCCATGTGTCTGTGTCATAATATCTCCCAATGTCCCTTAGTGTCTCAGTGTTTGCCATAATGTCTCCCAGTGTCCCTTAGTGTCTCAGTGTCTGCCATAATGTCTCCCAGTGCCCCTTAGTGTCTCAGTGTCTGCCATAATGTCTCCCAATGTCCCTTAGTGTCTCAGTGTCTGCCATAATGTCTCACAGTGTCCCTTAATGTCTCAGTGTCTGCCATAATGTCTCCCAGTGCCCCTTAGTGTTTCAGTGTATGTCTCCTTGCAGCCTTTCTCCCCTTCCCTCACTTCCCTGAGCTGTAGGCTGTCTCTGCAGGGTGGGAGTTGCTGTCTGGACTCTCTGTAGCTGCACCCCTGCAGATCAGTGAGTATAGATAGGCAGGGAGGGATATGCTGGAACTTCCTATCCCTGCTTGTATCCACACACAAAGCGACCACTACTGGCCAGTGCTGGTATTGCATAGTGATCTCTTGTTTATACTGAGAAAAATACCAGCCTTTGCATTGCCAATATGCTGCAATAGTGGCACCAGCCAGGCAGCCTCAAATACTGGCTGTGCCAATAAAATAAAAGCCAGGTGGAATCCCTAAGAGTAGTGTGTGAAAAAAAAAAAAATGTAAAAAAAAAAAGAAATTTATTATTTATTTATTTTTAAATCAATGGGCCTATTCCATGGGCCTGGGCCTGGAGCTGCAGCTCCACCAGCCCCTATGTTAATCCGGCCCTGTATATATATATAAATATATATATATATATATATGTAATTTTATTCTAACAGTATTTTGATATATATATATATATATATATATATATATATATATTTATATCAAAATACACTTAGAATATAATGATATATATATGTATAAATAAATAAAAATAATACGAAATATACATATGTCCATATACATAACTGAGGACCTTATAGGGTCCTCAATTTAAGACAGCACCCACCCCAATATCAGAAGCATCAACTTCAAGAATATAAGGCAAATAAGGGACAGGATGCTGTAAAATAGGAGCAGAGGCAAACGCAGTCTTAAGAAATTCAAAAGCCTCAAGCACCTCTGGGGACCAGACACGAGTATTACCATGCTTTTTAGTCATACGGGTTATAGGCACTATAATAGAAGAAAAACCTTTAAAAAGCATCTATAATAGTTGGGAAAACCAAGAAAACGCTGAATGGCTTTCAGGCCCTGAGGTAGAGGCCATTCCATGACAGCAGAAAGCTTCTGGGGATCCATATGAAAACCTTTAGCAGAAATTACATAACCCAAAAAACGGACTTCGGATTGATCAAATAAACATTTTTCTAGTTACAATAAAGACCATTAACAAGAAGGGTTTTCAAAACGGTTTTAACATGCATGTGATGAGTATGTAAATCTGTGGAATATATTAATATATCGTCCAAGTATACTATCACGAATGAGTGAATGAACTCTCGTAAGACGTCATTAATAAATTCTTGAAACACTGCTGGGGCGTTACAAAGACCAAATGGCATCACAGTGTATTCGTAATGACCACTCCTAGTATTGAATGCAGTTTTCCATTCATGGCCCTTTTTTATACGTATGAGATTGTACGCACCTCTAAGGTCCAGTTTAGTAAACACAGTAGCTTGTTTAAGCCTGTCGAATAATTCCGTGATTAATGGTATAGGGTAAGCATTCTTTATGGTGATTTTATTTAGACCCCTATAATCAATACAAGGTCTTAAATCGCCCTCCTTCTTTGACACAAAGAAGAACCCTGCCCCTGCCGGAGAAGAGGATCTCCTTATAAATCCCTTTTGTAGAGATTCTTTAATATATTCCTCCATTACACGGTTTTCTTGAGGAGACAAAGGATACACCCTGCCTTTGGGAGGTATAGTGCCAGGCAATATATCAACAGCACAATCGAAGGGTCTATGAGGCGGTAATTTTTCAGCCTCCCTTTTATCGAAGACAGACTTAAGACACATGTACTGAGGAGGTATAACAATAGACAAAGGAGGAGTAGTAGGAACATTAATAGAATTTAAAGGGGTGATTTTAACGATACAAGACTCTTGGCAGGTTTCACTCCAAGATACTATTTGTCCTGACTCCCAGTCAAAAATGGGATTGTGAGAACGTAACCATGGGTACCCTAACACAATGTGAGAGGAAGGAGAGGTGATGACCTGAAACTGAATGGTTTCTGAGTGTAACATCCCTGTATACATATGCAACGGTTCAGTTTCATGTGTGATAACTGGGGAGCATAATGGTCTACCATTTATGGCCTCAACGGCCAAGGGTGTCTTCTTCTCTCTAATGGGTATGTTGTGTTTCCTAACAAATCTAGAATCTATGAAATTTTCAGCTGCCCCAGAATCAACCAGGGCTAGTATGTTTCTTGCTATGCAATTATTCTCCAGATGCAGAGAAACAGGGAGAAGTAGTCGATTAAGAGGCAATTTTGGGGACTTAGATATCACACCCAAGGCCAGTCCCCTATATGGCCTTAGGTGCGATAGTTTTCCGGAAGCACGGGACATTCTTTTAGCATATGTCCCTTCCTACCACAGTACAGGCAAAGTCCCTCCTTTCTCCTATACAATTTTTCAGCATCAGAGAGTTTGGCAACCCCTAATTGCATGGGTTCCTCCTCTGATACCTTGAAACTCTCAGGATTAGCAACTCTAGGAGTATTTAATGTAGCAAAACGTCTATTCCTATTCTTAGTATAGAGTCTATCATGAATCCTATTGTCTATATCAATAAGATAATCAATAAGGTCCTCTAATGGGATAGGAAGATCCCTAGATGCTACCTCATCCAATATAGTATCAGATAGACCTTCCATAAATGCTGTAGTTAGCCTATTGTTGGTCCAATCTACCTGCAAAGCAAGGGTACGAAACTGAACAGCATAATTAGCAACAGAACTAGAACCCTGTTTAATTCTCATTAATGCCCTGGCAGCATTCTTTGACCTTTTAGTTGTGTCAAAGGTTCTACGAAAAGCCGTAAGGAAGCTATCAAAATCATGCACCATAGGTCCATTCGCCTCCCAAATAGGATTTGCCCACTCAAGTGCTTTATTAGAAAGTTGGTGCATAAGGAATCCAACTTTAGATCTATCAGTGGGAAAGGAACGTGGATACATCTCAAAGTGAAATTCCACTTGATTAATAAATCCCCTGCATGTCTTAGCATCCCCTCCATACCTAGGTGGAGGGGTTAAATGTGCAGAAGCATTAGCCATGGTGGATACATCTGGGACAAGGGGTGCAGTAGGAGTTGGTACTGTTACCGGAGTAGTTCTAGATAAGAGTGTCTGGAGGGCCTGAGCTATCTGATCCATACGGTGATCCTGCTCTGCAAATCTAGCCTCATGAGAAGCCAATTGATGACTTAAATCTGCGGGGTCCATGGCCCTATCGTAATGTCACGGTAGTTTACCCCAACACGCAAGATTTAGTCCAGCAATCGACAGATAGAGCAGATACGTCTTACCGGACCTTAGAATGGCCAGACTCGTCGTATAGCAGAGAATAGACAGAGTCAAGAACAAGCCGAGGTCAAGGGAACAAAGAGACTGTGAGAACAAAAACTAGCCAAGGTCTGGTACACGTAGTCAGTAAGCCGGCAAACAAGATAAAGACAAGAGAAAAACGGAGTCAGATACAAAGCCAAGGTCAAGCACGAAAATCACAACTGAACACAACAAGCGCTAAAGGGAACTGAAACAGAAACCACGATAGGGCAGGGAGTTAAGGGAGAGGTAAGTATAAATACCCTAACCTTTCTTTGATTGACCCCTGTCATATCCACGCCCCCAAAATGTGAGTGTATGGGGAATGTGGGATGACAGGGGCCAATGGGAGACCGCTGTATTTTTTGGCTCCCACTGCCCCTTTAAGAGCGTGCCCGAGACGCGCGGCACGCTCTTAGAGCTAGGCGGGACACATGACCGCATATCGCGGTCTGTGCCCGCCTTCAGGGCCGGACTGGGGATACAAGGCAGCCCTGGAAAAAAAATTTGTGCCAGCCCCATAAGTCACTGCGCCATATATTGTCGCGTGTAATATGTAAGGCTATGTCTTGCCAGGACAGATGATTGAGTAATATATATATATATATATATATATATATATATATATATATATGCTTTTTCTAATATAAAATATTGGTCCTTTCAGGGTAAAACGTTTAATTATACAGTAAGCATACTCACATGCAGACACAGGCAATTTCACTGACATCTCAATGACACACACAAGCTCATTGATACACAGCCTCATAGACAAACAATCTTACTGATATACATCAGCTCATTGACAAAAACACAAGCTCACTCACTAGCAGGCACACGCATGCAAGCAAGCTCACTCACTAGCAGACGCGCACACACAGCTTAATGTGGTGGTACTGGTGTCTATAGCATGTCCCTACAGGCTTTTCAACGTAAACACTGACTTTTCAGAGAAAAGGCAGTGTTTACATTGCTTCAAAGTGACACTGCTAGTGACAGTCACTCAGACGGTCACTAGAGGTGCTTCCTGTGTTAGTCCACCTACATTCAGGGCCTCCACACTGTGTAGGTGCTGAACGTTTCCCATAGAGATACATTGATTCAATGCATCTCTATGAGGAGATGCTGATTGGAGTGGCGTTTTGCAGCCAATCCTATGGCAAAGCATTGGATTGGCTGAGATCATCAAGCTTGATGATCTCAGCTATAGAGGCAGGGCCAGTCGAGTGGAGACCAGCACGCTGCGTGGGGAAAAAAAAGGTGAGCAAAAACACTATTTTTAAACACACATTTACACCATGACAGACACAGAAACACACATATACCATGACAGATACACACCCCATGACAGACACACACACACCATGACACAGACAGACAGACACACACACACCCCATGACGGACAGACAGACACACACACACCCCATGACGGACAGACAGACACACACCCCATGACGGACAGACAGACACACACCCCATGACGGACAGACAGACGCACACCCCATGACGGACAGACAGACACACATACAAACCCCATGACAGACAGAGACACACACACCCCATGATGGACAGACACACACACACACACACCATGACGGACAGACAGACACACACCATGACACAGACAGACACACACACACCATATAGACAGACAGACACACCATACATACAGACACCATGACACACACCATACAGACAGACACCATGACACAGATGGACACACACACACACACCATACAGACAGACACCATAACACAGACAGAAAGACACATTACTAATACCTGCCAGGGGGAGGTCTGCTGGCGGCCGCTGGGGGAGCTGCGCTGTCTCTGCTCTCCCGCCCTTGCGTGCTGCTGAATGAGACTGGCGCCGGAATATGACGTCATATTCCGGCACCGGTCTCATTCAGCTGCGCGCTGGAGAGCAGAGACAGCGCAGCTCCCCCAGCGGCCGCCAGGACAAGTCCCCCAGCGGCCGCCAGAAGCCCACAGAAGACCTCCCCAGCGGCTGCCAGCAGACCCACGTGCCGACGGCCCACCGGGAAATTTCCCGGTATCCCGGTGGGCCAGTCCGGCCCTGCCCACCTTTATCCGAGAGCTGCGTGCGGCGGGAAGAGAGGACCTCGGCCGGCCCCCGGGTAAGGTAAGTACCGCTACAGTTTGATGGCGGAAGCCAGGATTCCTCGTAGTTGCATATACTTTCTTGCGGTTACCAAACAAAAATGAAGAAACTGGAAGAGAAAACTTCCACAATCTGTGGAACGGTTCCTGAGATAGGGAAAAAGCAGAGCATAGAATTTTCCACCCAGAAATGTCAAACTCTGAGCTGGTGTGAAACTGCTTTTCTTGATATTCATCAAGCAGCCAAACTTCAGGAGTTCTGAAAGAACTATATTCCCCTGTGTGCCTGCCTTCTGTGAGTCTGAGGCTACCAGAAGTAGATCATACAGATAATGGAACCAGGTGGTGTTCTGGACTTTCAATACATATAAGGTTCTTGGGGCTGCAGTGAGGCCAAATGGTAGCGCACTAAATTGGAAGTTCTCTTCTTAGATAATGCTGAAGATCTAGGGCTATTGGAATGTGATGGTAAGCATCCTTGAGATATAGAGATAAGGGAATTATCCTTCCAAATTGCTTGAGAGATGGATCTGATTGACTCCATCCCAAAGACTGTGACATTCAGCCTTTTGTTGGCCCTTCTTAGGTCCAGTATGTGCTTCTTTTATCACCAGAGGAGAGGCAAACATTTTCCCTGGAACCGCTCTTGTTATGGGACCAAATAAATTACCTCTTTGTCCAGAAGACTTCTTACATATTCCTTCAGTGCTATACCTTTTGTTTAATCTGTCTGAATTTTCTTGTTGGTATAGAGACTCCTGTGTCTGAAGAAAAAAACTCCAGTCTATATCAATCTGGACTATGGATACCACCCGAGTCTCCAGAATGTGACGAGCCCAGGTATGTCTGATCAGAAAAAATGAGGCTCCTAGTACTGGAGGAGACACGTTCATTGTTGAAGAGCAAAATGGCTGTTTCATAGCTCTATTAGAACCTCCAAAGGCAAGTTTACCAACTGCCATGAGTTACCTCTGGAGTATTCCCTGCAGGGTCAGTAACTCCATGCATCTCACAACTGCTAGTCGCTGGAGGTTCTCCTGTCTGACCAAGAGGAACTGGGATTCTTGGAACTTCAGTTCTGAGGTACAAATACCATGCAGCCCTCAATCGCCTTTTCAATGGATTTATCCAAAGTTTTCCAAAACAGCACCTCCCCTTCAAATATAATGGTGTAGAGGGCAGACTTGGAGGATGAGTCATCATCCCAGAAACAGAACCATAATGCTTTCCTAGTTGCTATAGATGCTATAGATAAAGCCATTTGTTCGAGAGAATATCCTAGTTACATTTAGGGGAGCTTCTGTGAAGAAGTCAGTTGTAACCTGAACACTTCAGACTGCATCTTCAATCTTGGCTCTAAATAGCTCTCTCCATAGTAGCCTTTAGATCTTTAATCACACTTTTCATGGTTGTAGAAACAGCAGTGAAAACTACAGCTGGCTGACATCCTGTATCGGCAGGCGTATAAATTTGGACAGGTCTGCGTCCACTTTTGATCCATTGGCTTGCCCCTTAGCTGATGTAGTTCAGGAGTTGGAAATACCTTCCTCCACAGAGTAAAGCTTGGCATCTTTCTTACCCCTAAGGCCTCTGAAATACCTTGCAACCTTTGTAAGCCATGCCAACATGTCCTGTGGATGAGCAGGTAAAGGTGATGCTGAAGAGGTTACCTTCTGAAGACAGTCAATGCATAACCTTCCACAGCATTCCCATCACAATCAGAACATGTGTAGATTCAGACATCAGATAAACAATAAATAAATTAAAAAAAAAAAATATTATCTGTGGCAAAGTACTAAAGTAAAAAAGTGCACTGTCAAATCAACGAAATAGATTTAAAACTGACTTAAGACAGCACTTATCCATGTCCGGAGACCCTGCAATTACTTACCAAATAAGTTTGGGATGTTTACTGTAATTTTCCCTTCATTTTAGTTACTTTCTGGCAATTGCCCTTATCCAAGATTGCTGCCACAACTTGCATTCCCACAATGCAAGTCATCTGTATTGGGCCCTTTAAGGAACAAAGTGCACATACGCGGGCCTTTTCCAAGTGTGTTTGCAGTTTAACCCCTTAAGACCAGAGGGCGTACTATTACGACCTATTTTAAGCGGCTCTAAACACCGCTGGGCGTAATAGTACGCCCTCCGTTTTTTTTTTATTTACCTGGTCGCTGGCGATCCCACGCCGGCGATTGCGGTTGGGTGGACTCCCAGGGAGCCCCCCCGCAGCACATCTGACCTCCTGCAGCCCCCCCCGGCCATGTGAGAGTGAGGTCCTTGCGAGGACCTCACAATCACACGGCCGGGTTAGCTGGCTGCTGCATTGCCAGCAGGGGGACTGCCTGTAATGACAGGTAGTCCCCCTGCGGGCTGAATTCAAATAAAATAAAATTAAATCAGTGTAAAAAAAGAAATAAAATTATATACTTAGATCATATATATTATATATATATGATCTAAGTATATATATATATATATATATACACATATACATACACACACATACACTGTCTAGGTGTATTTTACTATATATATTTATACATATATATATTTATATATTAATATCAAATTGCACGTAGACTGATACTGATTAAATATATATATAATTATTTTATATATATATATATATATATATATATATATATTATAAAAAATAAATATGTAAATACGTTAAAAAAAATAAAAATTAAAAATAAATAATAGATGTGTGTTATTTCGTTCTAACTGTATTGTGATATTAATATATATATATATATATATATATATATATATATATATATATATATATATATATATATATATATATATATATATATATATATATATCTCAAAATACACATAGAACGAAATAATATATATATATATATATATATATATATATATATACATAAATATATACGTATATATCACTATATATACCTATATATAAATAAAAATATTTTAAAAAAATTATATAGATATATACATATATATACACATACGTATATATATACATATATTGATTCTACATATATATTTATGTAATATTTTTACATAATTAGGTATCTTAATTAATTACAATTAGCGGGACCTGCCTGACAACCCATGCCGAAAGTAAAGGGAATTTAATTTGTTAGCACTATATTTAACCCTATAACTTTCCAAGACACCATAAAACCTGTACATGGGGGGTACTGTTCTACTCGGGAGACTTCGCTGAACACAAATATTAGTGTTTCAAAACAGTAAAATGTATTACAACGATGATATCGCCAGTAAAAGTGACGTTTTTGCATTTTTCACGCACAAACAGCATTACACGGACAATATTATTGCTGTGATACTTTTTACTGTTTTGAAACACAAATATTTGTGTTCAGCTAAGTCTCCCGAGTACAACAGTACCCCTCATGTACAGGTTTTATGGTGTTTTCAAAAGTTACAGCGTCAAATATAAGGCTTGTGTTTCATTTTTTTCACATTAAAATTCGCCAGATTGGTTACGTTGCCTTTGAGACCCTATGGTAGCCCAAGAATGAAAATTACCCCTATGATGGCATACCATTTGCAATAGTAGACAACCCAAGGTATTGCAAACTGGATATGTCCAGTCTTTTTTAGTAGCCATTTAATCACAAACACTGGCCAAAAGTGGCTTTTTTGCATTTTTCACACACAAACAAATACTAACGCTAACTTTGGCCAGTGTTTGTGACCAAATGGCTACTAAAAAAGACTGGACATACCCCATTTGCAATACCTTGGGTTGTCTATTATTGCAAATGGTATGCCATTATGGGTGTAAATTTTATTCCTGGGCTACTATAGAGTTCCAAAGGCAACGTAACCAATATGGCGAATTTCAATTTCAAATGTAACGTGCTATCTTTGACCCTGTAACTTCCCAAAACGCCATAAAACCTGTACATAAGGGTTACTGTTTTACACGTGAGACTTTGCTGAATACAAATATGTGTATTTTATTGCAGTAAAAGCAAACAGTATTATGACATTGACAGTTAAAATGTCATGTAGAACTAAAAAAATAATAAAAATTCTTATTTTCTCCCATTTTTTTATATTAAATTATGTTTCATAGCTAAATATTTGATATTAAATGAAAGCCCTGTTTCCCCTGAATAAAATGATATGTAATAAGGGTGGGTGCATTTAATATGAAAGAGGTGAATTACGGTTGGACAGACATGTAGCGCAAATGCCAGGTTTTGTTTATATTTTGTTTTGTTCACAACGTGTACATTTGGCTCCGTCCTTAAGGGGTTAAAGCCTTTGGTGTTTTTCCTGTCCTATTGGCTGTAAGGGGCAGAGCTAACCCATGTTGTATATGCTGCCATGATTAGCCAGGAAATATATATATATATATATATATATATATATTTTGGACTTGTAAATCGTATAGCTTGTTTGTGCACATGTTTGTGCGTTCACTTAGTGCCGTTTGTGTGCTCAATCCTACTAACAGTTACATCTTTTTGGGCACTTACGCCGCTCCATAGGAGGGACGTTCCTTTTGGGCTCCAGAAGCCCTTCTGCGTTCCATCTAACCGGAAATGATTACTAAGTGCCCTGACAGTCGTTTTAACTTATTTACAGTAGATTCCTTAATCTATTTTATTTTTATACCTTTATTATTATCTCTTATCTCTCCTTCCTTTGGCACACAGGGGTAAGTTATGGACTGTTGTATATATGGCATTTATAGATATATTTTGTATGATAATTATTGGTTCATGTTAATGACTTTCACTTAACTGAATTATTGTTTGACCTTTTCCTTGGCATTACTTGCTATATATACACTTATGTATGTTCTGTGGGGTTAGCTTGAAAAAGACCTCTTAGAAGGTCAAAATGTTGCTGCCTTTTTATTTCATTAAATCTGCCTGAATAATTCTTTTAAATCCAATAACAAATATGAGGACCCTTTCAAACATACTTCTCTAAAGAAGAAATATATTTTTTGTCCCCCAAATCCCACGAGTGCACCATGAATGCCTTTAATCTGGCAGTGCTAAATGATCTGGAAAAAGATTGCTAATAAAATAGCAAATAGGAATCATAACTTAACGATACAAGAGAGAAGGGCACTGCGTGAATTGAGTAACAATAACAATATAATAATCAAACCCACCGACAAAGGTGGGGGTATTATGATAATGAGTGTACAATACTTTGAAAAAGAATGCTTAAGAATTCTACAGGGTAGAGGGGCATATATTTTACTTAAAGATCCTACCTCAGAATATAAAATAAGTTTAAATACCCTATGAGATAAAGGAAGATTATTGGGAATTTTAACAAAAAAAAAAATATATGATTTTGTTTTTAACCTGTATCCTAGAAAACCAGATTTTTTTTATTTTCTTCCTAAAATCCACAAAAATTTAACAGAACCTCTGGGAAGACCCATTATCTCAGGTATTGTATCTTTAACTACCAATATGTCCCAATATATAGATACATTACTGCAACCATTTGTAAAATGCATTAGATCATACCTGAGAGATGATAGTGACCTATTGAAATTGGTAGAAGGCACAATTTGGAAAGAGAACTACTGTTTAGTGACGTGTGATGTCACGCCATTATGCACAGTAATAAAACATGAACTGGGACTGGAAGCAATGAAACATATGTTGTATACAGATCCCGATATGCAAATGGACAGGTTGAATTGTTACCGGAATGTATACATTTTATTCTTACACATAACTTTTTTGGCACAATCAGGAGGTTTATCTTTAAATTACTGGCACAGATATGGGGACTAGGTTCTCACCTAGTTATGCAAATATTTTTTTGTCCTACTGGGAAGATTCTTTTATATGGAAGGGACATCCATGTGTGGCGAACCTAGTCTTCTATAGGAGATATACAGACGATTGCTTTTTTTTTGGAGAGGGGAAGAGAAGGTTTCATGTTTCTCAATTATATGAACAACAATTGTTTTAACTTATCTTTCACTTCACAATATAGCCAAACCATTATTGAGTTTTTAGATTTGGTTTTATATGTGGATGAACAGATTTTAAAATCCAAAACCTTTTTTAAGAGTGTGGATGTGAATAGTTTTATCTTGAGATCGAGTTGTCATTGTCCTCCATGGCTTACAAATGTACTATATGGACAATTTCAACAAATTAAAAAGAATTGCACAGGTTTACATATATGTGAGCAACAATTAGATAAAGTAAGGCTACAATTTGTGGAGAAGGAGTATGAGTTGAATCTCTTAGAGAAGTTGATTAAGCAAGTAAGTATGTTGGACAGGAGAAGACTTCTTAGTCCAACTAAAAAAAAAAGAAAATGATCTCTACTGACACTTTTAATTGCCTATTATTTTTAATTACAGTAGTCAGTCTCATTTAAAAAAAAAAAAAAAAAAAGAGTATTCAGAAACATTGGCACCTTTTAAGACAGGACCCTCTTTTAGCCACATTTTTATCGGAGAAACCAAAAAAAGTGTTTAGGGGGGCGTCAACTATTAAAGACAAACTAGCACATAGTTACTGACAACCAAAACCAAAAACACACATTTTTAAATTCAGAAAAAGTATTTTTTTAAATGTGGCAACTGTAGTATCTGTTAAAGGACCACTCTAGGCAGCCAGACCACTTCAGCAAAAAGGATTAACCCTTTTTTTATAAACATAGCAGTTTCAGAGAAACTGCTATGTTTATAATAGGGTTAATCCAGCCTCCAAATCCTCTACTGGCTGTCTCATTGACAGCCGCTAGAGGAGCTTGCGTGATTCTCACTGTGAAAATCACAGTGAGAACACGCAAGCGTCCATAGGAAAGCATTGTAAATGCTTTCCTATGAGACTGGCTGAATGCGCGCGCAGCTCCTGGGGGAGGAGAAGAGCTCAAAGGGGGAGGAGAAGAGCTCCCCGCCCGGTGCTGGAAAAAAGGTACGTTTTAACCCTTTCCTCTCCCCATAGCAGGGCGGGAGGGGGACCTTGAGGGTGGGGGCACCCTCAGGGCACTATAGTGCCAGGAAAACAAGTATGTTTTCCTGTCACTATAGTGGTCCTTTAAGTAACGGGTCCCCCATATGGTAAAACCCACAAGTTTTCAATCTTTTGCCACTTAAATGTTTTTGACATACAAGAATGTATAATTTGTCATTCTAAACAAATTATGTATCTTTTAAGTTGCCCTTGTGGAATACAATATGTAGGCCAAACAAAGAGAATGCTTAATGTTAGATTAAATAAACATATTTACAACATCAAAAGAAAATTTGAAAAACTCTCTCCATCGAAACACCAGGCAGGTAATCCAGTAAATTTTCAATTTTGTGGGATTGAAAGAATTAATATTCCATGGAGAGGGGGTGAACTAATCAAAAAAAGCTGACACATCAAGAAATGTCATGGATTTTTTTAATTGAAAACAGCACCTTTTGGTCTGAATGCGGAACTGGAGTTGTCAGGCATTCTGTGAATTTAACTAGAGATCTTGTTTTTTGACATTGGGATGCATATGCAGAGGTAAATATATGCCTAAGTAATGGAGACCTTGTAGTGAAGAAAATTTCTTCTAACTAGTGATGTTTTTCTTTCAATTAAGAATTCTTTAATGGTCTAAAAATATTGTTGTTTTTTCTAAACTTGCAAGATGAGGATATTTAATTTATATTATAGTTTACATTATTATACTCTATTGGATATAAAAAGAATCAGCGGAGAGGCTAAGGTTCCATTTATTCTTTTTCTAATAGAACTCCTATTGGAATGACATTTAATTTATGGATGCATATACAAATTGATTAATTTTGAACACCAATTTTTTTAATTATATTATCATACTAACGTTCACTTAAAACCTCCTACAGTGAAACCATATTTGTTATTTCATATTCATTTTTATATGGAATGTGTATGTATAAGTCCCTTTTTTACAAAAGTTCTTTATGGATTCTAAGGCAGTCCATTTACACTAGTTGTTTTTAAACACCAGAGAAATTCTTTTAGTTTTTTTTTTTTTTTTTTAATTCGTTTTTATGTGATCTATTTGTTATAATTATAGTTGTTGTTATTATGTGGTACATTATTTATTTGTTTTTATTATATGCTATGAAATCCCCATCCAATATTATTATTAAAGGAAAAAGGGGAGGACTTTTCATGGAAAACCCACATGGAATAGTTTAGTTAATATGGCACTTCAAACCAACTAACGGGAGCGTATAAAAGAGCGCTCTGAGGGGCGGAGCCTGGACACGAGACGGGCTGGACGCCATTTCTGCGGGCTCCGACATCTACGGACCGAATCCGCTCAATATCAGCCCGCAGCCCTGACATCCAGCTGCAAGAACACCGGCATAGCACGGGGGAGATCCCCCGGATTCTTCCGATGCCCTTCCGGTACACCCCGAAGCAGGCAAAGTCAAAACACAGAGCACGGGCCTACCTTCCATCAGCCCACCACGGCCTGGATTACCTGTTCGGCGGGGACTTCCTAGAAGACGAGTGGGACACATCCCAGCACAACTCCGAACACGGAATCTCAGGGATGGGACGCAGATCCCAGAAACCTCAACCAGGTACAGCTCAGCCTGATATAAGCACAATGCTCCAGAGGCAAACACCCGCCAAAATGGCGGCCGCACAAGGCCCAGACTCCCCACTAGAATCTGACTTACGGGAGCAAAGCACACAGGGGGTTCCAAGGCTACAACCCACACCCCAGCAGGGTACCACTGAACCGGCCACTAAACAGGACCTGCAGCATATGCAAATTATGCTGCAAGAAATCCAAAGCCTGCTGGCTGCAGATTTACCTGCCCTTAAAACAAGCATGCAACAAATCACTGAAAAAGTAGTACACACTGAGAGAGAAGTGCAGGGGATCCAAAAAGAAATCACCTCGCTGCAAGACTCCCTCACACAACTACAACACAATCAACAAAACTTCGAGGTCCAACTAGCAGCCCAAGAAGACAAACACAGACGCAATAACATAAAAATCCGAGGTATCCCTGTCACAGTCTCCAAAGAGGACCTACCTCACTACGTGAGACGGCTCACGCAAGCTATACTTCCTCCTGCGGTGGCAAAGAAACTCACCTTTGCCGGAATATACCGACTACCCACCCCAACAAGGGCATCTACACTCCTAGCAGGAGACGTCATAGTCCGCTGCATCCTTCCCCAGGATAGGGGGCACATAATGTCGGCACTCAAGGGCAAGACACCGCTCAACTTCGAGGAGTCTCAACTGACTTTTTACCAGGACTTAACCAGAGCCACTCTCCAATGGAGAAGAACCCTCAGTGACTTCACCAGCCAGCTACGTTCCGCAGGCGTATCATATCGGTGGGGAAACCCACGCCACCTCCTGGTCACACACCGAGGAAACACGTACAAAATCGCTACAGGACCTGATGCTGCCGCGCTACTACCAAAATTGGGCCTGCCGACCGAGCACGCCCAGAACGCTACCCACGCCTGGGACCCGGAGACGATAGAGCCGTTCACCCCGAGGACACGGAGAAGGGACACTCAAGCCACATGACGGGAATGAGGGGAGAAGTCTCCTACTCCATCCCGCTCAAAGGCTAAAAACAGCAAAATGTATTTTCTTGTGTTTCTCTCATATACCCTTTCACCTTCAGCCACTTAAGCTTTGTTGATAATGAGCAAGTTAATCTGACGCTCTAACACCCATATGACGCGCTGTGAGCCTGTCAGGGACGGCGCTGGAATACCAGTGCACTAAAGGAATATGCACTACCATACAGAACAGAAATCCCCCCCCGACAGCCCCTAGGTTAGGGCTACTACCCCTCGAGAGTAACTCAAACGGACCACGGATAAGGCCCCCTGACAAGATACTCTCACGACTAACCGACTGACACCACAGACCACTTGATAACACCACAGATAGATCTAGCACTCTAAAACTAAAAATAAGTTATAAGTCTTACGCAAAATAAGTCTGGAGCACATAGTTCGAAGCCTGGACTGGGTGGCATACGTGATTTGGGGGGCCAGCTTGCCCGCAACACTCCTGTCCCATAACTATCCGTGAGCAAACAATCTAGTATTCATGGGATTGCTGGGGGTGGGATGCGCGGGCTGGCTGGCTACTCTCCAAATTGCTGCCGCTAAATTTGGTTGGGTCGCGCTAGGTGTCGACTGAAGCATAGATTTAACCAAGTGTAGATGAAACACGGGACACGTACACCTAGAATGAGGCGACTGGGCAGTGTGATTTTCAAAACAAAACCAGCCCAAAGTTTGGACAGGCACTGCTCTGTCCTGCGGCCAGGGCTGATAACACTTAAACGCATGTATATAACTAACAAAAATCTAACCTGATGGTTAACACGCACACTAGCCCCTGCACCCTAACCTGAAGGTCTCTATCTGAACATAATCTCTCACACTCACGCTGGAACAGTGCTATACCACTAACCACTCTTCTCATATATATATAAAAATGTGCAAAGTTATTTCTGCCATATAATTGTATTTACATGTCTACTCAAACCCTGGCGACAGCTGTTGTGGCATCGCTAGAAAACTGTTACATGAATAATCTATGCACGAAAAATAAAGAATTTAAAAAAGAGCGCTCTGAATTATCACTAATTCACTATCTTGAGAAAGCCCGCAAGTACAGCCGAAACGTGTTGAAGTGCAGGCGGTCAGAGAACTGCAGAGCTCGGTAACAGTAGCGGTCTCCAATCCCGAAGTCCTCCCAGGCACACAATATTATTCTTCGGCTTGAACGTTCAGCCAGCACGTGGAAGACAAGAGGATCGGACGGCACCATTAACTAGACCTACTCTACACAAAGCTTTTATTGTGGCATCTTAAAGTGATTGATCTTATTTTACTTTTCTTCACTGATTATATATGTGTATACATTTTCTATGTTTCTCCATATTCGCTTAGAAGATTAGTTTTTTTCTACGATAGCGCTGTCACTTTCTATTATACATTTATTGAGTTGAAAGTTTAAAGGGAATTTCTTATGTGTATAGCTGCTTTTGGGATATATACGTTCTATATATGTTCTAAAAGATATTACTGAGATTTAAAAAATTGTTTATTGCACTCTCTTATTCTTAGATTCATAGCAAAGTATCATTATACAGTAACGTACAGCCATGTACAACTGCCTGCATTCGTGAGACAAAATGGCCGCCATTCACTAGAGCACGTGTTTTCGGGGATACGTATGGCCTAACACCCAGGGAAAGCACTTGAGCTAATTTCTAGTTGAGATATATAGCACCCGGCATACTGATTAACAACAGTAAATAACGTTATAACAAGATTACAAAGCTAATGTGCTCCAGATGTCAAAGTTTATCTATAAGAGGAGACAGAGTGGGGAAAAACAAACAGTGCCTACACTGTACGTAACCAGATAAAAAATGGAAGGCCTAGGGGTGTGGCCGACTGCCGAGCGGAACGGCCCCATGCTAACTCAGCTCTGGGTTTAGCAGGCACAAAAGTGAATACGGAGGAAGCTGTGAGCAAAGATGGGGCACCCCAATAGAAGCCAGCAGCTCCAGAAAGACCCCAGCGGGTAACACTGGATTGGTCTCCAAACTGTTTGGATTATGCTGACCGCATGTCGGACCATGGTGATTCCAATATGGCGCCGACGGCCGGTGACCCCTACTCTAATCCGCCTAGTCCAGCGACATCAGAGGTCTCTGCTGCCTCCACAGACCTCGATATCAACAACCTTCTTACCCTCCAAAGCCGACCTCACCGTCATGCTGGGAAAACTGGAGTCATCCTTCCAGCGCAAAATGGAGAGTCTTGGCTCCGTGTCCAAGAATTGGAAGATGAAAGTTGGACCATACAGGCCTGTCATCCAAAGTTGAAGCTCACAACACACACATGAGGTCACTAGACGACATAGATAATAGGGGCGAAGGAACAATCTTTGAATCAGGGGCCTGCCGGAGGCTGAGAACGAAGATATTCAGTCCACCTTGTGAGAACTATTCAATCCCATACTAGGGCAGCCAGCAGACAAACCAGTCCTCCTCAACAGGGCACATCGCTCATTAAGGCCCAAAAATGTTGCAAGGGAAGCCCCGAGAGACCTAATATGCCAACTGCACTATTTTGCGGTCAAAGACGAGATACTGAAAAAATTAAGAGACATTAACCCTCCACTGTTGTTTCACGGCCACAAAGTCCAAATCTAACAAGACCTCTGGTGGCTCACACTCCAAGCAAGGAGATCCCTCAGGCCAATAACAGACCAGTTAAGAACCAGAAACATCAGATACAAGTGGGGATTCCCTCACGCTCTCATCGTCACACACTGGAGAAGCACCCATACGATCGCAACACAACGAGATGTGGCACTGTTTCTGCGAGCACTGGAACTTACAGAGGTGCGCATCATGGACTGGTACGCCCCGGACCCAGCGCAGTTTTTCAACCAGCATCCGCAGGGGCAAAGACGGCGCCCCCCACCGAAGAAACAGAGGACAGGCCCAGCAGAGGCCCATCACTGTGATGACAGGCATTCAGGCCATGCGGCAATGGGGTAACCCGCTACTGCAGCAGTGCACAGGATTTCCAGAGGACCTCAGCCACCACAACCCTCTAGACTGAACCAAGTCTGCCATCCGCATGGACTGAGCAGAGTTCCCATTATAATTCCATGGGACTGACACCCGAGATGGACACTTACACAACCGGAACCTCAGCCAGACCACGAAGACACTGCAACCCTGAGAGGCCAAAAGAACTCAAGATAGGCTGAACTATTGTATCTCTGGGACTGGATGCCTCGTGGGGCTACGAGCTACTAACCCAGGTCGCTGACAGACAATAGCAGGAGATCCAGCATCACTGAACTGTTGAACTGTTACCCCACGAGCACAGCAACACCTGACGATAGACTCAACTCGTCGTATGCCTGCCCACCAATGTAATATTAGTAATGTATTGCTATGTATGATGCATGTTGCCCCAGAGATCATACACCACTCTTTTGGGCAAATTCAAGGTGCTGACCTATGGGAATGCTACCAATATTATTAACCATTCAGTGGCACTCGATCACGAGTTCCGGTCTTGGGGAACAATGAAGGGACGGGAATGCTCTTAATCCATACTTACACACACACACACACACACACACACACAAAGAGGGCTTACAGGTTTGGCCTATCCCTTAACCCTTGGACCCTGCTGGAACACCACAAAGACATACTTAATTGCCTCCACAACTGTTCTATTACACATACAAAAAGTGCCTGCACACCCACCTTTTCGTATAAACACAAACAACTACATATAAACCCCACATCTCCTGTGACACAACAGCACCCCATTACACTAACATACCACGCGCATATCCCTCAGCCACACAAGCTGACCTACAACATATCACGCACTCCACACCCCTATAGAATTGGCGGTGTCTCACACAACTCATTAAGCCCTCTGTGGTATCTGGACCACTACAGATGCCGACACCAGCCTGTATTGCTTCTTTAGGTTCATACACTAACCACACACCAGGACACACTTCAGAACTAACCTGTTGTATATAGTTATCATTCTAAATTTCCTTATATTTTTGTTTCTGGTTCCCACTACATTCTAAGCCTAACACCAAGTCCTACAGAGTAAGAGACAACACTGAGTAACTTGCACTGTGTGTCATCCTGTATACCAATCCTCCACAAACCAAGGAAACCTATATGGCATCAATCACCATCATCTTCCATAACGCCCGAGGCTTAAATACTCCTGAAAAATGTCATATAGCCCTTGCCGACTACCACAACCAAAAAGCAGAGGTAGTGTTTATACAAGAAACCCACTTCTGTAAAGAATCCATGCCCTCATTTGGGAATAAACACTACCAGTGTACTTCAGCAACTACCCCAGGTCAAAATCCAGGTGAGTAGCAATTCTACTGAACTCACATCTCCATTTCACATATAAAGACCATAGAGCAGATGACAGTGGTCGATTCCTGTTCCTAAAGGGTAATGTGGGGCACACCATGACTACCTTTGCAAATGTATATCTACCAAAAAAGAAATAATTCCCTGCACTCCGGAAGATACTCAAAAAGCTGAAAACCTTTACAGAAGGCCTCTTAGTTTTAGGGGGGATTTTAACATCTCCTTAGACAGTACACTAGACACTACCTCCCAAGCCCACTTATACCAATCCTCAACAAGGACACACACTCAACGACGATTACATTCACACCAATTGTATGATTGCTGGAGGACAATCGCAAAGGGACTATTTCTATTATTCCCACTCAACGGGCTCCTACTCGAGGATAGACATGTTCTTCCTCCCTCATAGATAGCTCAACCTAATATCCTTCTGCACATATGCATCAATCACTTGGTCAGACCTTGCGCCCTTACCCATGACAGTAACAATACCTTCCTTACACACAACGGCCCAGTGGAAACTAAATGACTTGCTCTTAAATTACCCCAAGGTACAAACTCGTATCACCACAGACCTTAAACAATATTTCTCCATTAATGTATAGCCTTATTCCTCATACCCAATCATATGGGAAGCACACAAGAGTACGATCAGAGGCACATTCATCCAAATTGCCTCCACCCATAAATAAAAGAGGGATAAACAAATAACACAACTCATCCACGATATCAGGAACCTAGAAACCGCACATAAAACTGACTTAACCTTAGAGACATACAAGACACTGGTAGAGAAGAGGATATACAACAGAGAAATGGTGGGAGACCACGCCCCAAACAAGTATATCAGGAAATGTATGTCAATATATACATACATAATTCTTTCCGTAGTAGTACACATAATTAACCTCAAAAAGAGAAACAAAAAATATATACAATAGTGCAATATGTCTGATGAGAGATGGTAAGATACTTCTATATGGTAGAACTCACATTTACAAGACCTGACTTGGAGCTCTACCACAATGCATGTGATCCCCGTCTAAGGATTTTGTGGGTATGGCCATCTCTTGTCATCTCAAATAAGGTGCAACGTGCAGGGCATATAGAGAGAAAATACAAAGAGATACTTCTATGGTGAAGTAAGTACTATTCCATATAAGAGGAAAATCAAGTGTTGTACTTACATTTACTAGAGCAGGACTTGCTCTAGTATGTACAGCCTGGGTGGTACAATCCCCACCTAAGGATGTGATGGTGCCAGGAAGTAAAAAAATAATAAATAAGTATAATAAAACTTACTATTTATTGAACAAAGGTATAAAAACAAAGATAGGTAACAATAAAAGGATTCCACTGACGCGTTTCCAGAGTGTGATGGAGTCCTCTCGTGTTCCGTTTATATATGTATATATGTAACCACCCTGGACCGCACACGTCACAGCAGAAGTGACGCGGCATAGTCCAGGGAGGTGGTCTGTGCGTTCCAACTTGGAACGCATACGGAGCCAAGATGGTGCCGCTGCGTTCTAGTAAGATGCAACAGATAAGAAAAAAGAATCAATGATCGGTAGTAAATATTATTATAATATCTTTGTAAAAAAATTTCTTTATTTTACAATTTTCCATAATAATACCATTATGGTATATATAAAGTTAGTATTGCTGATATTGTTGATATGCAATATCACTAAAATATCACTACCGATCATTGATTCCTTTTTCTCATCTGTTGCCCTCTCCCAAAATGGCAGAATGCGTACTTCCGGTACGCGAATAAAATTAGGGTAATGGAAGAAAGACTATCTCTGGCGGATAATATTGCCGGACCAGTATTTCCATAACTACATATAAAGAGAGACTAAATTCCCTGTTTTGGGCATTATATGGACTTCTACATGATGATTCTATAAGACAGAACCTTTCCTTATTAAGGACAGTAGCCTACTAGAACGCAGCAGCGCCATCTTGGCTCCGTATGCGTTCCAAGTTGGAATGCACAGACCACCTCCCTAGACTATGCCGCGTCATTTCCGATGTGACGGGTGGTCCAGGGTGGTTACAGGAAGCCAGGACCCACGCATACCAGGAAGTAATTGTGTAATTAAACGATATATATAAACGGAACACAAGAGGACTCCATCACACTCTTGAAGAAGCCCTGGACGGGCGAAACACATCAGTGGAACCCTTTTATTGTTACCTACCTTTGTTTTTATACTTTTGTTCAATAAATAGTAAGTTTTATTATACTTTACTTATTTATTACTTTTTTACTTCCTGGCACCATCACATCCTTAGGTAGGGATTGTACCGGCACCAGACGGTTCTCAGCACCACTTGACCAGCATTTCCTCAACATGTTTAATTCCTTACTCAAACCGACTCCCCTCCCGCCACATGCCCTGAATGCCACAATTATGCCCAAACCAGGGGAAGACCTGACCAAGTGTGGGAGTTACAGGCCCATATCCCTCATAAACATAGATCTTAAATTATTCACCAAAATACCACCTACGCCCAATCCTCCCTGGCTTGGTACACTCCAACCAGTCGGGATTTGTCCCAGGTAGGAAAGCTAAACATAACATGACTAGAATACTAAACCTCATCCATCATGCCAAATGCTCAGGAGGCATCAGTCTACTCCTGTCAACCTGGACCCTGATGAGGCACACGTTACAATATATGGGCTTTGGTCCTAACTGGATGAGGTGGCTAGGGGCCCTATACTCCAAACCCACAGCATGTCTGCGCATAAACGGCCAATTATCAGACCCAGTACCAATTTCTAATGGCACGAGACAGGGGTGCCCTCTATTCCCCCTGCTATTTGTCTTGGTCCTGGAACCATTTCTGCAGGGGATCAGGGATAACCCTCTTATACAGGGCATCCAAGTAGGAGAAACTGACCACAAGGTAGCTGCATTTGCAGATGATATAATGTTAATGTTCACACACCCCACCACCACACTTAACGACGGAAATGTCAAAATACAATAAACTCAAACTTCCCGGCAAATCTTAGCAAATGCGAAATTCTACCGATCACACTGCCTTCTAAAACCAAGGAACAATTACGACACACGCACCCATTCACATGGGCTGCCGGGTGTGGTGTATCACCACATTAATATATATATTACACAAGGTTCGTCTACATTAAAAGGTATTTATTAAAAGGCAACAACACAATACTATAAATGTATCACAAACACACAACCCAGACCCACGGAGCAACAACCCTTTTAAAATCTATCTATCTATATAGTAACCCCTTCCCCACACGTTTGATCTCACCCACGGTTAGGCCTTCACATCTAGTAATGGCTCACTGCTGCAAGTTCAACATCACATCCACCAAGGAAGAAAAGGAAGCAACAGACAGTAACATAGTTCACCAAGATAGCACATGGCGTCTGCTCTGCTCTGCAGCACAGCCAAGAAGGAACAGAGAGGAATGGAGAAAGGGGGAAGTAGTTATCTCTTTCCTGACTTGAATTACCCAATTACCATTTCAAAGGGTAACGCTTATCCCACTGTAGGAAAGGCAAACATGAGTTTGGTCACATGACCCCTGGTCACCATATTAGTTTGATGACAGATAGTGATGTACCGAACGGTTCGCCGGCGAACGGTTCCTGGCGAACATAGCATGTTCGCGTTCGCCACGGCGGGCGAACATATGCGCGGTTCGACCCGCCCCCTATTCGTCATCATTGAGTAAACTTTGACCCTGTACCTCACAGTCAGCAGACACATTCCAGCCAATTAGCAGCACAGCCTCCCTAGCAGACCCTCCCACCTACTGGACAGCATCCATTTTAGATTCATTCTCAAGCTGCATGCTTAGTAAGAGGAGGGAAAGTGTAGCTGCTGTTCATAAGATAGGGAAAAGCATAGCTAGGTTAGGGATAAGGGTATGCTTTTTTTTTATTTTTTTTTCTATCTAATGTAAATGCACTTAGTTGTCTGCCACTGCTGCCAGCTTCTGTGTCAGGCTCACAGTGCATACTGTGCCCATTTCCCCAGTCAGTGCCACCACTAACATCTGGTGTCACAATAGCTTGGATTTAAAAACAAAAAACTTTTTTCACTGTTATAGATTGAATAGCAGTCAGTTTTCTGCCACTGCTGCCAGCTTCTGTGTCAGGCTTACAGTGCATACTGTGCCCATTTCCCCAGTCAGTGCCACCAATTACATCT
>OW240924.1:40426414-40470099 GCA_933207985.1 Pelobates cultripes
AAGGCTCTTCTTCCATCTCCCTGTTACAAAAATCAATGCCGTGTACACGACCACTGATAGGAGACGTGGAAGGTATTAAACTGATCAGAACAATACTAAACACACTACTCCTATCTGGTGGCACATTAGCTTGACCGCGCAGTGCCCCAAATTTGAATTAAGAGGACCGACCAAGCATCTTCTTCCATCTCCCTGTTACAGAAATCACTGCCATATTCATACAAATTGTACAGAATGTCCAGGATAGTTTTCCAGGGACAAATGTTGTCACCTGTTGAACGAGGTGACCTTGCTCGGGTCCCAGGTGTACGGTTCCTAAAATGGCTGCCATATACACGTCCACTGATAGGAGACGCGGAAGGTATTAAACTGATCAGAACAATACTAAACACAGCACAAATAAGGTTTCTTTCCTGTATGGCTCCTCAAATGATGCTTAAGATTAGAAGCGGCTGAAAAGCATTTCTCACACAGGTATTAAAACTGATAAAATAGTACTAAACACCCACTCCTATCTGGTGTCACATTAGCTTGACAGCCAGTGCCCCAAATTTGCAGTAAGAGGACCGACCAAGCCTCTTCTTCCATCTCCTGTTACAAAAATCAACAATGCCGTGGTACACGCCCACACAGGTGTCAATCCATATCTGCCAAGTGACCCGATGTTGGGGTGCAATATTCCCTATTCTGCTCTGTGTCAGTGTATCAGACCACTGATAGGAGACGCGGAAGGTATTAAACTGATAAAAATAGTACTAAACACACCACTCCTATCTGGTGTCACATTAGCTTGACCGCGCAGTGCCCCAAATTTGCAGTAAGAGGACCGACCAAGCCTTTTCTTCCATCTCCCTGTTACAAAAATCAATGCCGTGTACACGTCCACTGATAGGAGACGCGGAAGGTATTAAACTGATAAAAATAGTACTAAACACAATACTCCTATCTGGTGTCACATTAGCTTGACCGCGCAGTGCCCCAAATTTGCAGTAAGAGGACCGACCAAGCCTCTTCTTCCATCTCCCTGTTACAAAAATCACTGCCCGGTACACGCATCACTGATAGGAGACGCTGAATGTATTAAACTGATCAAAATAGTACTAAACACACCACTCCTATCTGGTGTCACATTAGCTTGACCGCGCAGTGCCCCAAATTTGCAGTAAGAGGACCGACCAAGCCTCTTCTTCCATCTCCCTGTTACAGAAATCACCGCCATATCCATACAAATTGTACAGAATGTCCAGGATAGTTTTCCATGGACAAATGTTGTCGCCTGTTGAACGAGGTGACCTTGCTCGGGTCCCAGGTGTACGGTTCCTAAAATGGCTGCCATATACACGTCCACTGATAGGAGACGCGGAAGGTATTAAACTGATCAGAACAATACTAAACACACCACAAATAAGGTTTCTCTCCTGTATGGCTCCTCAAATGATGCTTAAGATTAGAAGCGGCTGAAAAGCATTTCTCACACTCCGAACAAAAATATATTTTTTTAACATTCTCCACTTTGAACGAAATGACGTTTGGGAAGAGATTAACATAATTAAACACAGGCAGTAAAAATACAGTTTTTAGCCATACCCTGTAACTTTAAAACTACACATCCCATCTTCATAATTACATATTTGGAATCAGCACACTTAAAACATAAACATAACCAAAAATCAGCCAAATCCATCCAGGGGTTAAAAAGTTAGCTGAGGTCCCTTTATGACCGACTGCAAGCACATTTTCCTGCCAAAAACAGTTCCATAGATTTGGGCTGTGAGGTCGGTCTATTTCAGGCTGAAAAAACGACTAAGTCCCATCGAGAATGGGACTTAGTCTCTGCAGCTGAAATAAGGCTGAAAAAAAGACTAAGTCCCATCGCCGAATGGGACTTAGTCTCTGCAGCTGAAATAAGGCTGAAAAAAACGGCTGAAAAAAAGACTAAGTCCCATCGCCGAATGGGACTTAGTCTCTGCAGCTGAAATAATTTCCCATTTACTGAACCAAGTGGGAAATAGCAAGGCAGGCACAAAGGGTTTGCACCAGGTCTGGGGACACAGGGGACACCGTCTTAAAGGGGCCGTGTCCCCAACAAGTCTGGGGACACGGCCTTAAAGGGGCAGTGTCCCAATCTTCCTGATGTCCCAAAAAAGGTGTTTAAAGGGCCAGCACCAGTCACATAAAGAGTCCATAAGCCCCAATATGCCCACCGACAGTCTTAAAGGGCCATACACACCAAATAAAAGTGCATACATTTTCACAATCTCCCAGGGGCCATAGTCATGCGGGAGGAGGCTGGCAAAGAGGCTTCTCCACAACCCAGGGAAACAGGGCAATTTGCCATTTAAAGGGCCCGTTACAAATAGCAGTTTGTAACAAGGTGTCAATCCATATCTGCCAAGTGACCCGATGTAGGGGGAACAGTCCCTATTCTGCTCTGTGTCAGTGTGCATCAGGGGCTCTGAGGACAGGTGTCAATCCATATGTCAAGGTGTCAATATGTCATATGTCAGGTGTCAATCCATATTGATTGTGATTTAGGAATGTTAGGTGATTTCTGCCCTTTATGGATTAAAACCAGACTCTGTATCAACTGTGTAATTTTCCATGGGAGTTTTGCCATGGATCCCCCTCCGGCATGCCACAGTCCAGGTGTTAGTCCCCTTGAAACAACTTTTCCATCCCTATTGTGGCCAGAAAGAGTCCCTGTGTGTTTTAAAATTCGCCTCCCCATTGAAGTCAATGGCGTTTCGGGCGGTTCGCCGGTTCGCGAACATTTGCGGAAGTTCGCGTTCGCCGTTCGCGAACCGAAAATTTCGGGTTCGCGACATCACTAATGACAGAATGTCACCACACCGGGTCCCTTAAATACTTGGGGGTATACATACCCAGCGACATGGTGCTACTATACAACAGCAACTTCCCCAAGCTGCTCCAAGCCATAACTTACCTACACGTTAGCCGACCTACACTCATGGAACCTGCCACACTTTGGATGGTTCTGCAAACTGAACATTCTAAAGATGAATGTCTTGCCACACATTCTTTATTTACTACAAGTTTTGCCAATCTCGCAAACACCTATTCAGCTCAATCCGTAAGATATTTACATCCTTTATATGGGCTAATAAAAAACCCTGATTACCCTTAACATTACTCAAAAGGCCAAAGGAAGAGGGTGGGCTGGGCCGCCCAGACATAGAATTGTACCACAAGGCTATCCTATTATCTAGGGTATATGACTGGTCCAAGCCACACTCTGATAAACAGTGGGTATAGCTGGAAGATGCCTGCTTCCAAACAGCCGATTTATCCCATTCCCGTGGCATAAAGCAGGACTGGCTTTGCTGCATCACCACACACACCCCACCATAACTCCTACACTTCGAATGTGGGCGCATATGCAAAATCACCAGCAGATGTCTCCATACCCCTCACCATTATACCCAATCACACACAACCCACTGTTCCCAGACACCTTCCTCTTCCTTCTCCCACATCACAGGATCCCCAAAGCTAAGGTACCATTACTCCTACACCTCATAGCGGCTACCAATCACATGATTCTACTATTTTGGAAAAAAAAACAATCCTCCATCTATAAGGGACTGGATACAGAAGGTAGAAATCACTAGGGTCATGGAAGAAATCTGCTTTTCTCACTCTAACAATTACCACACCTACACCTCCACGTGGTATAGATGGTGCAGATACCTACAAAATAAACAATCCTGAGGATATACTGCTGTTTAACTATAACATGACCGATGGGATTTACATATATGGTAACTTGGTGAACCAAACAAATTGATTACTACTGTATTAACCTTCACATGAATAAGTAATACTATGTTTGATGGACTCATTACCTTACTGTTAAACAATTTTTACACTGTTAACATTATTATATAACCTGTACTGTTACTTTTGCAAAATAAAGATATTAAATAAAAAAAAAAAAAAAAAAATGGAAGGCCTGCGTGTGGGCCAAATTTTCAATCCAGCAATCAAAAGTATAGCTGGGCTCGCCTCTGTGTCATACGTTGGCATATGCAGCATGTGATTCGAAATCACCAAAAACAAAAATAATAACAAATACAAAACAGTGCAGAACACTAAATAGTTATCAGCCTTCTCCTTACTTTGGGGAGAAGAGAAAAAAAAAACCCTCTTAACCACCACTCCACTGGGTCCATGTGCATCCATCTAATGTCAGGGGATCCATTGGTATTACATAAGTGATAGTCTCTCAGAGACTTTGGTCGTCCATCCATCTCCTCCCTTTGAGTCGGTCAATGCTTCTTCAATGGGTATCCAGTGTCGCAGCGGGCAGTTTGATGTCTGGCTGGCCCACATGACCGCAATCCCCAAAGGGCCCCACGGGTCAGTATGCCTCTGCACCTCCACCACTTCACCAGACTACCAGCATTTAATATTATGGGCCTCCACAGGTTGCCCCCTCACCGGCCTCTCAACTGAGGTGGGTGGCGTGCAGAACCACATCTACCGGAGGCCCCGCACCCCCAGCTTCGGGGCAAACATTCTCCAGGCCCTCCTTTGAAGCCCAAACTCCACTGACATATTCAGCTGTTGGTTCAGGAGGTACAGCAGTAAATTTTTGGGCCCCTGACACAGCTCAAGTTCGGGGCCCAGCACCGAGTCCACCCACAGACCATGCCCCCAAGTCCACCCTCAGGGCCCATCCTGAGTCCACCCACAAGGATGAAGTGTGTGTGTACTGAATGTTGTGTGTGTATGGAGGATGTAGAATGTGTACAGTGGATGCAGAGTATGTGTGTCATGGATGCAGTGTATATAGTGGATACAGATTGTATGTTTGTGTAATGTATGTAGTGTTTGTGTGTATTATTATTATTGTCGGTATTTATATAGCGCCAACTAATTCTGCTGCGCTTTACAATATTATGAAACAAGTACATGAGGCATTACAATACATTGACACAGAAACACTAGGTAGATGAGGACCCTGCTCAAACAAGCTTACAGTCTAGATGAGGTGGGGTTCAAGTGCACAACAGGGCAGCAAGGGTGACAGCCACCAAACAAGGTGGAAAAGTAGCAGAGCTGGAGGTGAGAGTGGAGTAGGGCTCTTTGGGAGCAGAAGACAGTCTTGGGTAAGTACAGATAGTTACTCTGCGAGTCCTATCTGAAGAGATGTGTTTTGAGGGACTTCTTAAACAATTGAAGACTAGGGGAGAGTCTGATGGGGTAGGCAAGCTGTTCCAAAAGAAGGGAGCCGCCCGCGAGAAGTCCTGCAAGCGCGAGTTAGCAGTAAGGGTGTATGCAGCGGACAGGTGAAGGTCAACGGCAGAGCGGAGAGGCAGAAATCAAGGAAAAAATGTAAGAGGGGCTAGAGTTGGTTAGAGCTTTATAGGTAAGGGTTAGTATTTTGAATTGACACCTATATGATACAGGAAGCCAGTGTAAGGATCGACAGAGGGGCGAGGTATGGGAGGAACGACGGGTGAGAAAGATCAGCCTGACAGCAGCATTCATTGCCAATTGTAGAGGGGCAGTTCGGCTTTTGGGGAGACCCTGAATTACAGTAATCCGTGCAAGAGATTACCAGAGCATGAACAAGCTCCTTGGCAGCATCTTGCGTGAGAAAGGTATGCAGGCCATATTTTTAAGGTGGAATCGACAGGTTTTAGCAACATACTGGATATGTGGGGCAAAGGTGTGGCCAGGATCAAAGATAACACCAAGGCAACAAGCTTGCAAGGATGGACTGAAGCAAGCACCATCAACTTGTAGGGAGAGCGTAGGAGGGGGATCAGCATTATGAGGGGGGGGAATAAGAAGCTCAGTTTTAGAGAGATTGAGTTCCAGAAAGTGGGAGGACATCCAATCAGAAATAGAAGAAAGGCAAGCAGTGACACGTTGCTGGACTGCAGGGGAGAGATCAGGGGAGGAGAAATATATCTGGGTGTCTTCGGCATACAAATGGTAGCGGAATCAAAAGGAGTTAAAGAATCACTATAGGGTCAGGATCACAAACATGTATTCCTGACCCTATAGTGTTAAAACCACAATCTAGCCCTCCTGGGCCCCTCATGCCTCCATAAATATAGAAAAATCTTACTGTATTCAAGCCTGAAGCTGTAGATTTGCATGCTGTTTGCCTCAAAAAAACAAGCAGTCTGCTGACATAATCAGAAGTGGTATCCTGATCCAATCACAATGCTTCTCCATAGGATTGGCTGAGACTGACAAGGAGGCAGATCAGGGGCAGAGCCAGCATGATTCAAACACAGCCCTGGCCAATCAGCATCTCCTCATAGAGATTAATTGAATCAATGAAGCTCTATGTGGAAAGTGTGGCGAAAGTAAACTCGCCACTGGTTTTTGGAGGGACCTGTTTGCCAGCCTCCTGCCCTGCGACTATGGCCCTGGGATGTATTGCCCTTCTAGGAACTGATGTGGGCATACTTGAGGCTTATATTGCTGTACCTGGCCCTTTAATGCCCAAATAAAGGATTTTGTACTTTTAAACTGGCACTTCGGATGCAGTCGAAGTGGCCACCATTCGAATACCGAACACGTGGCGGCGGCCATTTTAACTCACTCGAAGGCGGTCAGCGGTGTGTGCAGCCAAAATCTATGGAACTGTTTTCGGCTACCCAATTGCACGAACACTGCTGACCCATACGTTCTACTCTACTTCGACACTGCGGCTGGAGACTAAGTCCCGTTCGAAGATTCGAACGCTCGTTCGAATGGGACTTAGTCATTTTCTCAGTGTAAAATATACCGACCGCACAGCCCAAATCCATGGAACTGTTTGGGCATGAAAATGTGCTTGCGGTCGGTCAAAAGTGACTTATATGTATCTCCCGAACGGCTGAATGGATTTGAATGATTATTGGGTATGTTTGTATTTGGAATGTGCTGATTAATAATATGTAACTTTAATTAATTAATATTGGATGTATAGTTTTGGAGTTATGTAAGCTGGGTAAAAAGTATGTTTTAAACTGTACGGATAATTGGGTTACCTCTCAGGCTAAGGGGAGGAGATGTGTGGGATGTAACCATTGTGTGATTGGGTATTGTATAATTGTCTGTGGGTGTCTCTCTTGCATGAGAGAATTGCATAAAAGCAGAGTGTGTGTCATTAAACCAGAGTTCTTCTTCACCCTCAATCTAGAGTCCTGTCTCTTATTGGGGGAATTGCTATATCATGCTCTGCATGCTCCCTTGGATAATCACTTGTAAGCTCTTGTAAGAGCTGGTTCCTGCTTCACTCTCTTGGAGGAGAGGTTCACCCACTGGAACCTGGAGCCTTGTCGTAGGTCCAGGGTGGATAGGAGACGGTGAGACCCCAACCAAGCTGTGGCGGTTCGTGGGGTCTGTGGTGGTTGTGGTGTCTGCGGAGCACTTGGAGCCCTCTGTAAGCATTAGGAGCATCATTCAATGGAGGTACCCAGTCGGGGTGCCAGGTAATCCATTACAGAAAGTTCAGTGTCTGCATGCAGAGGAGACACTGAATGTTTGGATGCATTTTAGGCAGCCATGACCCAGGAAGGATCTCTAACAGCTATCTGAGGAGTGGCCAGTGAAGTTATCACTAGGCTGTAATGTAAACACTGCTTTTTCTCTGAAAATACAGTGTTTACAGCAAAAAGCCTGAATGTAATGATTCTACTCACCAGAACAAATGCAATAAGCTGTAGTTCTGGTGACTATGGTGTCCCTTTAATTAGTTTGCCAAGAGAGGCAGTATAAAGAGAGAACAGAAGGGGACCAAGAACAGATCCTTGGGGGACTCCAACCAAGACAGGGTTAGAGGAGGAGGTGTCATTGCAAAAGGAGACACTGAACAAACGTTGGGGGAGATAGGAGGAGAACCACAAGAGGACAGTGTCACCAAGAACACGGGATTGAAGAGTTTGGAGGAGGAGGACATGATCAACAGTGTCAAAGACAACAGAGAGGTCAAGAAGAATTAGTATGGACTAGTGGCCTTTGGATTTAGCTGTGATTAGGCCATTTGCAACTTTAATAAGAGCAGTCTCAGTAGAGTGGAGGTGGCGAAAGCCAGATTGAAGTGGATCGAGGAGGTAGTTGGAATTTAGGAAGTGAGTCATACTAGTAAAGACAAGTCTTTCTAGACATTTTGAGGAAAAAGGAAGTAAAGATATGGGACGATAGTTGGAGGGGGAAGACGGGTCTAGGGATGGCTTTTTTAGGATGGGTACGACAGTAGCATAACACAACACCAGATGAATGAGAGCAGTTTGAGAGAGCAGTATTACATGCAGAGTGTATGTTTGTGTGGTGGATGTGGTGTGTATAGTGAATGCAGAGTATATGTTTGTATACTGGATGTAGTGTGTATAGTGAATGCAGATTGTGTTTGTATAGTGGATGTAGTGTGTGTATAGTGAATGCAGAGTGTGTGTTTGTGTAGTGGATGTAGTGTGTGTATAATGAATGCAGAGTGTGTGTTTGTGTAGTGGATGTAGTGTGTGTATAATGAATGCAGAGTGTGTGTTTGTGTAGTGGATGTAGTGTTTGTGTGTATTAGATGCTGTGTGTATAGTGAATGCAGAGTGCATATAGTGAATGCAGAGTGTGTGTTGTATAGTGGATGTAGTGTGTGTAGTGAATGCAGAGTGTGTGTTTGTGTAGTGGATGTAATGAATGCAGAGTGTGTAATGAATGCAGAGTGTGTTTGTGTAGTGGATGTGGTGTGTATAATGAATGCAGTGTGTGCATTTGTGTAAGGACGAAGTGTATGTTTGTGTGGTGGATGCAGTGTGTATAGTGAATGCAGAGTATATGTTTGTATACTGGATGTAGTGTGTGTATAGTGAATGCAGAGAGTGTGTTTGTGTAGTGGACGTAGTGTGTGTGTAGTAAATGCAGAGTGTGTGTTTGTGTAGTGGATGTAGTGTGTGTATAATGAATGCAGAGTGTGTATTTGTGTAGTGGATGTAGTGTGTGTATAATGAATGCAGAGTGTGTGTTTGTGTAGTGGATGTAGTGTTTGTGTGTATTAGATGCTGTGTGTATAGTGAATGCAGAGTGCATATAGTGAATACAGAGTGTGTGTTGTATAGTGGATGTAGTGTGTGTAGTGAATGCAGAGTGTGTGTTTGTGTAGTGGATGTAATGAATGCAGAGTGTGTAATGAATGCAGAGTGTTTGTGTAGTGGATGTGGTGTGTATAGTGAATGCAGTGTGTGCATTTGTGTAAGGACGAAGTGTATGTTTGTGTGGTGGATGTAGTGTGTATAGTGAATGCAGAGTATATGTTTGTATACTGGATGTAGTGTGTATAGTGAATGCAGAGTGTGTTTGTATAGTGGATGTAGTGTGTGCATAGTGAATGCAGAGAGTGTGTTTGTGTAGTGGATGTAGTGTGTGTGTAGTAAATGCAGTGTGTGTGTTTGTGTAGTGGATGTAGTGTGTGTATAATGAATGCAGAGTGTGTATTTGTGTAGTGGATGTAGTGTGTGTATAATGAATGCAGAGTGTGTGTTTGTGTGTATTAGATGCTGTGTGTATAGTGAATGCAGAGTGCATATAGTGAATGCAGAGTGTGTGTTGTATAGTGGATGTAGTGTGTGTAGTGAATGCAGAGTGTGTGTTTGTGTAGTAGATGTAATGAATGCAGAGTGTGTAATGAATGCAGAGTGTTTGTGTAGTGGATGTGGTGTGTATAGTGAATGCAGTGTGTGCAATTGTGTAAGGACGAAGTGTGTGTATAGTGACTGCATAGTGTATTTTTGTGTAGTGCAGGTAGTGTTTGTGAGTGTTAGATGCAGTGTATAGTGACTGTAGAGGGCGTATAGTGAATGCAGAGTGTTTGTGTAGTGGATGTAGTGTGTATAGTTAATGCAGTGTGTGTGTGAAGATGTAGTGTGTGTAAATGTTATGTAAAATTTTGTTGTGGGGCTGCATACAGTTGGGCTGGGGAAACAGCATCTTTGTTGTTGTTTTTTCATTTATTATAATACATTTTGTTTTATTCCCACCTCCCTGCTTCTTACTGCCTGACCGCAGGGCTCGCAAGACTCAGAGAGAGAAGAGCAGCTAAGAAGTGGAGGTGGAGTGTGCAGGTACAAACAAGAGGTGGCTGCACTTCTGCTTTTTTTCTCTTGCCCCACCACTTGCCCACTTGATCCTGTCCCATCTCACCTTATCAGATCTCTCTCCCCTTGTCTTGTGCCATTCTTAACTCACATTTTCAACTGCTCTCTCTTCTGTCATTGGCCCTACTGCCCTTAAACATCCCACTGTAGTACCCATCCTGAAAAAATCATCTCGACCCGTCCTCCGCTTCCAACTTTCGAACCATATCCCTGCTCCCTTTTTTCTCAGAGCTGGAAAGTCTTTACTGTCTGGCTGACTTCCTCAATTCCAACGCTCTCCTTGACCCTCTTTCAGTCTGGCTACCGCCCCTCCACTCTTATCAAAGTTACTAACAACCTAATCGCAGCTAAATCAAAGGCCACTACTCCATACTAATTCTTCTTGACCTCTCTGCTGCCTTTGACACTGTTGATCATGTTCTCCTTCTTCACACTCTTTAATCACTCAGTCTGTGTGACACTGTCCTCTCATGATTTTTCTCCTATCTCTCACAACGCTCATTCAGTGTCTCCTAACGATACATCCTCCCTTCGTCCTGTCTCGGTTGGAGTCCCCCAAGGACCCATTCTTTTTTCTCTTTACACTGCCTCTCTTGATAAACTTATCACCTCATTTGGATTCCACTACCTCCTGTATGCCGATGACACCCAGATATATCTCTCGTCCCCGGACCTTTCCCCCGCTGTCCTGCAACATGTCACTGCTTGCCTTTCTTCCATCTCTGACTGGATGTCCTTCAGCTTTCTGAACTGAACTCCTTGTTTTTCCTCCTTCTAATACTGATCCTCCTCTTTGCTCTCCCTTCAAGTTAGTGGTACCCACATCAGTCCATCCTTGCAAGCATGCTGTCTTGGCATTTTACTTGATTCTGGCCTCACCTTTGAGTCTCACATCCAGTCTTTTACCAAATCCTGTAGATTCCACATTAAAAACATAGCCCACATCCGCCCCTTTCTTACACAAGATATTACTAAGGACCTTGTCTGTGCTTTAATAATCTCTTGCATAGATTATTGTAACCCTCTCCTAATAGGTCTTCCAAAAAAGCTGTATTGCCTTGCTACAGTCTGTAATCAATGCCTCACCCCTCTGTCATTCCTTACATTAGCTTCCTGTATCATATAGGAGTCAATTCAAAGTACTAATCCATACCTATAAAGCATTGAACAATTCTAGCCCCTCCTACATCTCTTCACTGATTCATAGGTATGCTCCTTCTCGATCTCTACGCTCTGCTCATGACCTTCTCGTGAGTTTCGTCCGGATGGGCGGAAATTAAGAAGATCATGCGTTCCATTTTGCGTTCCAAAAACAAACTAAATCGAAATCAACATTTAAACCTCTTGGTTTTCTAGTTTTCAGTGTATGAATCCAATAACCCTCTCTTTTTCTTAAATCCATCATAAGGTCACCTCCTCTTTCATTTAGAAAAGGAAAGTAAAAGTCAGGTTTCAAGAGCACAGAAATAATATTAAAAAAGGTCTACTATCCCATTCAGTACCTGTACATTTCAATAATTGTCCCATGTTTAATTTTGATACCTTTAAGTGTACAGCTATAGAACAGGTAATTCTAAATGAGAGAAGAGGTGACCTTATGATTGCTTTAAGAAAAAGAGAGGGTTATTGGATTCATACACTGAAAACTATGAAACCAAGAGGTTTAAATGTTGATTTCGATTTAGTTTGTTTTTTATGATCTACTGTCTTTTTAATTGAGCTAATACTATTCTTATTATGTTTTTCTTTTATGCATTCTGATTTAAGACTATTATTATTATTGCTTTTTATTATTTTGCTTTATTTAAATTGAATTTGTTTTTATATATATATATTAAGTTTTTTCTGTCGGCCATGCTACACTCAGTGACCGGCAGGAGTGTGGTGGTAGCGCCCAGGGCTGCCATCAGAAACTTTAACAAAAATAGAGATGCATGCAATGTATTAAATGCTTCAGATTATGCATTGTGCATGTCATTTGACCTTATGAGATTAAATATACCTGTTACTTGTTGGAGATACACCTTACAGTTACAGTTAAAGAGCGTAAGTGCTGTAGCAACTCCACATACCCTGGAACAAGGTTATGTGCGCCGAGTAATATGATCATAATAAACTGGCTGCTCAATTTAAGATTTTTACACTTTATTTACATGGCAAAGATTGTGATATGAGTAAGGGATGCCTAATGGTGTTTATATCTCTCAATTTCCTTGGTTCTTTGCATGTTTCAATATGTTTGGAGTCACATTTGGATTATTTTTCACTATATTTTATAAATATATATATTTCTAATAAGTGGGGTAATAGCTACTCGATCCAAGGAGATATCTGACTGCCATTTTGGGGTCAAGAAGGAATTTCCTAGTTTTTGCCTTCTTCTGGATCAACAGCAAAAACATATGTGAGGAAGGCTGAACTTGATGGATGCAAGTCTCTTTTCAACTATGTAACTATGTAAGTATTAAGTACTTTATCAGGTTGAGGGATTCGTGTGTTATAGATTGAGGATTTCCATCTCCCCAGTATCTTGATGCACTGAGGTGTCAACACAGTTGTTTTATGAAATATAAATTTGGAGGTATTAAGCGGGTATCCTTGAAGTAAGACCAGAGGTGAATTAATCAGGTATAAATCTATTATTAACTGGGCATCAGTTATTGTTAGTGGGAAATAGCAGGATTGTGGATGGATGGTTGGATTGGTTAGTTTGTTTGAAGGGTAAGAACATACTTAAGACTTAAGTAAGCCTCTGTCTGACGTACTACTTTGAATTCTCTGGGCCTCAAGAATCCGTAGAGAGCTATGTATGTAGTTGTTGTATCACATTGTTGTTATGACTCTTGAATAGGTTAGTATCCAGCGGTTGGAGAGGGCTCTGAATATACGGCTGTCTATTTGCGGTATGGGCTTTATCAGTTTATTGCTATATTTGAGTATGCTTTGATGGGATAAGATGTGAGATATGGGTGTGCTAGGGATAGGTGGTAAACAAATACAATCCTGACAAACTGACTTGCATAAAATTCTTATTCCTGTTGAAAGGGATATCAACAGGAATAGCTGAATAAAAACTGGCAAAAGATGCTGGTGATATATATTTTCAATGTTAGGATAAACCTGTATTTCAACCATCAACATGTTTGTTTTTTCTTTTATATGTTTGAAATTGGAAAAATATAGTTTTACATTTGGATATATTAAATCTCACACTTGCAAATAAAACAAGTTCTCAGTTTAGAGAAAAACATCTTTTAACTGGTGTTTTTAACCCATTACAAAAAAAAAATCTGCAGATCCAGACAGTATCTTACAGTCTATTTACAATCTAGCTGATATGTGCATGTTCTTGTTACTTACATGTTGCTTCCATTAACTCTGTGCCTCTTCTGTTAAAAGACCGAGCAGCTGTGAACTGGATAACTGGTCCTCCTCTACCCAAAACGGAGCCAAACATGTTTCTAAGTGACAAAAAGATATATAATAAAAAACACATTCTAACAGGTACCAGACTCAAAGTGTTTTAAAGGTGAACTGTCACTTCTTTGTAATTTACATCTTTGAATAAAAAATTCTAAATCACCTAAAACGTATTAATCTTTATTTCATGAGAGGCACCATTTTCCTTTAAATCATTATTAAAGGGTTACTCCAACATCCATGACCACTTTTGCTTTTAGAAGTGGTCATGGTGGTAGGAGACTGGATGTGCAGCAAATTACATACAGTGTAATTTGCACTTGTGTGCCGGCAGCTAGTTGAACCCCCAGCACACATGACATTGGCAGCCAAGAACTCTGTTCCATGCTAATGTCAATTCTGTGCATATTTTATATCTGTTGACAGCCCGGACAGAATGATGGCAATAGACGTAATTTGATTATTCCCTTGTTTTCTGTGAGAGGAGTCTTATGTGTCCCCTTGCTCTTGCCTCCTGGTCACATTGTTCAAATATTTTTGCAGACTTCCTTCCTCCTCACACCCCTCTTGCCAGCTCAGAGTGCGTGCATGTGCCCTGTGCCAGGTTAATGGTCCAATCCAAAGCTTCTCTATGAGCCAAGATTGAGGTGCCCGGTTATTATTATTATTATTATTATTATTTATATAGCGCCAGCAAAATCCGTAGTACTGTACAATGGGTGGAATAACAGACACCGAATTGTAGCCAGACAAATGGACGCACAGGAACGGAGGGGTTGAGTGCCCTGCTCAATGAGCTTAGATGCTAGAGGGAGTGGGGTATAGTGACACAAAGGGCATAAGTAGGGGTAATGATATAGGTTGCTTAAAAAGTAATCAATGAGAACTTAACAGGTTATTTTTGACAGTTGAAGAAGAGGAGTCATGGAGGGGGATAAAAACCCGTTAACAGTTTAAATGATTCTGAAGAAGTGTGTTTTCAAAGATTTTTTGAAGGAGTGGAGACTGGGCAAAAGTCTAACGGAGAAGGGAAGGTAGTTCCACAGAAACAGTGCAGCCCTGGAGAAGTCTTGGAGACGAGCATCAGATGTGGGAGTACAGTCAGAGGATAGGCGTAGGTCTTCGCCAGAGCACAGGGGCCTTGACGGGACATATTTGTGTATTAGGGAGAATAGGTAGATTAGAGCAGCATTAGGTAGGAACTTAAAATGAATCACCAAAATCTTAAATTGAGCCTTATATCTAACTGGAAGCCAATGTAGGGACTAGCAGAGGGGGGAGGCGTGGGAGGTGTGGGCGGATAGGAAATTTGATCCAGGTCCAGTTCACCGGTGGACTGCGCGCTCGGGATCATCCTCCCTTCAAAGAGCCTTTGAAGGGAAGATGATCCCGAGCGTGCAGCCCCCCAGTTAACTGGACCTGGAGCAAATCCACATACAACGCACAACGTACACAGAGGGATTACTTACGTTCAAACGGATATCCCTTATGAGCTTGTTGAAGTGAATGGTCTTTATGACACACACTACCTGCTACTTCAACATTCAAATACCCTGCTTCAACTGAATTTGGTGAGATCCTAACAATCTTTTTTACATATTTTCTTTATTTTCTTTTTGAGTACTCAGAAGATCTTACATATAGAGACTTTTTTTTGCGGATTTTTTCCACATTTTTGTTTCCTGCAGTAATTAATTATTTTTTGTCTTTTATAGAGACTCTGCTACCATTTTAGGCAGGACTATTTTCCTTATATTTAGTACGGGGTATGGTAGGATGTATCACAAGCATATTTTGCTTAACTTCGATCCATAACAGGGCCAGGATCCAGGTTTGATGAACTATTCCCCAAAAATATTTTGATGAATTTGCTCTGATTTTTGTACATAATTTTTCATGATCAAGACTTTGGGATAAACTATTGTTGTTTTTTTATCTATATATATGATACTTGTACAGCCAATAGTGTATGTAATATGAATTCAGGTTTTTTTTTTTTACCAATGAAATATTTGTGTATATAGATGAATTTTCATGTGAATTGATTGCCTTTAATATTTTTGTTTACACTATCCATTAAATCATTTTTGATTTTTTGAGCAATATTTTGGAGTGTGGTATCATTCCTTTTTTTAATTTTTTATATTTTCATGTTGGGGTTAATATAGGTGGGTAACCCTGATACCTGCATCCTTCTGCAGGTTTGAGTGCAAACATACATTTATATTTTTCATATAAATGATCATGGAAGTCAAAGGAGCTGATGAGTTTACCGATGGAGGCAGTATAGATAGAGAACAGTAGGGGACCAAGGACAGAACCTTGGGGAACGCCAACAGAGAGGAGTTGGGGAGAAGAGACAGAGCCAGAGAAAGAAACACTGAAAAAAGTCTGGAAGAGATTGGAGGAGCACCAGGAGAGAGCAATATCCCAAAGACTGAGATTACGGAGAATAAGAAGAAGCTGTTGATGATCAACAGTTTAAAAGGCATTAGAAAGATCAAGGAGAATTAGGAAAGAGTAATGGCAGCGATTAAATAGTTGGATACTTTGGTCACAGCTGTTTCAACAGAGTGACGAGCGCAGAATCCAGAATGAAGCGGGTCAAGCAGAGAGTTGGATTCGAGGAAGTCTGTCAATCTCGCATACACAACTCTCTCAAGGATCTTGAATGCAAAAGACAGTAGCGATATAGGGCGGTAGTTGGATGGGGAGTTGGGGTCAAGGTTGGGCTTTTCAGAATCGGCGTTATGCTTTAAGGGTCAAGGAAATGTGCCGGAGAAAAGGGAGATATTGAAAATATTAGTGAGAGGAAGAGCAAGAGAGGGAGATGAGATATAAGGAAATAGGATAAGTGTCACGGGAGTTGTACCCCAACACACAGGAAAGAGGAAACCCACAAAAAGTAGATTTGAAAGACGTATTACCGAACTTTAGAATAGCCGGACTTAACATATTAATACAACAAGAAACAGGGTCACGATAAATCAAGGTGAGGATTGCAAAAATACTCAGTCAAGACAAAGCCGGGTCAGGATACCAGAAAATAACGAGTCAAATACATAGCCGGGTCAGGATACCAAAAATCATGAGTCAAAAACGAAGCCGGGGTCAGGATTCCAGCAATCAGGAGTCAAATACGATGCCGGGATCAGGATACCATAAATCAGGAGTCAAATACGAAGGCAAGATCAAACACAGGAAATCACAAGGGAATCGCTAGGAGCACTAAATGGGGATCTAAATAGGCTCAAAAGAGTTCCCATTGGTTCACTTCATCTAAGCGAGCCCAAACAGCATTGGATCGCTTAGACAACGTGGTCCATTTAAGGTAATGATGTCATGGCTTCATATATTATTTCTAGAGGTTGCAGTTCATCCCGAAAACCAGCAGAAGTATTCTATTCAGGCTGTGTGGCCACGTGCAGCATTTGGGCCTCGCGGCCCGAGGAGAGGAGCAGCGCGGGCGCCGATTAAAAGTAAGTATGTGTAACATATTCTTCCTCACCTTGCGGTCTCTGCGCCTGCATGACTGACACTTGCGGCATGCTAATGGACGCCGGCCATACCTAGTATGATGTTTGCATCCAGATTCCTGGGCCCCATTTGTATCCTTCGGGGAATTAACCCTGTGTCATATTCTCTGGCCCTCCCGGACCTATATTTTTACTTTATATTTTTATTTTAAATATTACTGTGTTTGTGTGCTATAACCTTTCTCTTTTTGTATGGATACTGTCCCATGCATCCCCCCTCCTCCCTTGGTTGTTTCTGGACAGGAGGAGTATGAGGTCTCCTCCATAATTGATTCCAGGTTTTCTCGGGGCACTTTGCAGTACTTAGTTGTTTGTAAGGGTTATGGGCCTGCCGACTGTTCTTGGGTTCCGGCCTCTGACTTACATGCTTGCCACAAGATCAGCTATTTTCATGCTAAATTTCCTCTCAAGCCTGGTCTTGCCTGTCTGGTGGGTGGTCTTCAGGTGGGGGGTAATGTAACATAGTCTTCCTCACCTTGCGGTCTCTGCACTCAGCGGCTGTGCATCTGCATGACTGACACTTGCGGCATGCTAATGGACGCCGGCCACTGGGGATCCAATTAAACCCCCACGTCTGCTCAGGTGATTGACAACGTCGGCATGCGCGCGACGTCATGCACGCGCCACACACGCACGTTTTGGGGTCAAAGATCGATCTCGGCCAATCAGAAAGGTAAAGCAGGTATTTAAACCCAAAATTACCTTTCCTCATTGCCCTGTCGAGGTTTCCCTAGTGGTTGTCCGAGAGTGCGTTCCTTATTCAAGGATTTTCTGGTTTTTGACTTTGGCTTTGACTTTCCTGTATTCTGGTATCCCTGACTTCTGGCTTTCCCTTTTCGTTGTGTCTCTTTCTGTATCCCCTGACCTAGGCAAGTATCCTGACGACTCTTTAATACGTTAAGTCCGGCCATCCTAAGGCTCGGTGACACAATTCTACATGCTGGATCAACTAGTAATCCTGACAGTATGTGACAATAAGGAGGTGTGAATTTACACTGAATTTATTATTTCACACCTTACTAATATGTATTTGTTAAATATAGTGATAAACATACACTCTGTTTCAAATTATTATGCAAATTCTATTTAAGTGTCATAAAGATTAAATACTTTGTTTTTCAGTTTAACTCATGGATGGCATTGTGTCTCAGGGCTCTTTTTATCATTGAAAACAATCTCGGACACCTGTGATAATTAGATTGCCAGGTGAGCCCAATTTAAGGGAAAACTAGGAGGGTGTTCCATATTATTAAGCAGAGCACCATAGTTTAATGCTTTGGATGAGATATGAAAACATTAGATATTTCACGAAAACTTAAGCGTGATCATCGCACTATTCAGAGCACAGACATGTTCGTGCAGATAAAGGCACATTGAGGAAGATTTCTGCCAGATCCATCCATCGGATCAAGAGAGCAGCTGTTAAAATACCATTACACACGGCCACCCTGTTCCAACAAGGCTGCGACGTCAGCAAGGCGGTGGTGGAGTCATGTTTTGGGCCAGAATCATGGGAAGAGAGCTGGTCGGCTCCTTTAGGGTCCCTGAAGGTGTAAAGATGACCTCTGCAAAGTATGTGGAGTTTCTGACTGACCACTTTCTTCCCTGGTACATTTCACGCATGACAATGCACCATCTCATGCTGCAAAGAATACCTCTGCATCAATAGCTGCTATGGTGATAAAAGGAGAGAAAGTCATGGTGTGGCCTCCATCCTCCCCTGACCTCAATACTATTGAGAACCTTTGGAGCATCCTCAAGCAAAAGATCTATGAAGGTGGGAGGCAGTTTACATCCAAAGAGCAGCTCTGGGAGGCTATTCTGACATCTTGCAAACAAATTCAAGCAGAAACTGTCCAAAAACTCACAAGTTCAATGGATGCAAGACTTGCGAAGCTGCTATCAAATAAGGGGTCCTATGTTAAAATGTAACATGACCTGTTAAAATGTTGTTATAAGTTTGATTGAAATAGCTTTTGATTTCAGTAAATATGCTGCCAACACAACAAATGACAATTTTCAGTTCTTTACAACCTATAAAGTGTTTTGAAACTTACTATGCTTAATAATTTGGAACAGTGCATTGGAACAGTGCATTGTAAGTTTTTTATGTTTAAAAAAAATACTGTTATCATTAGGAGGTTTGTTCAATAAAATTTGAATTGTACTCTTAATAGTTGATAACATGAGAATTATGCTGACTGTTATTTACATCAATTATTTAGGTAAATGAGAAAAATATCATTTGCATAATAATTTGGAATAGGGTGTACATGATATAAAAAATTCTTGGAAGTGACGGTTCCTATTTAAAAAGCTTTAAGGATGCAAAAATATGGAATTACTATTTTTCTAGATTGTAGACATAATGCAAAAATGTACTGGGAAGCAAATCAGTGATGATGTCGAGCAGCAAGTAATGCACATTAAGTCCCAAATCTCTGACACATTTAAAGCAACTTTGGAATCACGAACTTCAACAAGGTCCTATTCTAGGTATATCCTTTACTAAATTTAAAACCAAAACATTTGGTGACACAAGGCTAGTCATCATCATAAAGCATGAATGCATGCACTTAAATTAATTGTACAACTAATACTTCTACTGCAGTCCTTAAATTAACACTCCAAGTACCATAACCAGTAGAACTTTCTGTAGTGCTTATAATGCCAGGAGTGCTCTGGCCCCTTGCCCCTCTAAGTAGTCAAGTGTTTAGGGGTTCCTTTAAATATACAGTATACAATTTTAATATATCACTGTTTTGTATCTCAAGAAAGAGGTGTCATACCCAAAGCGAGTTTCTTTTCTTCTTTTTCTAAGAAAGATGAGTGTCATGGCCACAACTGTAACTAAAGCAGTAAGGATGCCCAAAACCATCGGGACCCAGGACATTCTTGTAAGAGTTTGTCTTTGCTTACCTAAATGAATAAAGCATAGTCAGTCAGTCTGGAACAGCAGGCTCACAAGAAGATAGACAGTAGACAGAAATAGACAGTAAAGCTAATGACATTTTAACATACAGTGAAATACAGTAAGAACGACAGGTCTAAAAACACCCAAATACCTACATGTTCACTCACACTCAATACAACAAACATATATACATCTAGATCCATTGTAAGGCAATTTATTTTATTTTGCAAAGTCTATGGTTCAAGCAATCATTGATTGCCATTATTCAGATTAATAAAAAAAGAGTCAAATGAAGTGCACTGCCCTACAGAACTTGATGCTCAAGGTAAGGTACTTCATGTGAATAGAAAATTCAACAGTTAATGAATATTTTCCAAATTCAGGATAACTTAAATATCTTCAATTCATTCTGGATAAACTATTAAAAGTTAAAAAAGGCAAAGTAATCCATTGTGGGGACACTAAATTTGTCCTTGATTATGATTTAGATACAACCAGCAAACAACTCCATAGATCGGATTGTAATTCCACTTCAAGGACCGCATTGACTTATTCAAAGCTGATTCATTCGTATGAAGGGTGTCTCATTCTAGAGAGAAAGGGTTTAACTATTTTTTAGCGGTGTTCAACATGTACTCCAGGATAGATAGATTCTGAGTTAACTAGCCGGCTTTGGACGCTGTTATTAAATCAGAAATATTACCAACTGACTGGTCCGATCATGCTCCAATCATTATGTACTTAAGAGTAACATACGCTAAGATTCCTAACAAGATTATGGAAACTAGGAGATCACTTACTGCATGGACCAGAAAATATTCAATTAGCAGAAGTAGCTATTGAAAATTATTTTGAAATTAACACCACCACTGAACCTACATGCGAGACATTTTGGTATGATCATAAAGCAAACATAAGAGGCCACTTTCTGCAAAGGGCATCATATGTTAAAAAGAAAAGCATCTAATTATTTACTCACCTTAGAGAAGGAATATTACACTTTGCAGCAAGCCAATACATTTGGCCTATCTAAAAGTCTAGCAGGATGAGGGCTGGTGTAAGGGTTTTTGCCACCCTAGGCAAACACAATTTTGCTGCCCCATTTGCTCCACGCACTCATGCAGACTGACATACACTTACCCAAGCAAACTGAGACATTGCTCGCCATGTCCTCCTCAAAACACAGAGGTAGAGGCCCCACACATGCAACAGTTAAGTGGTCTGGATAGTGTGGCAGTGAGTTAGCAGTTCCAAAAGGTTCCGGAGTAGAATAAAAGATGCTTAGATAATAAGAATCCCAAGTCTCCATTCTCAGGAAGGGCAAGAAAGGAGCAAAAGAAGAGATACTAAGGTCACATGCAGGGTTAAGGCCGTCTTTGCAGAACCAGGAGCTCAGATATAAATGCAAACTTGAACATGGAAGGTAATAGCAACCAGAAGCACGGGATAATCCTCACTGCCCAGGGATATTGAAGTGGGGCTGCAGCTAGAACCATCAGGGTCCTCCAGACAGTTAGACACCAGATTCAGTGATAGGAACATCGGATTGTTTCATTAAGAGGATGCTGTACATAGCCAGCCACTTCTCCAAGGCTGCAGTAAGACAGGCTCATGGTAAAGAAGTAGGCTGAATGTGTTGGCATCTCCATGCGTTTAGGGCAATCAATTTCAAGCTTCAAGGTGAGCTGGGAAGTTTCCCCAGTCAAAACCAACAAGTAATCAAATGTATAATTGTCACATATTCATCCTCACCTTGTGGTATCTGCAGTAGTAATTGCCTTCCTGACAAAAACGAAAGTGCCACTCAGCTGCCCTGCGCCAGTATACCTGACTCCTGCAACATGTTGGTGGACGCCGGCTGCTGCAGATCCACGCCATTTTATAGCCCCACGTCCGCCCATGGTAATGACGACATCAATGTGCGTGTGATGTCATGCAAAAGACGCGCACGCACATTTTGGGATCAAAGGCTGGTTACGGCCAAACTAATTTGTAGGAGGCTTAAACTCATTTTTATTTTACTCATTGCCCTGTCGTGGTTTCCCTTAGATGGTTATCCGAGAGTTCATTCCTGATCGTGTATTTCTGGTTATTGACTATGGTTTCGTTTTGACTTCCCTGACTTCTGGTATCCTTGATTATTGGCTTTCCCTTATCACTGTGTCCCTGACCTTGGTTGTATATTGGCTATTCTTAGGTACGTTAAGTCCGGGCCATTCTAAGGTCCGGTTAGACATTACCCTTAGTCCTAGGTGTGACACAATTCTGCGTGCTGGATCAACTGACATTACGACATGGTCATAGATCCTGCAGAATTGTGTCAGCTTCTTACTCGGATGGCTCATTTACAGCCTGAGGTCCCGCCAATTATCTCACCTCCACCTGACCTATAGTATATAAGGCACCTGCGATCTCCCTATCTCCTCCCCTGCAATTTGATGGTAATATTCAAGAATGCCGGGGATTTCTCAATCAAATCGAGTACCACTATGAGGCCACTTTGATCTTTTCCCACAGATAGAGCTAAAATCGGGTACCTGATGAGCCAACTTAAAGGTAAAGCCTTAACTTGGGCCAATCCGTTATGGGAGAGTAATAGGAGTATTGCGTATAACTACCAGGAATTCCTTGCAGAATTTAAATTAACATTTGAACCATTAGGCAGGGAGGATGATGCCTCCACTGCCCTTATGCATATCAAACAAGGGAACCGCTCTCTCTCAGATTATGCCATAGAATTTAGAACCTTGGCCTCTGAGGTAGACTGGACTAATAGCAGATTGATCTCTGCAGTTAAAGAAAGATTATCCAAGGCAATTCTTGATGAAATTGCTGCCAAAGACCTACCTAAGAGGTTAAATGAATTCATCACATATGTGATGCAGTTTGATAACAGACTTAGGGCCAGGGAAATTACTAGAAATAGAACCAGACATATGGCTATGTCACTGGCACCTCGTTTCTCCAAACCTATTATCCCTGACCTCTCTATACAGTCCGAACCCGAACCCATGCAGTTAGGGGTCATTAGACTGTCAGAGGCAGAGAAACAGTACAGGAGAAAGGAGGGTCTGTGTTTTATACTGTGGTAAAAAAAGGACATATGAGAAGTGCTTGTCCCATACGTCCGGAAAACATCCGCACCTAAGAACCTTAAGGGGGCAAGTCTTAGGTGTGATGGATACGTCCTCTGGTAATAACCAAAATAGATTTCTCCTTGACATCACTGCCCTTTGCAACAAGAAAAGTATTTCATGCAAAGCCCTGATGGATTCAGGTGTGGCAGGAAACTTATTGACATGCATTTAGTTAAAAACACTTAGTACCTATTCCTTAATAACTGGCTGCTGAGGCTTAAGGAAGATCATGAGTGGAAAACAGCATTTAACACTAGAAGTACCTTGTCATGCCCTTCGGGTTATGCAATGCTCCAGCTGTATTTTAGGACTTTATTAATGATGTACTCAGAGACTATATTTACTCCTTTGTTCTAGTATACCTGGATGATATCCTTTTTTATTTCCCTGACCTTCAGACTCATCACAAACATGTCAAACAAGTGCTGCAAACCTTGCTGAGCGGCGGGTTAGGGCCCTAATGTAAAATAATGGGGGGGGGACCTATTGTCCTCCCCTGGGCCCCACCCCTGAGTGGTGGGTGAGGGCCCTAATGTAAACCAATGGGGAGGACCTCTTGTCCTCCTCCCGGGCCCCTACCCCTGAGCAGTGGGTGGGGGCTCTAAATCAGAATAAGGGCTAAGGTCCTCCCCCCTGACCCCCACACCTGAGCGGTGGGTGTGGGCCCTAAATTATAATAAGGGGAGGGACCTAATGTCCTCCCCCCTGGCCCCCACCTCTGAGCGGTGGGTGGGGGCCCTACAATAAAATAAGGGGGGACCTAATGTCCTCCCCCCTGGCCCCCACTCCTGAGCAGCGAGTGGGGGCCCTAAATACCAATAGGGGGGACACCTATTGTCCTTCCCCCGGCCCCCACCCCTGAGCGGCGGGTGGGAGCCGTAAAAAAAATGTTAACCCCCCTCCCAGGTGACTAGGGGTCCCCAAACCCCTACTCATCCCCCCCCCCAAAAAAATAACCCACTACCCACTTTAACTAAGTACCTGTAAAAAATAAATAAAACTTACCATTCAATGATTTCTTTCTTCTAAAATCTTATTTTTTCAGCCCCAAAAAAGGCCAAATAAAAAACCATAATAAACGACACACTTACAAAAAAAAAAAAAAAGGAGCACAAAAAAAGAAATAATCCATCTTCACCCATGGAGGGCTCCGCACAGAATGAGCTCTGCAGGGCGGGGGAAGGCTTATAAAGCCTTGCCCTGCCCTGCAATTAGGCTCAGAGCACTCTGATTGGTGGGTTTAAGCCATCCAATCAGAGTGCTCTGACAGGTAAATGAAGAGACTGACAGGTAAGTCTCTACATTTACCTGTCACAGCACTCTGGTTGGTTTGAAATCCACCAATCAGAGTGCTCTGTGCCATTTTACACAGCGTAGGAAAGTTCTTTGGAATTTTCCCACGCTGTGTAATTTGACTCATAACTCTCTGATTGGTGGATTAAGTAACCAATCAGAGAGTTATTAGTCAAATTACACAGTGTGGGAAAATTCCAAAGAACTTTCCCACGTTGTGTAAAATGATACAGAGCACTCTGACTGGTGGATTTCAAATCAACCAATCAGAGTGGCCAATCAGAATGGCCAATCAGAGTGCTCTGAGCCTAATTGCAGGGCGGGTTAAGGCTTTAGAGCCGACGCTCTTATTCTAGTTTACAATAAAGACCATTAACAAGAAGGGTTTTCAAAACTGTTTTAACATGCATGTGATGAGTATGCAAATCCGTTGAATATATTAACATGTCGTCCAAGTACACTATTACAAATGTGTGAATAAACTCTCGTAAAACGTCATTAATAAATTCTTGAAACACTGCTGGGGCGTTACAAAGACCAAATGGCATCACAGTATATTCGTAATGACCACTCCTAATATTGAATGCAGTTTTCCATTCATGGCCCTTTTTTATATGTATGAGATTGTACGCACCTCTAAGGTCCAGTTTAGTAAACACGGTAGCTTGTTTAAGCCTGTCGAATAATTCCGTGATTAATGGTATAGAGTAAGCATTCTTTATGGTGATTTTATTTAGACCCCTATAATCAATACAAGGTCTTAAATCACCCTCCTTCTTCGACACAAAGAAGAACCCTGTCCCTGCCGGAGAAGAGGATCTCCTTATAAATCCCTTTTGTAGAGATTATTTAATATATTCCTCCATGACACGGTTTTCTTGAGGAGACAAAGGATACACCCTGCCTTTGGGAGGTATAGTGCCAGGCAATATATCAATAGCACAATCGTAGGGTCTATGAGGCGGTAATTTTTCAGCCTCCCTTTTATCGAAGACAGACTTAAGACACATGTACTGAGGAGGTATAACAGACAAAGGAGGAGTAGTAGGAACATTAATAGAATTTAAAGGGGTGATTTTAACGATACAAGACTCTTAGCAGGTTTCACTCCAAGATACTATTTGTCCTGACTCCCAGTCAAAAATGGGATTGTGAGAACGTAACCAGGGGTACCCTAACACAATGTGAGAGGAAGGAGAGGTGATGACCTGAAACCGAATGGTTTCTGAGTGTAACATCCCTGTATACATATGCAACGGTTTAGTTTCATGTGTGATAACTGGGGAGCATAATGGTCTACCATCTATGGTCTCAACGGCCAAGTGTGTCTTCTTCTCTCTAACGGGTATGTTGAGTTTCCTAACAAATCTAGAATCTATGAGAACTGAGGACCTCGGCCAGCCCCCAGATAAGGTAAGTACCGCTATGCCGATCCGAACATTTTCCCCATGCACATACCTATTTATTGGTTTTGCTAATTACTATAGATTTATCAAAGGGTTCTCTTCTGTGATAGCCCCCGTCACCAATATGACACGTAAGGGGGCTAGTTGTACAATATGGTCTAAAGAAGCTAAATAAGCTTTTCAACTTCTTTAAAAAATTGGTTGCTTCTGCTGACATTTTGGTACATCCTGACACTAGAAAAATCTTCATACTGGAGGTTGATGCCTTCAAAACTGGGGTGGGGGCTGTTCTTTCTCAAAGGGAGAGTCAGGATACCCCTTTGCATCTGTGTGGGTACTTCTCTAGAAAGTTGTCTCCACAGAGCGTAATTGTCTCCACAGAGCGTAACAGAGAATTGTTGGCCATTATACTAGCGCTTAAAGAATGGCAACCTCTTTTAGAGGGTTCCAAAGACCACCTTTTGATCATAACTAACTACAAAAATGTGTCATATATAGGTGATGCTAAACGACTGTCTTCTAGACAGGCTAGATGGTCTTTGTTCTTATCTTACTTTAACTTTGTTATAACTTATAGACCTGGTCCCAAAAATGTTAAAGCTGACGCCTTATCTAGACAGCTTGACGTTGCATCAGAACTGGAACAAGAGACATCCCCTATTGTTCCTCCTGAGTGTATCATTGCTTCCATTGTCCTTTCCTTATCAACCCCTCTGCCTGGTGCTATCATGGAGGATCAAACCCAGGCACCTTGCAATAAATCTCTAGATAAATTGTTTGTTCTGTTGATTAAAAGAGGAGAGGTAATGAGGGTGTTCCACAACAATGTGACCGCTGGGCATCCAGGCATTAATAAGTTCATATATGCTACCTTGAGATCATTTTGGTGGGATTCACTCAGGAAATATGTCAAGGAATATGTACAGGCCTGTAAAGTTTGTGCAGTTTCTAAGGTTCCTCATAGACTTCCATTTGGTTTATTACATCCACTTCCTGTTCCTAGTGTTCCATGATCCCATTTGTCCATGGATTTCATCATGGAACTTCCTAGTTCTAATGGCTACACCACTATCCTTATAGTGGTTGACCGCTTTTCCAAGGTATCTCATTTTATTCCACTCTAAAAATTGCCATCCTTACAAGACCTGGTCCTTTTTTTATACGAGACATTGTTGGACTACATGGTATTCCTCAAAATATTGTGTCAGACAGGGGTTCTCAGTTTGTGTCTCGATTTTGGAGAGCTTTCAATAAACAGTTGGGTATTGAATTTTCATTCTCTTCTTCCTACCATCCCCAAACCAATGAGAGGGCTAACCAGTCGCTGGAATAAAAGTTCCTAGCATGAAATTTGCCCACAGATTCCTTGGTCCATTTCGTATTATTCTGACTTTCCTGCCTCCTTACGTATTCCTAATACATTTCATGTTTCCTTGCTCAAACCACTTATTTGCAATAGGTATACTGTCCCAAGTGTTCCCCCTCCTCCATTGGTTGTTTCTGGACAGGAGGAGTATGAAGTCTCCTCCATAATTTTTTTCCAGGTCTTCTCGTGGTTCTTTACAGTATTTCGTTGATTGGAGGGGGTATGGGCCTGCCGAGCATGCTTGGGTTCCATCTTCCGACATTCATGCAGGTCGCAAGATTAGTTGTTTCCACGCCAAGTTTCCTCTCCATCCCGGTGGGCGGTTTTCAGGTAGGGGGTAATGTCACATATTCATCCTCACCTTGTAGTATCTGCGGTAGTAATTGCCTTCCTGACAATAACGAAAGTGCCGCTCAGCAGGCCTGCGCCAGTATACCTGACTCCTGCAATATGTTGGTGGACGCCAATGGCTGTGATCAACGCCATTTTATAGCCCTGCGTCTACCCACGGTAATGAAGACGTCAACGTGCATGTGACGTCACGTAAAAAACGTGCACGCACGTTTTGAGGTCAAAGGCCGGTTACGGCCAATCAGATTTGTAGGAGGCTTATTTAAACTCATTTTTACTTTTACTCATTGCCCTGTCGTGGATTCCCTTAGATGGTTATCTGAGAGTTTGTTCCTGATCGTGTATTTCTGGTTATTGACTTTGGCTTCGTTTTGACTTGATTATTGGCTTTTCCCTTATCGCTGTGTCCCATTCTGTGTCCCTGACCTCAGTATATTGACTACATTAAGTACATTAAGTTCGGCCATTCTAAGGTCCAGTTAGACGTTACCCTTAGTCCTAGGTGTGACACAATTCTGCATGCTGGATCAACTGTAATCCGGACAATAATTGATCAATGATTGATATTATGAGCTAAGGATCTGAACTGTGAAAGATGCCCTCCTGTTAGGTCGATGGACTGGCTCCGCCCCCCGCTGACACTTCTGAGCAAAAATTACATCTGTCATCAGTGAGCTGGCAACAGACATAATGAGCTTCTACCTTGCAGGCAGTGTGCCTGCAAGGGAAAGTTTTAGTAGATGTTAAATAAAAAATAAAAAAAATTAGTCCACCTCCACCTCTATATCTGCTCACTGAGCCAGTGAAATGGACAAATCAAATAATTCTATATGAGAGGGGGAAGGGGTGGTTATATCAAAATGTTGGGGATAATACCACCAGATATTTGACATTTTGAGCTTATGTTGTAAGTGCCCCTTCTTATTTATCACACTCTTCATTTGGATTTGCAATATTACACAATTGTCTTCCCCCTTCATTTCTTTTTGAGAATTATTTCATCATTTACGATTGGTCACCATTGATTATCTACAAGGAGCACAGATCAACATATTGGAATTATCTGATTGCATGCTATTTAAACTAGAGCTGATTGCCTGGAGCTCTGAAAAATGTGAGTTGGCAGTCACAAAGTGTACTCTTCATAAGTCTATACCATTGGTCTGTTATTTCTGTCTTCTTTATGTACCCATGGATAAAAGCATAACTCTACTTGAAGCAAGTTTACAGGATAGAAGAAAATTGTGGACTATATGCGATTGAAGTTTTTTCATAATGTTCTATTTTTGAATTATTATTTATTTGTTGTCACAAATTGGCACAACCTGTGTTTTCCTTTCTTGTGTTGATTTGAATGTATAAGAATGTCATCAAGATAGACAGCAACAAAAAAAGGTAGCAAGCCATGTAAGACATTGTTGATAAGTTCTTGGAAGACAACCAGCACATTAACGGTCATCAAAAATAACAACTGGATTACATTGTTAATCAATATGTTGCAACAATGTATTTATGGATTGCTATTGTGCCTTTAAGAAAATGATACCTGCTCCATCTTCCACAGAGGAGTTTACATAGAATGCATTATTACATATAAAGGAAGACACAAAAGGAGGTAAGTGGGGTAGGAAGAAAGAAAAAAATCAGGTAAAGGTAGAGAAGAGGGTCAGATAGGTAAAAGTAGATCAATAATAGGAGAGAGAAATAGCGTCAGAACTACACATTTTCCAGTGAGAAGTACTAATTTTGCAATATGTATGATAATTATACATGGGACCTAAGGGTAAAGAAAGAGCACCAAACCAAGAATAACCATGGCTGCCTTTTACCGGTTCACTTAGGTAATTCTTCTCTACATATACAGGGGAATATTGCCATCATTGATCAGCAACAAGCAATTAAAGCACCTTGTACTTAGTAAGCAAACCTAGTAAAGATCTTGCAAGTCCTGCTCAATGTCTGCACAGGTAAAAAGAGGTATCCCCAGAGTGAAACATTAAAACTTGCTTAACTACATTCAAGAAATATCATGGTCAGGTAAACAAAGAGCAGAATACTACACAATCTAGCGGTCTAGTAACAACCCGTAGTGCTTTGGATTCCATTTATTATCCCAACTACCTCTAGAACTGTATTGTCTTACTGCTGAAACTTACAATCCATGTTCTCTATCTAGCATATAACATTTACATCAGGTAAAGTCCAAATGAATAACCTTGTGGAAACTACAATCACTGTTAAAGCTATTCACTCATCATGCTGTCACCAGAGGGACACCCTCATAATAAATTCTCAAAAAAAAAATTGTTTACCTAGTGTTTCCTAACTAGAAGGCAAAAATAAACAACAACAAAAAAAAACTTACTCTAGGCAGCCCTAACTGTGAAACCATTATGTTGGAGAAGGGCATGTGGCAGGTTGTAGGCCTCATGTATTTTCCTTGGTTGCTCAGTATGCATGGCAAGTTCTTGCAGGACATTAGATTGCAGAATCCAATCCAGTTTTGCTTTAGCTTTGAGCCGGTCTCATCTCTCTCCGGTGTAGAATAGTTCATTTACCCCATGTATGCAACCTAGAGAGTTCGGGCACCTGGAAGATGCAGGTAAACAGCGATATCTCCATTTATGGAGGGAGAAGTTCCCTACTTTTAAGTCTTGCAGTCTAATTCTGCCTTATCTATCAGAAGGGCTTGATATCTCTAATTTACAATTATATCTGTCCGCACTCTCTGCTTAGTGGTAAATTCATGAATAGGAGTGCGCTCTGGGAGGCTGTAGGGTACTACCTAAGAAGACATATCTGAGGCCGCTGCAAAGTCACTCTTTCTGTGACTTTCAAGGAACAAATGCACAACATTATGTTTAGATAGCACACCACCCCAGTGCAATTGAACAGAAATTATACAGATATATTTTAGAGAGGGTGTGGGTACCGTTTGGCAATCTCCACATGTAGTGGGATTGCCCCAAGGTGGTGTCATACTTAAGCTGCTTTGGGATGCGACTGGGAAGACTTTGGGATGTGACTCCTTCAACCTAGGAGGTCATAGCAAAGATACACAATTATTTGATGCATGAACTCACGGTTATGGTACACAATTTACTTTCATACCTTCAGACATGAGACCCATGGCTGGAGCACATCTCTAGCTAAGTACCAAGGAATATTCATCCTCATGGACCTTTTGCATTGGGTGGCTATCACATATCTTTCTTCCCTTTTCCTTTACGCTCTGCCTAGTTTTGATTATTTTCTGTATTTAATATTTATTATTGATAAAACTGGTAGTAGGATCAGGGAGCAGCACCTGTGAAGGAATTCCCACGCTCAGAGCGATATGGAGGATGGAAGGAAAAAGACACGGATATAGTGTAGTATATTGAGATCTTAAGTGATGGTAAATGAAGGGAAAGGAATTGCACTTACAATTTTCTGAAGCCTATACTCAGCTCCAGATATGTGCGCCTGGACGGATACGTAGATGGTCCTTGGATGTCCTCAAAAAGGGGGTCTCCAGTGGTGGTAGGGTATATCTCCTTTCCAATGGCAGTAGGCCGGTATTCAAATAATTGGTGATATATAAAAAGGATAAAAATACAAAATAGTGCTCTCTGGATAATACAAAATAAAATGATAAAAAAATGGAGGTATACCCACAAGTGCAGAGCAAATGAATTAAGGAGTGAATAGGAGGGGAGTTACTGAATGACTGAGAGCATCAGCTTACTGCCCTCAGTCAATCAGAGGTGCCCTGCCCGACGGCACTCTGCGCTTTCTGAAAGTGAAATTCAGAAGCCAGATGCCACTTGGAGGGACTGAAGGCAACTTTGGGATTAACCCGTTTGAGGTAAAAGTTCATTTGAGGGCCTCCTGGCACCATTACAACTTCATTTAGATGCTGTGCTGTCAATGCCTCTAGAAACAGAGGCTGATGGTGATTGAAACTGGCAGATGGGTCTGGATCTAGCTTTAACCATAATACTTATGGGATATGAGCAGGGCCAGATTAAGAGCCCAGTGGGCCTGGTGCTGACAATTATGACGGGCCTAATTACAGAATCGTATCGACCAAAAACAGTAAAACACTCCCAAGCATCATGTATCTGATGGAGATGGTGCTGGAGAGAAAGAAAACAGCAGCTATAAGAAAACACATACCCTAGGCTAATCTCTCACTAATTTATGTTTTCATCTTTCCATAAATAAATCCATAACGCCTAACAGCAGTGTCCAGTCAAGCAGGAAGTCAATGGGCACGGTAAAAGGGTGTGCCACTGACACAAATCACGTAACCTGCCAAAAGGGGCGAACATGCCCAAAAAGAGGATATGTCTGCCCAAAGAATTAGAAGGCCAGCCTGGTATGAATGCATGTCAGGCTGCCTGCCAATCATGCAGCTGGCCAACTAAAAGACAGCACCCTGAGCTTGGCATAAATGCATCTAATGATGCGCTTGCTCAACGCTTTCTAAGGACTGTCCCCTAGCACTCGCTGGTCCACTTGTCTCCTTACCTTCTTACTAGCAGGCAGAAGCTCCTGGTATATAGTCTGGGACAGAGAAAAGCTGTATGTAGTGAGTGTAGAAGAAAGGGAACATGCCACAGTGTTAGAGAGACCAAAGTCAGCATTACCTTAAAGGATCACTATAGGGTCAGGAACACAAACATGAATTCATGACCCTATTGTGTTAACACCACCATCTAGCCCTCCTGGGCCCCTCATGCCTCCATAAATATAGCAAAATCTTACTGTATTCAAGCCTGAAGCTGTAACTGTGCATGCTGTTAGACTCAGAAAAACAAGCAGTCTGCTGACATCATTAGAAGTGGTGGCCTAATCCAATCACAGTGCTTCCCCATAGGATTGGCTGAGACTGACAAAGAGGCAGATCAGGGGCAGAGCCAGCTTGATTCATAAACAGCCCTGGCCAATCAGCATCTCCTCATAGAGATGAATTGAATCAATTAATCTCTATGAGGAAAGTTCAGTGTCTGCATGCAGAGGGAGGAGACACTGAATGTTTGGATGCATTTTAGGCAGCCATGACCTAGGAAGGATCTCTAACAGCCATCTAAGGAGTGGCCAGTGAAGTTATCACTAGGCTGTAATGTAAAAACTGCATTTTCTCTGAAAAGACAGTGTTTACAGCAAAAAGCCTGACGGTAATGATTCTACTCACCAGAACAAATTCAATAAGCTGTAGTTGTTCTGGTGACTCTAGTGTCCCTTTAACTATATTCATTGTCAGCCAGTCCACACAAGTTTTGTTCCCATACATCCCTCTTAAGTTTCCATACTTAAGTAAGAGTATGTGAAAAGTAGTTAGGGTTGCCACCTTTCTTGGAAAAACATACCGGCCTTGCTAATTTGCATAATTAAATATGTATGGGTGACATCACATGATGTAAATCACAAGGAGTGACATAAGAGAAAATGCTGTAAAATCACCAAAAAACTACTTAGTTTGATTCTGCTGTATAGATGGATTCCTCCCAGTGGCCCCATGTCTCCCAGTGCCCCCATGTGTCGATTACTCCAGGTCTCAGTGTTCCTATGTATCATTGTCTCAGTGCCCCATATTTCCCAGTGTCCCCTAGTGTCGTGTCCCCAGGTCTCCCAGTGATCCTATGTATCACAGTGTCTCAATGCCCCATGTATCCCTGTGTCCCCATGTATCCCAGGGTCCCCATGTCACTAGGAGGATCTGGGGACACGGGGAGACCTAGGGACACGGAGACACCAGTGACACTGGGAGACTAGGGGACTCTGGCTGGGACGCATGGGGACACTGGGAAAATAGGGGACACTTGAAGACATGAGGACACAGACACTAGAGACACTGGCTGGGAGACATGGGGACATTGAGACATGGGGGCACTGGGAGACATGGGGACAAGGAGACACCAGGGACACTAGCTTGGAGACATGGGGACATTGTGACACTTGAGGCACTGAGAGACATGGAGGCACTAGGATACTTGGGGACAGTGAGACACTGGCAGACTGGGGGCACTGGGAGACTAGGGGGCACTGAGACACCAGGGACACTGGCTGGGAGACACATGTGTCTGTGCCATAATGTCTCCCAGTGTCCCTTAGTATCTCAGTATATGTCTCCTTGCAGCCTTTCCCCCCCATCCCTTACTTCCCTGAGCTGTAGTCTGTCTCTGCAGGGTGGGAGTTGCTGCCTGGACTCTCTGTAGCTGCATCCCTGCAGATCAGTGAGTATCGATAGGCAGGGAGGGATATGCTGGAACTTCCTATCCCTGCCTGTCTCCACACACAGCGACCCCTACTGGCCAGTGCTGGTATTGCAGAGTAATCTCTTGTTTATACTGAGAAAAATACCAGCATTTGTATTGCCAGTATCACTATACTATACTATGCAATATTGGCACCAACCAGGCAGCCTCAAATACTGGCTGTGCCAATAAAATAAAAGCCAGGTGGAATCCCTAAGAGTAGTGTGTGGGGGAAAAAAATGTAAAAAAATAAAAAAATCATTTTTTTTTTTTTATAAATCAATGGGCCTATTCCATGGGCCTGGGCCTGGAGCTGCAGCTCCATCAGCCCCTATGTTAATCCGGCCCTGGATATGAGTGCAGATAACATTACATGTCAGCATGTGCCCTCTATTTCCAATGGTCAAATAACTCTGTGAGCCCACTCAGCTTTTATCTGGGGGGAGGACCTCATCTTGTGCACAGGGATTTCCTGCGTTAGAAACTCCGGCCTTTACAAACTATTGCCCCGGATGCACTGCCATTTTGTTTCGCGCTTTTCTGTGTCAGCGTTTCACAGATCCGGACCAAGGAGCATGCTTTGGAGCTCAAAAAATAAGAGATAAAGGAGAATTTGTGGCCAGGAGTAGACAAGAAGAGAGAAGAAGAGCAGGAACATTTGCTATATGTAAGCACTACAAAATATAAAGATTTACAAAAAATAAAATAAAAAAGTGGACTTAAGAGAGGTGTAAAAATAAAAGGAGGAAATTAAAAGTCATAAAGGAGAGGGGGTAGTTGATAATGAAGAAAGTGAAAAAGGAGAAGGGCTTTAGAGAGGTGTACAAAGGTGGACTGTGCAGTGCCCCAACAAGTGCACACCTCTTCATTTAAGAGGATGATGGTTGATGAGGATTTGATGAAGATTTCAATACGTTATGTATTCCTTTAATGTTCCAACAACATATAGGTATTCGCTATGCTTTTAGTTTGTATTAGTTTATAATATTTTAGGTTTTCAATGGTAATATTTTTTGGTAAGGAAGGGAACCCATGTTTATTACATTGTGTCTAGGGGAAATTAGTTCTCACTTTATGAACTGGGCTTCAGAACCAATTAGTTTGTGAAGTTAGGAAGTACTTGTATAAGATGTGTGATGTACAGCACACAAAAAAACAAAAAACATGCATTGCAGTACATTACAAACACCTTAAGAAAAATTAATCATGTCATTATCAGCAGATCTAATCTGAATACAATGCATAGGAATACTTCACATTATCTAAAACATGGCAGTATCAATATTGGATTACATTTTCCTAAATTAATGGAGACAGTGTTTGTTAAGTGGAACACTGCTTATTTGATGGCATATGTTTAAAAGGCTACTCCAAGCACCATGGCCACTTCAACGAATTGAAGTGGTCATGGTGATAAGAATCTGTATGTGTAGTGAATCCACTACACATACGCATCCACTATGAAATGCTGAACATGCAAAGATATATTCCTTTGCTGCCCAATGTGTAGAAGTTCTGGGCTGGAAAATGTAAATTCTGTGCAGATTTGACATCTCTCATCAGCACATATAACATGCTGTCGGCAGATTGCCAATGGTGACATGTACTTCCCCCCCCCCCCCCAGTGGCATACTTGGGGGGGGGGGGGCGCAGAGGGGAAGGTCTGCCCTGGGTGCCACTCATTAGGGGGGTGTCCGGGGCGCTCTTTCTCAGCATCTGCATTTTGCCGCCCCTGTGTCTTATGTAAAGGGACAGGGACGCTTACAAGAATCTCCACGCTTGTTTCACACTCTGTTCTCGCGATCCGAGAGAGTGTTGCCACAGGGTGATGCTGCTAGAAGTGGATCAAAGGTTGATCAAAGTCCTGGGCCCCTCTTCACTGGACAACTATGCTGTGCCAACGGACCACCATGTAGTGTGTCCCTCCTCCCTGGCCACAGGTAAGAGTCAGGGAGAGGGGGGAACCCAGGTAAGAGTCAGGGAGGGGTATGAACCCAGGTTAGAGTCAGGGAGGCTCGGGGGAACCCAGGTAAGAGTCAGGGAAGGGTGGGGGGTGTGAACCAAGGTAAGAGTCAGGGGTGGGAACCCAGGTAAGAGTCAGGGAGGGTGGGGACACAGGTAAGAGTCAGGAAAGGGGGTGGGCCCAGGTAAGAGTGAGGGGGAAGGGGGGAACGCAAACAATACACACTGCTCACCTTCCAAGCACTTATCCCACACAACACACACACTGCATACACTACGCACACAATACACACAAGCTGCATAAACTATACACACACACTACATACACTACATACAAAATACACACACACACTGCATACCATACACTAACACACAATGCATACAATACACAAACACAAATCTATACTAATTGAATGAGTGGAGCGCTATATAAAACATAAAAGTATACACTTACACTTGTGGAGCTTGGTTGTACAATAAATATATGTATATAAAAAAGACAGAATAAAACAATATAGTGTGAATCCACAAAAAAGATGGTGATAAAAAAAGAACTTAATCAACTCACATTGACAAGAGCCTCTAGGGAACAGGCTCAAATCACATTAATTGTAGTATCGTTGGTGACACTGCACCCTTTTTCTGGGGTAGGTATCCTCAAAGAATGAGATAAAAGGAGGAAATCTCTAGTGTATTACATTTCAGTTTATATATAAAACATAAAGTGATGATGGTTTTGCTCACCTTCTTTAGAGCCAATAAGACCTGGCTTGGGATTATGAGCCTGGGTGCCTGTAGATGGGGCATCTTTCCTTTCTTTAGCAGCAAGAAATGGATAAAGCCTATAGGACTATGTAAATTTATTTAAACTTTAAATATAAAAATAAAGAATAGACAATGATAAAAAAATGAATAAAGTGCAGAAGATCAAATGTCCAAATAATGGCTTGAAGTCCGAGATGCATTTCACCCACGTGCAGTGGGCTTTTTGTAGCTGCAGTCTGTAGCTGCTTTCTCTACTTAACAATATCTGCAAGTGCACTATACACAGTAATTACTTGTCTGTTTGAATACACAAACACACACTGCATCCACCACACACACACATAATATTTATCTATACAAGCACACACACTGCATCCACTACACAAACACACTGCATTCACGATACAAACACACACTGCATTCACTGTACAAACACACTACATCGCAGCATTTTCCCTTCCACACACAAATACAACCCTGTATCCAAATGGCAACACACCACCATATTCAAAAACCACACTACAGAAAAATGCACAGCTGCATTCAAATGCCAACAATACATGCAAGCACACGTACATTCACTCACACATACCCCATACCAAAACATGCTTACATTCAAACACACAAACACTACTCAGTGCTAAATACATTTAAAAAATGTGCAGTGGTTTTTACATTTTAAAGTTGGGGGGACCTGGATCATATTTGGCACCCCTCCCACTGTCCTCCCCACCCTCCATCTATGTCACCTAAGTCCTCCACACTGCATCACTGCCTGTCCTTGCTGACATTCTTCCTCCTGAAGGTTACCACAGAGGGATCAGGCTACTGGGAGAATTTGGAATCATTGCAGGAGCAGAGAAGTCTTAGCTTTATTCTTTACTACCCCCTAATTTAAGACGGTAGTATTACTGTGACCAGAATCAGTGTTTTATTTAAACATCCTTTTTTGGTTAGAGTAACCATTTAACTTTTTCAATAGTGGAGGGTGATTAGGGAAATATTGAGCAAGCAATTGTGCAAGATAAATATAGAAAATATAATATGGATATAATTTGATGTCTGCTTCTAGCCAACTCACAATTTAGCAAAGTCACTTAATGATTACAGGAAGAGCATTTGCATATGAGATCAACATCACAAGCTAGTGTGGGTACCAGCTTTCCCTCAACTTGGGCCGAGAGGAAACGAAGAACAGTACAGATTGCCAAGGAGTTATTTTTGGAAACTCAAAGAACATTATTAATTCAGCTCTGTTAACTCTCTCGCTGTCAGATGCAACATTATATCCAATATGTTCCACAACAGTCTAGATTTTAGAAAGGGACCTATTATGGGGGTATATGGTCTTACAAAAAAAGAAAAATTAAAAATGCATGATTTCTTTGAATGTTCTATGCAATCGTCTCCATATATTTATGTGACGGAACGCTGGCACTCTGGCTGAGTACCTCCGCCAATCGATGCTCCTAGTGCTCGCTGAGGACTCCAAGCACTCCAACCGACACCATCAGCACTGCAGACCCCACTTCCAGTGATGCAACTGCGCCGGGGTCTCTGCTGTTTCCACCCACCCTGGACCCAAGGCCAGGATCCAGCTTCCAGTGTGTGAACCTCTCTTTCCCCAGAGAGCAGGAACAGGAACAAATCAAGCTATTGCAAGAGCTTCCTCTGGGGAGTAAGTGATTATAGCAATCCCCAGAGTGTAGGTATCCCTTCCCCCAAACATGAGCCAAGGCTTAATGCTGGAACAAGACTGATTTACTGGCACACAGAACTCACAATTTATGCAACACAAAACTCCTCCTCTGGGCCAGGCTAGATAATTGAGTTTCTACAATACACAAAGCTCAATTATCTGCTGGCCAGAAATAATACAGTTTCATAAAACACACAGGGACCCCAAAACATGCAATAACCCCATAAAAAGTATATCATTGGAACCGGGGGATCTGGGTGAACCACATATCCAAAATTCACCCACTGGAAGCTGGATCCTGGCCTTGGGTCCAGGGTGGGTGGAAACAGCAGAGACCCCGGCGCAGTTGCATCGCTGGAAGTGGGGTCTGCAGTGCTGATGGTGTCAGTTGGAGTGCTTGGAGTCCTCAGCGAGCACTAGGAGCATCGATTGGCGGAGGTACTCAGTCGGAGTGCCAGCGTTCCGTCATATTTGGTGGCAGCGGCGGGATGGCGTCCTAGTGCGAGGACCAGCAGCTCGGAGACACCGGTAACGTGTGGAGTTACGGATTTATAATTGAGGGCAACACTAGCACTTGTGCAGCGACCCTGGCTTCAGAGGAACTCAAGGGATAGAGCTAGCTACGGGCAGCGTCCCTATCCACAGCAACATGGAAGAGGAGTTTCGCTGGAGGTTGCAGCTGCACTTGGCCCAACAGGACGGGCCTGTATCAGAGGAGTGCATACTGGACTGGAGAGATGTCACTCGTATGGAGATGTGGCACGATGCCCTGGAAAAGGTACAACAGGGGCGGGGAGAGAGCCTTCCCAGTGACGAGCAGCGGTTCCAGGTACTCGAGGCCCTGCGCTCCCCTTTCCTAGGGGAGCAACCCTTGGATGAATGGTTGTTGGAACTCTGGGATTTAATTTGGAAGGAGTTGTGGCTAGATGCAGCTTACCGGGCATTAAAGTGGTACGCCACCCAGCGCAACCCCTCGATGACTAACCACTATCTGCCCGAGGGAGAGGATTATAATGGCCCGGGCTTACTGTGGGAGGCCTATGAGGAGGGCGATGACTTTGGATGCCCCACAGAGTTTCGGTTCTGGGACATCCACAACATCAGGGAAACCCTGCTGGATCTTCCCCGAGCAGACGACCTGGGGCCAGACCTGAGTCATCTGGTCGCAATGGAGTGGGGGCTGGAGCAGAGCTACCGACACCTGTTCAACTTAGCCCAATCACCGTCCCTCAGCCCAGAGGATTACCTGGACACCCTACCCTCTTCTGTCCAACCAGCCCCAGAGGTGAGCAACCCTATGGAATGGTCCTGGGAAGACCCACAGATGGCAGGTGGAGATGGAACCGAGGTCTCTCCACCTGCCCCACAGGGATGCTGGGTACCCGGCCCAGATCCCCAGCGGCAGTGTATCTCAGAGGGAGAGGAGACAACCGGTCTCCCTTCCCAGCAGCAGCCTGAGTTCCAGGAGGAGGTGATGGTAGATCCCTCCACCTTACAGCAACCAGCGTCCTGGGGAGGGGAGGCAACCGGCCTCCCTCTCCTCCACCAACCAGAGGTACCTGAGGTAGTGGACCTCATAGACGTGTCCTGGGGACACACAGAGATGGCAAGCGGAGATGGGACCGAAGTCTCTCTGCCAGCCCTACAGGGATGCTGGGCAGTCAGCCCAGGTCCCCAGAGGCAGTATAATATACAGGGAGAGGAGACAACTGGTCTCTCCCCCCAGCGGCGGCCTGAGTTCCAGGAGGAGGTGATGGTCGATCCCTCCACCTTACAGCAACCAGCGTCCTGGGGAGGGGAGGCAACCGGCCTCCCTCTCCAACAGCAGCCGGAGGTGGGCAACCTCATAGACTTGTCCTGGGGACACACAGAGATGGCAAACGGAGATGGGACCAAAGTCTCTCTGCCAGCCCTACAGGGATGCTGGGCAGTCAGCCCAGGTCCCCAGCGGCAGTATAATATACAGGGAGAGGAGACAACTGGTCTCTCTCCCCAGCGGCGGCCTGAGTTCCAGGAGGAGTTGATGGTCGATCCCTCCACCTTACAGCAACCAGCGTCCTGGAGAGTGGGGGCAACCAGCCTCCCCCTCCAACAGCAGCCAGAGATACCGGGAGAGGGGGAAGACAAACCTAACCACACTGGCGCAGATGGGACCGCGGTCTCTGTGCCAGGGAGGCTGGACGGGCGGACCAGATCCCCAACCAACCCCGCAGGGATGCCAGGAGGAGGAGGTAAGCGAAACTTCCCCTCCCCAGCTACATCCCAACCGGGTCCTGGGGGCAGTGGATGAGCCTGCGATACCCACTGACCCCCTCCCAGCAGAAGAGCTGGCATCTGGGCAGAGCTCTGTTAGCCTCTGCCCCCCCTTTTCCCCTGTATCAGAGCCTGACTTACCACGGGTTACCCCAGTGGAAGAGCTGGCAGCAGGGCAGAGCGCCGCTGGCCTCTGCCCCCCAAGCAACACCAGCAGTTTGCCTAGCTGCACCAGGGAGACCGAGAGTGCTGCGCTGTCCCACTACAAACTTGAACCTACAGACCAGTACCATTTATTGTGGGGGGGTTACTCTGCATATTTTTCTTTGTGGGTGGGCTGCCCGACTAATCTAGGTACTGACCGGCAGAAGGTCAGGTACCTGTTTAGTCTTCCCCCCAAAGGGAAGATGTGTGACGAAGTGCCCTTCGCCACTTGTGCCTGGAGAGGACTGCTTGCCCGCCTCTTGCCCTGTGACTATGGCCCCTGGGATGTATTGCCCTTTAAAGACATGATTTGGGCATGGAGTTACTGGGTGGCCACCATTTCCTTTGTGTTGGTGCCATTTTAACTCACAGACACTGGACTTTTCAACACGGTGCCCAGTATTTTAAGAACCAGTGGTTTTGGACTATGGGGACATACTGTGCCTGTATAGTTAGATCTGGTGTGGACATGTGGTTCACCCAGATCGGTTCCAAGGATATACTTTTTATGGGGTTATTGCATGTTTTGGGGTCCCTGTGTGTTTTATGAAACTGTATTATTTCTGGCCAGCAGATAATTGAGCTTTGTGTATTGTAGAAAATCAATTATCTAGCCTGGCCCAGAGGAGGAGTTTTGTGTTGCATAAATTGTGAGTTCTGTGTGCCAGTAAATCAGTCTTGTTCCAGCATTAAGCCTTGGCTCATGTTTGGGGGAAGGGATACCTACACTCTGGGGATTGCTATCAGTGGCGTCTCTAGGATTCATTTTTCGGGGGGGGCACATGGAGGGCCAGTGACAAAAGTAGGGGGGCACATTTAACCCCGCCCTCGCCGCAGTTTGACCCCGCCCCTGTCACATGTTAAGCCATGCCCCCGACACAATGTGTTTTGTTTTTTAAATAATACCTGGTGGAGGAATCATGATTTTCCACCAGGGATTATTAAAAAAACAAACACATTATCCTTGATACAGTGCCATAGTTGCCAACATTTGAAAAAAAATTTCCAAGGACATTTTGCAGCACAGCTATCAATTACTGTCTGGGTATAATATCCCTGGACAGTCAGTGCTCTCTGTATAATACAGGGTTGTGTGTATAATAAATTGGGACACTCAGTGCTCCCTGTATAGTGCTGCTCTCTGTATAATCCCAAGACAGAGAGCAGCACTATACAGGAAGCACTGACTATCCCGGGATATTTTATACACACAGATCTGTATTATACAGATAGCTGAGCATATACCCCAATCTCTAGACTACTAGTACCTGTCAACAGCAGCTCCCAGACGCGTGTAACAGGGCTAAAGTGTGCGGCAGCTCACACAGATGATTCAGCGGTAAAGTGCACTCGCTGGCAGAGCCAAACTGGGAATCCCTGGGAATCCAAAGCAGCCCTGGAAAAAAAACGTATGCCATTCCTACAAGTCAAAATATAATATATATATATATATATATATATATATATTACAGTAAGCACACAAGCTCACTGACATGTGCAAACAGGCTTACTGACAGACAAAACTCTCTGACTCACACACAAGCTTACTACAGACACTCACTTGTATAAACAGAAGGCTCACTACAAAGAAGTTCAGGGACACACACACAAGCTCACTAAAGACAAGCTCACTGACACACACATGCTCACTAAATAGAAGCTCACTGACACACACAAGCAGTACCATTTTAACAGAGTTAAGGGCCCCTGGGCAAAGCAATACACTGGGGCCCTTCCTACACAACAACTCACAGGAATTGCAGTAATTTATAACAGAGATAGACTGCGGAGTCCATACACACACCTGGAGCACTGCTGAGTCCATACACACACACAGACTGCTGGAAGTCCATACACAACAACACACAGGAATTTTAATTATTGATAGACTGCGGAGTCCATACACACACACACTGCTGAGTCGTACACACACACACACTTGCTGAGTGGATACACACACACACAGACTGCACACACACACACACATCTGCTGAGTCCATACACACACACACACACACACACACACAGATTGCTGAGTCCATACACACACACACAGACTCTGCTGAGTCCATACACACACACACACACTCTGCTGAGTCCATACACAAACACACACAGGCTGCTGAGTCCATACACACACAGAGACTCTGCTGAGTCCGTACACACACAGACTGCTGAGTCCGTACACACACAGACTGCTGAGTCCGTACACACACACACACACACTCTACTGAGTCCATACACACAAACACACACACTCTGCTGAGTCCATACACACAAACACACACACTCTGCTGAGTCCATACACACACAGACTCTGCTGAGTCCATACACACACACAGACTCTGCTGAGTCCATACACACACACAGACTCTGCTGAGTCCATACACACCCACAGACTCTGCTGAGTCCGTACACACACAGACTGCTGAGTCCATACACACACAGATTGCTGAGTCCATACACACACAGATTGCTGAGTACATACACACAGACTGCTGAGTCCATACACACACACACACACACACACACACAGACTGCTGAGTCCATACACACACACTGACTCTGCTGAGTCCGTACACACACACACAGACTCTGCTGAGTCCGTACACACACACAGGCTCTGCTGAGTCCGTACACACACACAGGCTCTGCTGAGTCCGTACACACACACAGGCTCTGCTGAGTCCATACACACACACACAGACTGCTGAGTCTATACACACACACACAGACTGCTGAGTCCATACACACATATACACACACACACAGACTGCTGAGTCCATGCACACACAGACTGCCGAGTCCATACACACACACACACACAGACTGCTGAGTCCATACACACACAAACTGCTGAGTCCCATACACACACACACACACACAGACACAGACTGCTGAGTCCATACACACACACACAGACTGCTGAGTCCATACAGTGTGTGTGTATGGGGATAGTGTATGTGTGTAGAGTATATGTGTATGGGGGGGGGCAGAGTGTGTGTATGGGGGGCAGTGTGTGTAT
>OW240924.1:40470199-40579795 GCA_933207985.1 Pelobates cultripes
CACAAAGACAATGCATCCTTTGCACACATACATAGAAACACACAATGCAAACCCTTACACACACATGCAAACACACACACTGCTTCTCTTACATATATACAGAAACACAATGCATTTCATACACACATTCAATGCACACACTACTGACACACACCTTGCATCCCTTATGCATACAAACACAGATTCACACAGTACATCGCTTATACACAAAAACACACTGCCTCCACTACAAATACACTGCATCACCTACACAAACTGGTATCCCTATACACTACATACCATAAGCACACACATTAGATCTACATATACAATAACACATAACACATCCCCTACACACTCCACTCCCTGTGAGCGAACTCATGGGTGGAACATGTAGGTGGACTTTTAGGTGGGCCTTATGGGCATACTCACTGTCAGGCCCTGGGACCCAGACCTTGAGCTGTTTAAGGGGCCCCAAAAAAATGGAGCTGCTTCCCATTCTACTAGAACTTTGAATTTTGTGACCACAGTTACAAATAGCCTTCAGAGATCCTCTTCTACACCAGACCAGTGGAGCCAAACTGCAGCCCATCATCATCTGGTTGTAAGTAGGCAATCTAGTATATTATTAGTGACACTAATCTATAATTTACCTCACATTAAAGGGACACTATAGCTTAATGAAGTGGTTCTGGTGTCTATAGCCGGTCCCTGCAGGCTTTTTAATGTAAACACACACTGTGTCTACACTGTGTCTACTGGTGACCCACAGGAGGGGATTGCACTGCGCTCTCCTCCTGCCCAGACCTGTCTTTACCGCAGTGCAAGTGCCCTCTGCCCCTAATTTACAATGGCTCACACTCACAGCAAGCAGTGCCTGGAGCCCTTTGCAGCGATGGGAACAAAGAGGTTCTGCGGCAGGTGGCCGTCCTGCAAGCATTACATTAAACAGCTGTGCCCCATGCAGCCACAGGTGGTGCTGTGCTGGGAGAATGTGATTACTCTTCACTTCCTCCCAGCCTACAGCGCAGCGCATGGGAGAGGGAGAGGAGGAGGCATGATTTAATCTTACAACAAATCCATTCAGCAAATCTTTGGGGGGATCAGCTCTGTTTGCACAGTTTATTGGTGTTTACTCTGATGTCTGTATTAATATTGAGGGATTTTTAAGTAGTAACATCAGTATGTGTCAGAAGGGCCAGACGTTGGGGTGTGCAAGCTGTGCGGTCACGCAGGGTGCCATGACAACAGAGGCGCCCAACACAGCTCACAAGTTGGGGACCCCAGCATATTCAATTTAAATGATTCGCTGGTGGTCCACTGGTGCGCACCAGCAGTAGGTGCAGTCAGATTATATCCTCTCCCTCATGGTTCTGGCGCTCAGTTAGTGAGTCAGAGCACAGGCTCAGAGATTCTCAGCCTGCGCTCTGACAACATTGAAAGCCAGAGCCGTGAAGGAGCGGGTATGGCAAAGAGCTACTGATTAGCATAACATCAATATCCGTTATAAAACCAGGTGGGCATGGATGGTGAACTGATTTGGTGGTGCAATGGGCCACTTGACTGGTTTTGCCCCCCAGGCCTAAGGCTGCCAGCCCTCCCCTGCTTCCGACTTACCCTGCTTCTCTATACTACCTGGTTCAAACGTCTAAGCTTCATCAGGAACAGCCTACACACAAATCCGATGATACCATTGGGTGCATCCCCATCTGGCCACCTTGAAAAAATAACTGTACGCATAAAGTTTACCAGAAAGAACAGCACAGGGGGCTGCAATGAGGGGTTTCAATGTGACACTGATTATTGCACCTAGAGCTGCTTCCCACAGAGTAGGGTAAAGTTATAGGACGCACAATGATTGATTGCTACTCAGTTTGTCAACTCTCCTGTTCTCCTCTGCATATACGATAACACATGCAATGCAATATTTGTTCTTGTGTTGACACTGCAACAGAGCCCTGCGAGTCTCAACCTGTACTCTTTTCCATTTCTGTATTCCATGTAAACCACTTCATAAAAACAGATTACAAAAAAAATTAAAAATAAAGTAATCTGTAAATAAAAAAATGCTCCCTAAATCTAATCCTAATTTTAACACCCTAAATGTCTCAAATCCAGGTGCTACAGTGAAGCGCCTAACTATAAATTGAGTTTGACAGTAACTTTACTTAAACCTTGCCTGAGCAGCCTTTCCAGACACAAGGATCCAGAGGGAGGAGAAGTTCCGATGACTGCCGAGATGTTAGGTGTAACACATTTTGATAGTAAACTGAATCTAACAGAACACTGGGCACTGGAGTACAAATGCCCATCGTGTGGCCCTAAGTGCATGGAACACTCGATAACCCTTTCATAGTTCCGCCCCTGCATCATAACAAAATATCCAAACTCATAAAACATATCTTTTGAATATCATGAGATTTTTTTTATTTTATTTTTTGCAAACCTCTACCAGTTCCTTTGCATTTTTGAACTTTAGGGAAGAAGCAAGATATACAAGTCTCCTTATGTTCTCCCTCCTCAGTGCCACAGCCTCTCATCAACTACTTAACCCCTTAATGAGTGAATATTTTTTTTTTATTATTCCTTATGTTTATGACAGAGGCCTTTTTTGCATGTTTACTGTGTTTTGTTGATCCATTTAGTGCTTTCTCTTTAAGTACTCTCCCATACATATATAAAAACAAATAATCAAGATGAGAGCACTCAATTAGATTTCCAATGAAAATAAGTGTATTAAATGTTGCCAATTAGGATCAACGTTTCGACCTGACGTTCTTTATCAAGATGGCAATACAGTCATAATATACCCATCCTCACCTTACAACATCAATAATGATTGCCTTGCCAACAAGTGCGGTAGTGCCGTTCAGTGGCCATGCATCAATATGTCTGACCCCTGTTGCATGTTGTTAGACGCCAGCCACTGTGGATCTGGATGACAGCATGGACAACGTCAACATGCGGGTGACATCGCGCAAAGGACGCACACGCACGTTCTGGGGTCAAAGGCCTGTTGCGGCCAATCTGATCCACTAGACGGGTATTCAAGCTCATCTAAATCTTCAGCTCAATGCCCTGCGGTCGTTTCCCTGAGTGGTTATCCGAGAGTGTGTTCTTGATAGTTTGTTTCTGGTTATTGACTGCGGCTTCGTTTGACTTCCCTGTATTCTGGTATCCTTGACTTTTGGCTTTCACTCATCATGGTGTTTCTTTCTGTTTCCCTGACCTCGGCAAGCATTCTGACTATTTACTGGTACTTTAAGTCTGGCCATTCTAAGCTTGGGCACATCCGTTATGGGAGAGTAATAGGAGAATTGCACACAATTAACAGGAATTCCTTGCAGAATTCAAATTAACATTCAAACCATTAGGCAGGGAGGATGACGTCGCCACTGCCCTAATGCATATCAAACAAGGGTTTGATATGCATCAATGCTTTCCTATGGACTGGCTGAATGCGCGCGCGGCTCGTGCCCCGCATGCGCATTCAGCCGAGGAGGAGGAGAGGAGAGTCCCCTGCCCGGCGCTGGAGAAAGAGGTAAATTTATCCCCTTCCACCCCCTAGAGCCCAGTGGGAGGGGGGCCCTGAGGGTGGGGGCACCCTCAGGGCACTATAGTGTCAGGAAAACAAGTATGTTTTCCTGGCACTATAGTGGTCCTTTAAGAGGACAGGTCTCAGGTGTGATGGATACGTTCTCTAGAAATAACCAAAGTAGGTTTCTCCTTGATGTTATGGTCCTGTGTAACAAAATTAACTTTTCATGCAAAGCCCTGATGGATTCAGGTGCGGCTGGAAATTTAATTGGCATACATTTTGTTAGACACTTAATAGCTGGCAAGAAGAGATCATCACCTCTGGCCAAATTTTTTTCATTTTTTCATTTTTGTACATACATTTTTCAACTAAAGAGAATTATTAAGTGGTGGATCCACCTGAACATTTATAAACTCACAAACTCCATATAGGTTGTATCTATTGACTGTATATAGCTGTACATATCCTGGAATGTATATACTATGAATTTTGTTAAATGTACCATAGATGAATTGATAAGGAGATCACCGGAATACAATAGTGATTAACTTGTATACCATAGATGAATTGATAAATACAGTAGTGATTTACTTGACGTTCATGAACTGGTTTATATAAATAGTGTACAATAAATTAATTCCTTTTTTTGCATATTGAATAGCGACTCTTTCTCCTTTTTATGCATATGAGTGCGGTGTTACCATAAAGAATGCCTATCCCATTCCCCTCATTTCCGAATTGATAAGACTCCAGGGCGCTAAGATCTTTACTAAACTTGACCTCAGGAGTGCATACAATTTAGTAAGGATTAAGGAAAATCATGAGTGGAAGACGGCATTTAATACTAGATGTGGGCACTATGAGTACCTTGTTATGCCCTTCGGGCTATGCAATGCACCGGCCGTATTCCAGGACTTTATTAATGATGTACTCAGAGACTATATCTACTCATTTGTCCTGGTTTACCTGGATGATATCCTTAGATCGGATACAGACCTCTCCCAAGACATATAATATAGTGGAGCGCTTCAGTGATTTTATTGTAAGTATTTTACTCACATACAATGTGTATATTAGACGATATCCAGATATAAAGGGAAAAAGAGAGAAGGTAACATATAATTCCGTTATATATGTATTACCACAACCATAAGTAAGTGGGGGTTAAACTCATAAGAGCCTTATGGGAGGATAGGCTCAAATCACACACGCTTCTGTGCCGTCTGGTGGCACTTTACCCTTTTGTTGTATAAACGATAATCCTCAAAAGAGATGGAGAACTCTCTGGTGAAGTATATCTCAGCAAGAATAAACTGGAACAAAAATTAAAATGGTTTGCTCACCTTTTCTAGAACCTAATATGCCTGGCTCTAGGTATGATCACTTTGGTGTCTGTATAGGGGACACCCACCCTTCTTTGTGTGGAAGCAGTAGTCTAAGCAGCCAAAAGTGGACTCAGAAAAGTGTATTTTATTCAATATAAACAAAATTTTAAATAAAGTATAAAATAACATAAAATACCAAATAGTAGAGTATATAAAAAAATAGTCCACATAAGACTCCTTTTCCGAGACGCGTTTCTCCCAGTTCCCTGGGCTTTCTCAATCGGTCCGTTGACTTTCGTGCTTCCTCCTTCGTATTATATATCCCTTATTCACATCATCCCTTATTCACATCCTCATTGGTCCATTTAAAATGTAATTATCCAATCTTTTAATGTGTTCAATCATTACGTGCAAGGTGTATCCTAATTTGGGACCCCCTTATAAAATATTAGTGGTCTTTCTGGGAGTATCCCATTAAGTGTCTCATCCTCTTGCAGTATCAGCCAGTATTTTTTCACTACCCTTTTGAAGCTTTTGCTTCTACAGTTAAAGTTGCAGATCAAAGTCAACTTGTTCTCTTCACTATGATTTTTATTTTTATATTCCAGGAGAGATTTCCTTTCAACTTCTGTTACCTCTTTATACTCCTTCGTCAGAATATTTTCCTTATAACCTTTATCTCTAAATTCATCCAGGACTTTCTGTGCTTGTTCTCTAAATAGTGAATCCTCTGTACAATTCCTTTTGACTCTCGGCAACTGAGATTTTGGGACATTGAGTAAACATGGTGATAGGTGACAGCTACTCTCACCTATGTAAAAAAAAAAAAAAAGGGTTACGTGCGCTATTTCCACATCCCTATGTATCTTTAAACAAATGGAGGCCTTTAGTTATCTCCAATGGCCATGAGAGGATATGCCCACCTGCCACGTCAAGGCAGACCTCTTAGGTGAGTCCTAACTCTAACCTTTGAGCTTCTGGTCAAATATCTCTAATGAGACAGAAAGGGGTATTTTTTTATATACATCCCTACATGCTTATTAACCCTTAATAGGGAACACATGGCATGGGCAGCAGCATTGTAACCTAGCTGTGTGATACAAAAGTGAATACAATTACAAAGAAACAAGTCCTGCGCTCACATCCTCTCATGGCCACTGGAGGTAACTAAAGGCCTCCATTTGCTTAAAGATACATAGGAATGTGGAAAGAGCGCAGTGTGGCGAAACCAACCTCGCCACTATGTACTGGAGAAGCCTGGTTGCCAGCCTCCTGCCAGCTGACTATGGCCCCCTTGTGAATTCGTACTTTTGTATGCAACATTTGGGCATGTGACATTTTTATATTACTGCTACTGGCCCTTTGGGGGCCATCCGTGGACATATTCTGACTGTTAGGAATAATGCCCTTTAAGATTGTGCAGCAAATTGCATTCAGGCTGTATTTAATATTATGTGTTCGGTAAACAGTGTTATGTGTATGCAGCATTCGTCTGATTGTTCGGTAGAATTACTCCATTCATTATATTGGGTGAAACTACCGAACAACCAGACCACCCTGGAGTAAGTGTGCCTCCAATTACCGTTTGCAACAATGTTGCAAACGGGTAATTGGCAATATGTGTAATGTGTGTTTTGTCCTCTGGGTGGCCGCCATTCGGGAAACGAACACGTGGCGGCGGCCATCTTAAACTCCCGAACAGCGGTGTTTTGCCGTCGAGTGTCTGGAACTAAAATCGGACACTCGACTAAGCAAACACCGCTGAGACCTCCAGACTTCCAGCAATTCGTGCAGAAACTACCGAACGGCCCGCCGTTCGGTAGAAAGGATCCCACGAACAGGGGGATTCATACGAATCCTCCCCAAGCTCCATAACCCAGGCAATTCGTGTGATTCATTCCCTTTTCTGTGACCGACTGCAGGGCCAAAGTACATGGAACTATTTTCGGATACTTTTGCCATGCAGTCGGTCAAAACTTTAACCCTTTATAATTCCTGAACCCCTGGTCCGATCTGGGTGATTTTTGGATATGTGTCTCACCCAGATCAGGGTTACCAGGGGATGTAACATTTAAAGGGGTATTCCTATGTTTAGGGGTACATCCAGTATCCCAGGGAATTTGTGTCTGTACTAATGGGATTATGTGTCACACTAAGGGGAGGAGATGTGTGGGAGGTAACTGGTACATTATTGGCTGAGGTACTAATTGTTGTGGATCCCTCCCTTGCATGGGAGAATGTCTTAAAAGGAGGCTGTGTGAATAAATCGATTAGATTCTGCTTAACCCTCAAAACGAAGTGTCGTCTTGTTATTGGGGGAATTGGATTGTGTGCTGACTGCCAGGAGTGTAAGCCGTTCGTATGGCTTTTCCTGTTCGGCTGCTTCCAGAGTTCGTGTATTTCTTGTTCGTGAGTTGGGGATTCGTACAGTTTGGAGTTCGGGAGGTTGGTGATTGCAATAGCTGCTGGTCTATGGGAAAGGGGATTATCGCCTAAATGGTTTTTATCCTCTTGTGAGAGAAACGGTCCGTTACACGCAGGTAACCCTTTTTTTTTTCTTTGGTTTTTACTATTTGTATTTTAGCTGATGTGTACTATAGTCATTGCTGCCGCCCAGGAGTAATGGGAGTTTGAGCGCAGGACTTGTTTCTTTGTATTTGTACTCTTACTATGTAGCTGTTCACATGAACAGGCTTGAAATATGGGCAAGTTTTGACCTTTTTGTCTTCTATGTAAATCTTAAAATCCAAGTAGCTCACCGCCGAGTTACTATATTCACTCGTGAGAGATATGCCCCATTCGTTTTAGTTTAAAAACGTTAAAAAATTATTAAGTGAGATTTCATCCCCTTTCCAAACAAAAAATATATTGTCAATGTAGTGATGGTACAGCACCAGGTTTGTCCCCAGCTTGTATTCCCATACACATAATCTGATTCCCAATGGGACATGAAAAGATTGACGTAACTGGGGGCAAACCTGGTGCCTATTGCCGTGCCACATATCTGAAGGTAAAATTGATCTTTAAACCAAAAATAATTATTGGTTACACGGTACGTGAATATGCATCAAAGAACTAAGTTTGATGCGATTGCATGGACTACATTTCCCGACTGACATCGGGCATACAAACGGAAGGATGATGCAGAGCCCAACCTAATACATCACTTCCGGTAACAACCAGTTACGTCCCAATACCCTTATGGGAAAAGGACGTACGAGAACCGGAAATGACAGGTAGGGCAAGGCATCTACGTCCACCATTAGGATACACCTTGCACATAATGATTGAACACGTTAAAAGATTGGATAATTACCTTTTAAATGGACCAATGAGGATGTGAATAAGGAATATATAATACAAAGGAGGAAGCAGGAAAGTCAACAGACCAATTAAGATTGAGAAAGCCCAGGGAACTGGGAGAAACGCGTCTCGGAAAAGGAGTCTTATGTGGACATTTTTTATATACTCTACTATTTGGTATTTTATGTTATTTTATACTTTATTTTAAATTTTGTTTATATTGAATAAAATACACTTTTCTGAGTCCACTTTTGGCTGCTTAGACTACTGCTTCCACACAAAGAAGGGTGGGTGTCCCCTATACAGACACCAAAGTGATCATACCTAGAGCCAGGCATATTAGGCTCTAGAAAAGGTGAGCAAACCATTTTAATTTTTGTTCCAGTTTATTCTTGCTGAGAAATACTTCACCAGAGAGTTCTCTATCTCTTTTGAGGATTATCGTTTATACGACAAAAAGGGTAAAGTGCCACCAGACGGCACAGAAGCGTGTGTGATTTGAGCCTATCCTCCCATAAGGCTCTTATGAGTTTAACCCCCACTTACTTATGGTTGTGGTAATACATATATAACAGAATTATACTATGTTACCTTCTCTCTTTTTCCCTTTATATCTGGATATCGTCTAATATACACATTGTATGTGAGTAAAATACTTACAATAAAATCACTGAAGCGCTCCACTATAGTATATGTCCTGGTAGAGGTCTGTATCCGATCTATGGCATATATTATATATTTTTTTCACCATTCCATTATCACAAGGGGTGAGGGAGACTCCCCTTAGAGTGTGAAGCGGCTGTTATACAAAAACACTGGTAAAGCATAAGTGCACTTAGCACGGTTTCTTGTTCACAGATACTAAATGACTGTCTTCTAGACAGGCTAGATGGTCTTTGTTTCTGTCTCGCTTTAACTTTCTTATAACTTACAGACCTGGTCCCAAAAACTTAGTGCTTTGATGCATATTCACGTACCGTGTAACCAATAATTATTTTTGGTTTAAAGATCAATTTTACCTTCAGATATGTGGCACGGCAATAGGCACCAGGTTTGCCCCCAGTTACGTCAATCTTTTCATGTCCCATTGGGAATCAGATTATCAGATATCTAGACAGTTTGATACTGAATCTATACAGGAACACGAGACATCCCCTACTGTGACACATGAGTGTATCATCGCTTCCACTGTTCTTTCACTATCTTCTCCTTTGCTTGGTGCTATAATGGAGGCTCAGTCTCAGGTACCATGCAACAAACCACCAGCTAAATTGTTTGTTCTATCGGGTGAAAAAGAGAATGTCATGAGTAGGATCACTCTTCAGTAACAATCACTGCTCCAGTAATCTTTGCAAGTGCTTTATTTCGCCAATCAGTATTAAAAGTATATAAAACAAATATAAACAAGGTTTAAAAGTCCTTACAATACATAGGTAAGTCCTTGTAAAGTGCAAGCAAAACGAGTTTCACCCTTCCTGGGGGCTTCCTCAGTTGCTGTAGTACAGGGTTTCCTGCTGTCTTTTGAATCTTTAAATTGCCACCGTTTTATTTGGTGTCTTCAATTCCGGATCAGTATCCTCACTTCCGGGTGTGCGTGCGCAGTGTTAGCCTGCGTCTGACGTGCTTCCGGTAGCTGGAACACAACCCTGCATTCCATTTCAATCCTCATTATTTCCTTCTCGCGTGTTTCTATTTGGAACACATATTTGCGTTCCACCATCCGCTCCACAGTGCAATTAGTCAATAACGAAATACCATATATTCAAAAAAGGAAAATGGGGATAGTGAGATCTTTGATATACCTCCCCAAAAGTAAAACAGACAATTCTAACAATGGCATATATAATAGGTGACATATTGCATACAAATCTAATCAATATTTAATAGGGAGTACAAGCTAAGTATTCTATATATATTCTTATGGAAGGGTTCATTAATAAGTGAAAAAGGAACAATTGTAAATTAAAAAGGTACATTTGTAAATACTAGCCTGTAGATTATAATTATGAAATGTATGTAATAAGTAAACTGAAAAGGGAAAATACCTCTTGACATGATCCTCAATGTAAAATCTATTTAGTATTTGGTCCTAAAATAATTAAATATTATAGGGCAATTATGTTGTTATATTAGCATATTCCTAATTAAATTAAAAGTGTACTTTATCTTAAAAATGAAGGTAAATAAATACTTAAAAATGGCACACTTCAAAATCTGCCTCCCTACAGCATTATTCCACATAACATAGGAATAGAAGCAGTGAAACATTTTTTTAACAAAATTCAATTTTAAGGAAGAACAGACTTTTTATTTTAGAAGGAATTTTACTTATTTTAACTAACAACTTTTTTTGGTGTGAGGATAGTTTTTATATGCAGATATGCGGTACAGCAATGGCCACCAAGTTTGCCCCTAGTTATGCAAATTTTTGTATGGCTTTTTGGGAAGAAAAATATGTAATGTAAAGCCATGGCTGGGTGACAAACTTGGGGTCATATTATCGATTTATAGATGATATCTTTTTTAAATGGACAGGAACGAGAGTAGAACTCAATGATTTTATAAAATATCTTAACTCCAATGACTGGGGAATAAAATGTACCAGTGCCATCAGCTCTATTTAAATCATTTTTTTAGATTTGCATTTCAGCATCCAAGACTCAACAATTGTCACAATTTTTTTATTTTTTTTTAAACCAGTAGATGCCAAAGGATACATAGAAAAAACTAGTTGCCATCATAGACCGTGGCTGGATAATGTCCCTAGGGGACAATTTATTAGAATTTGACGGAATTGCAAACAAAATTCAGACTTCATAGAACAAGCCAATTATTTGAAAAAACTGTTTCTAGAGAAGGGCTATGATGAAGAATCATTAGAAAGAGACTTAAGTGAAGTTGAAAGAACCACACAAGGACACTTTTTATTTGCAACTACCATGGACAAAATAAATAAATACAAAAATAACTAGAAAAGCTACAATTTCTGGGGAAATCATGTGAAGTTCTTGCCTCCACCAGTAGTCTAAAACTGGAGTGGGCGGAGTAACTGGGTGGAGTGGCTAGAGTAACTCTGGAAAGGTTGGACTGGGCAGAGTAACTTTATGAAACATTGATTAGCTGTATTGTTGTAACATTGTATGTTACTGTTTTTCTGTTACAGGTATAACGAATTGACTAACATGGAAATATATTTATTAAATGTGATAGTGCTCACTTTTGTGTTATCAAAACTGTAGGATTGACAGCAGTTTAGAGAATGTGTTTCATCTAGCAGCCTCTGTGTTCCGGAACACACTGCTGGCTGCTCACACACCTGGGTTCCTATGGCAACTCACTCTACAGCAAGGGCAGAGAAGAGCGGTTAAAAACAAACTGCTCCAAATTGCTCACTTCACTGGCGGTTGCCATTTTCAAACGGTTGTAGTTTTAAAAACTATAAATCCTACAGTGAAGAGCTTTATATTGTGAGAATCACAAGACCCTGACCTATATTTTGACGCATAGTATGTCTCTGAAATATTAAAAGCACAGTCACAGTTTAGAAATTTCCCTTCAAATTTGAGGTGGCTAGAGTGGAGTTTCAATGAATGTCAATTAATGTCAATGGTGAGTTGCAAATAAATGGTCATATTGTGAAAACTATCAGGACTATGGCTTAGCTGTGGACATTTTTAGTGGCAGCAGGGATAGCTGAACGTTTGGATATAAGATTTGTGTAGGTGGGCTTGAAAATAAGGGAGTGGTGGCAGTTTAGAAATCATGTCATGAGTTTTCAGCTCACACTCTAGCTTTTGTCAGCTCCCACTCTAGTTTTGAACATTCCGCCATCCATTCCTATGGGACAAATTTCGCCATAAAAACGACGATATTTCGTGAACCATTCGGCGAAACGTTCCATAAAGTAATAGCACACCGATCGGGAACAATCCACACGTTTCGGTATATTACTGTCTGTGACAAAGTGCCCTTCACCACTTGTGCCAGGAGGGGACTACTGGCTAGCCTCCTGCCTTCTGAATATGGCCCCTGTGCTGATAGCTGTATTTTACCCTGCAGAAAGGTTTATTTGTGTATTTCTGCCTGGGCATTCGGGACTTTCAGTATGTGAGTAGTGCTACCCCAGATAGCTATGCCATGAAGCCTATTTGTGTAACGAAAGACTATGGAAAAGACTTTGGCTCCATGGCGATTGAACTGTATGTAGGTGATCTGAGAGCCATTCGGTAATAATGTGCGCTCAGATTTAAGCTATCTCGGGATATGTAGTAATGGTTACAAAAAGACATAAAATTACGCAATGTTACAATGTGGTTAATAAAGTCTTGCCTCTGTCCTGGGAGATAAACTGTCTGGACAGTGAGTCGGCTTTACTGTTTCGATTTCCCGTCCGATATGAAATCAGATAGTTGAAACAGGAGAGCAAAAGAGCCCAGAGTGCTTGTCTGGAAGAAAGCCTTTTAGCGTCACTTAGATATGATAAGTTCTTATGATCAGTGAGAATCATGAGAGGTACCGAGGACCCTTCCAGTAAGTGATGCCATTCTTTAAGTGCAAGAATTATAGCTAATAATTCTCTATTACCTATATCATAATTCTTTTCTGCAGGTGTCAATTTATGAGAAAAGAACCTACATGGATGTAACAGAGCCGTAGGAGAAGCCCTCTGGGAAAGTACAGCCCCTACACCAGATTCGGAGGCATCTACCTCTAGGATAAAGGGTCTAGAGGAATTAGGATGCATCAAGACTGGAGCTGATACAAACGCTTCCTTTAAATGAGCGTAGGAAGTTTTAGCTTCATGAGACCAATTGATATGATTAGCTCCTTTTTTGGTCATAGTGGTAATAGGAGCTTTAATCTGAGAAAAGTTTTTAATGAACAGTCTATAGTAATTTGCGCATCCAATAAATCTTTGTATTGATTTTAATCCGAGGGGTAAAGGCCATTCAATAATCGAGGAGAGTTTTTTAGGATCCATTTGAAAACCCTTAGCAGAGATCACGTAACCTAAGAAATGTATGGAGGTTTGATCGAATAAACATTTTTCAAGTTTACACAATCGACCGTTGGCAAGAAGTGTCTGTAGTATTTTCCTGACTTGTCTGTGATGGGTTAGAATATCAGGAGAGTGGATGAGTATATCATCAAGATATACTATGGCACATGTATGTAAATAGTCTCTAAGGACATCATTAATGAGATCCTGGAAGACGGCAGGAGCGTTACACAAACCGAAGGGCATTACTGTGTATTCATAATGACCACTTCGTGTGTTGAATGCCGTCATCCATTCATCTCCCTCTTTGATGCGAACAAGATTATATGCATCCCTTAGATCCAACTTAGTCAAAAACTTAGACCCACGAAGATGGTCAAAAAAGCTCAATGGTATGGGATAAGCATTCTTAAAATTAATTCTGTTTAGTCCCCTATAATCTATGCAGAGGCGAAGATCCCACTCTTTTTTCGAAACAAAATAGAAACCAGCCCCTGCAGGGGAGGAATAACATCTAATAAATCCTTTTCTTAAGGATTCTTGTATATATTCTTCCATTACTTTATTCTCAATTTTAGATAGACTCTTCCCTTAGGTGGCATAGTAACTGGAAGGAGTTTGATGGCACAATCGTAAGGCCTGTGAGGGTGTAGATGATCAGCCTCGACCTTTTCAAATACTTTCTTGAGATCCATATACTGAGGAGGTAAAACAGTGGAGAGTGGAGGAGAGGTAGGAATATTGAGAGAACAGAGCGTTTTAACCTGGTTAATGCACGTATGCATACAAGGACTCCAAGATAATACCTGTCTTTCTCTCCAGTCTATAACAGGATTGTGTTTCTGTAACCAGGTTAGACAAAGAACTAGAGAGCAAGAAGGAGAAGAAATGACTTGGAATATTATGTTTTCTCTATGCATAGCCCCTACTAACAAGATAACAGTCTTAGTTTGGTGTGTCACATATGGGACTGTTAAAGGTCTACCATCTATGGCCTCAACGGCCAAGGGTGTTTTTCTCCTCTCAAAAGGAAGAGAAATAGATGACAAGTACAATTAAGTTGTCAGCAGAACCAGAATCAATGAGGGCCATAGCTTGATGACATACCTTTCCCCAAGAAAGGGTTACAGGCATAAGACACTGTATGTAGGAGGTTTAGGGGACAAAGACATTACACCCAAGGCTGGTCCCCTGAACGATCTTAGGCGGTGGAGTTTTCCGGACGGGATGGGCAATTATTACATAGATGCCCCTTCTTGCCATAGTATAGGCACAACCCCTCTCTCCTTCTGTAAGTTTTTTCAGCCTCAGAAAGTCGGGTTGTACCCAACTGCATAGGTTCAGGATCAGAATCAGGTGCTGTTCAGTTAGCCTAGGGTGGGGCGTGATTCTTCCTAGAACCCTTCTTTGCCTCTCTAAATGGATAAGTTTCTGTCTGACTCTTATGTCAATATCTGACATGTATTGAATTAACTCTTCAAGGTCTTCTGGTAGATCTCTGGCTGCCACCTCATCTTGCAAAGAAGACAGCTGTCAAGGCACTATTGTTCCAAGTAAGTTCAGAAGCTAAGGTATGGAATTTAATGGCGTAGTCGGCCACTGATCTGGAACCCTGTTTTAATTTCAATAAGGCCTTTGCGGCTAATCTTTTCCTATCCGGAGGGTTGAATACATATTTAAAAGTTCTTAGGAATAGATCAAGATCATATACGATCATCCCTCTTCCATAGAGGATTTATCCAGGCTAAGGCTTTTCCTCAAACAGATTCATAATAAAAGCTATTTTGGATCTATTGGTGGGAAAAGAATGAGGAGCCATTTCAAAATGTACTCCCACTTGGTTCAGAAAACCTCTGCATAAAGACGGATCCCCAGAGTAACGGGGAGGCGGGGTTAAGCGAATGGAAGGATTAGAATGAGGCGTGGATGGTAAAGATACAGTGCTTTGAGTGCCAGCCCCCTCTCCTTCTTGCTGGAGATGTGCTGTTCTTGTAAGGATAGTTTGCAGTGCTTGAGCAAACTGATCCATTCTATGATCCAAACCCTCCATTCTGCATTCACAGGCTGCCATTTGTTGTCCCAAGTTTGCAGGGTTCATGGCCCTGTCGTAATGTCAAGGTTAGGTTCCCCAACACACTAACTATAGGACTAACAGGCAACCCAAGCTAGACGTATTACCGGTCCTTAAAGTGGCCGGACTTAACGTGAAGAAAAGTAAGGAGAGTAACAGAATACTCAGAAGAGCCGAGGTCAGGGCAGGAGAAGGAAGAATAAACAAGAAACAAAGCCAAGGGTCAAGGAAAACAGAAATTACGGATAAGCAGAGACAAGCCTTAGTCAGATACCAAGAAACACACAAGTATACAGAACTCTCGGGCTACAATAGACCACGACAGGACAAGGAAGTTTTGTAGGAGGGAGGTATAAATAGGGCTAAGAGAGATCTGATAGGCTAAGGAAGAGAATAGGAGAGATTATAAAAAGGGTTACCAGGATTCATGCAATAACGGTAGTATCGCTTTAAGATTTCAGCGGCAAGCCGCGCGTGCTCTGTCAGTTGGAAGCTGGCAGAGCGGATGGCGGGACCGGAGGAGCGTGGGCCGTGAGGAGGTATGACAGTATTGTCTGTGATTAGATAATATCCAATATGTGTCCCATTGTTCCATTAGGTTCCCTGATGGACACTTGCATAAATACCAGGCAGGTAGCCCTCGATAAACCAGACCTACTTGCACCTTTCTTGAAGCCTTGGCTCATGCTTGGGGGAAGGGATACCTACACTCTGGGGATTGCTATAATCACTTACTCCCCACTTACTCTTGTAAGAGCTTGATTTGTTCCTGCTACGCTCTCTGAATTTAGGAGAGGTTCACCCACTGGGAGCTGGATTCTGGTCGTGGATCCAGGGTGGGTGAGAGACGGCGAGACCCCGGAGTAGGGGCATGTCTAGTAAACAGTGAGCAGCCAGTGACAGCTCACTGTAAAAAAATAAATAAAAAAAAATAAAAACCTATTGGCCCCCACCCCTAAAGTAAAATAAGGGGTGGGGACCTATTGTCCTCCCCCCGACCCCAACCCTTGCGCAGTAGGTGGGGGCCCTAAATAACAATGAGGGGGGACCTACTGTCCTCCCCCTGGCCCCCACCCCTGAGTGGTGGGTGGGGGGCCTAAATAAGAATGACGGGGGAGACCAACTGTCACCACCGCCCCCCAATTCCTGCATGGCGGGAGGGGGCCATACATAACAATGAGGGGGGGACCTACTGTCCTCCCCTTGACCCAAACCCATGGTGGCCAGATGGATCAGGTCTTGCCCTAGGTCACCAGCTATAGGAAGATCCAGCCAAGCTTCCCTATAGTCATGTATGCCTTAAAATTGGGACTCTCCAGCACTCCCGAATTGTGGTTCGGCAAAGGCCTCCCATAACAGACCAGGGCCATTGTAATCCTCACCCTCGGGCCTGTCGTGCTTAGTCATTCAGGCAACACATACCACCGTAGTGCCTGTAACACGTCATTGAGCCACAGTTCCTTACCTACCAGTTTCTCAAGCTTCGTCACCCACTCATCCAGGGGCTGCTCTCCCAGGAGAAGCATCTGCAGTGCCACGCGTACCTGTAGCTGCTGTTCCTCGCTGGGGAGACTTTCACCGCTGTACACCCTCCAGGGTTTCGTCCCAAAGGTCATTTCGAACGACCTCTCTGTAGTCTAGTATGTGCTCCTCTGACATTGGCCCATCCTGTCCGGGGGCTAGCTGGTTCCATACCGCTGTAGACAGGGGCGCTGTATGAATACTAGCATTGCCTTCACTTATAATCCACACGACATTGGTGTCTCCAGGATGCTTCTCCTCGGACTAGAAACCCATCCAACTGTTGCCACCAGATTATTATAACCCTCTCCTGGTTTTCCCAAAAGCCGTACTGCACCGCTACAATTCATAATGAACGCTGCCGCCAGACTGATTTTCCTCTCTAGTCGGTTCTCTCAAATGTCACCCCTCTGTCAGTCCTTACATTGGCTTCCTTTATCCTTTAGGAGTCAATTCAAGGTACTAATTCACACCTATAAAGCACTGAACAATTCTAACCCCTCTTATATCTCCTCACAGATCCATAGGTATGTCCCTTCTCAGTCTCTCCGCTCTGCCCCTGACCACCTCCTGTCCATTGTTTGCACTACAGCCAACTCATGCTTGCAGGACTTCTCACGGGTGGCTCCCTTCCTATGGAATAGCCTGCCTACCGTCATCAGACTCTCCCCTAGTCTTGCATCTTTTAAGAAGAGCCTTAAAACCCATACGAATGACGGCCACCCAGCAAACCACTTAGAACGTTGGGGTTAGCGAAGTCAATAAGGGCGATAAGCAGCACACAACAGTTCTGGGTGGTCGGTCCATTTGTATGTGCGAACACATGGCGGTGGCCATCTTTAGCCGCAAACACATACAGCAGTGTTTGGTCATCGAGTGCATGGAACTATAATCGGACACTCGATGGCGCGAACACCACTGGGACTTCATCTCTTCATTCGTTCGACTGGATTCACTTGAGAAGAGCGACGTTTGGTGGAAACATGCTCCCGAACAAGAGACACAGACTAAGAATACATACGAAGAAGCAAAAATTCACAAACTGAATATAATGCTGAGAGATACAAAATAACTACAGATGGGAAAGCAACCCTAGAAGGGAGCTCCCAAAAGCTTGCATAGATGAAAAAATAACACAATTATAACGTCAAAGATACCTAGTAAGCTACCTTGGAGATCGAAATAGTAAGAAAATGGTTTATATATACAAGGATGAAGCACATAAACTTCTAAGTGGTTGTGTGAAACTAAGTATCCTCAAAAAAGAAAAACAACTTTATTTAACCTCTATCAGAAAAAGATACTATAGTAACAATTACCCGCATGGTAGTGCTGCTAAATGCTATATCCCCTAAGTTAACCATAAGGAGAAAGGCTAGTGGCTAGTCATTGCGGTAAATTTATGGTGCAAATGCAATGAGAGCCTTGCTTTTGAGCATAATTAGTTAATGTGTTCAAAATTGTTCCTTGAAAATATCTAAGGTGAATGGACAAACAAGTTCAGGATGCCTTATTGTAGATTAGATAGCCTAAGTTGGGAGAGCGAAGAGTGGGTAATGATTGTAATCAAATCCTTCTAAAAGGGTGTAAGCAGAAAAAAATGTAGCGTTTGAACGGTAAATACAATGTTGCATAGGAAAAACTGCTACAAGCACTGCTATGCTAATTCCCTACAGTCTCCTTAGTGTTCTAAACTAAGGCTATCTCTAGAATCTGTAATATAATGTCGATCACACCTCTTAATTGAACTCCAAGTAAAAAAATTACATAGCCAGACTAAAACAAAAGGTGCAAAAATAAAGGACATAGAGGAAAAAATAAGAAATTCCCTACGAGTGCATGGTAACGTGCTCAGTGAAGTGCAAAGTGCCGAGCTAAACCCGACGCGCGTTTCAGAGTTCACAGAGTCCTTCGTCAGGGGATAAACATTTGTCTCCAAAAAAACTGGGGTATTTAAATGTAGCGTGACCAATCCAGTTCGCGGACATGAACACGTCATCAATGACGTTTCGATTATATGTCCACGTGGGGGTACTGTGGATGGAATCTCCAGTCTTTGATGTCACATGATTGACAGTGCCAGGAACCTATGGGATTCCTACCCATTGTCTGTTAAGCATGAATGAGCTTTGCTGCTTGGAAAAGTAGCATGAATTATCCATGCTGGATAGCTGTCTCGGTACTGTTAGTGACCAAGGCAGCACCCAAATCGTCAAGTTAGCTACAACAGAAACACTACTCAGGATACAATATTAAAACATTAAGCAGTAGTGAATATAAGAGCATTGAATGAAAGCTATATTCAATAAATCTCATACTGATCATTCCTGTGCTGCTGGATCACTGTATAAATGTGTCTTGTATTAGGAATATCACAGGCTTAAAGTGACAGTATCTTGGATATGGTCATTTATTTCCCTTTTTATGTAAGGGTTAAATTGGGAGATGATTGTGTATGTATAAAGATGATTGAAAACAAAGATAAAAACAGAGAAGTGCTGGAAAGAAATAATGAAAAGAGCTTTTCCAATTCAACAGACTGTTTGTGGCTGTGCTTTTCCTGAACAAGTTTGTTTTACACCATATTTTTACAGCAATGACTAGCCATTAGCTTTTCTCCTTATGGTTAACTTGGGGGAAATAGCATTTAGCAGCACTACCATGTGGGTAATTGTTACTATAGTATCTTTTTCTGATAGAGGTTAAATAAAGTTGTTTTTCTTTTTTGAGGATACTTCACACAACCATTTAGAAATGTATGTGCTTCATCCTTGTATATATACACAATTTTCTTACTATTTTGATCTCCAAGCTAGCTTACTAGGTATCTTTGACGTTATAATTGTGTTCTTTTTTCATCTTTACCAGCTTTTGGGAGCTCCCTCCTAGGGTTTCTTTCCCATCTATGGTTCTTTGGTATTTCTCATTTACTAATTCAGGGTTCAAGCCCATTCTGGTGGGGCTGGTACCACCATCCTGACCATTTCCCCTGTTCTTTTCAACCCAATCCATTGTGGGTTGAAAATAAAGGGAAATCCTTCCATTGCTGAATATAATGCTGACTGGAGATAAAGACGTAGGCACCAAAGCATCCAGTGGTATGGAACAATGTTACCAGAGGGAGACCACTACATATCTGAAGTAGCATTAAGTATCAACACAAAAATAAACTGACTCCAAAAAATAAATACCGAACTAACCTTATAAGTCTACTCCCATGCCTAAGTAAGTGAGGGGATAAAGTTTGCAATATAGGCTTTATTAGTCCTGGCCCTTTAATGTATAGGGTGTTCGTAAATCTCCACTTAGTACCTAAGCACCAGCAAAAGTGCCAAAGGGAGAAAGTTCACTGTGTAAAACATTGGCAGCCCTATTAATCAAAAGTAGACACAGCTTGGCCTTTTATGCAGGTCCCCCAGATGGCCGTCGCCACGTGTTCGCTCATACGAACAGTGACCACCCAGCCGTTCGCCAAATAGGTGTGGTTAACCACAGCATCTGGGTGGTTAATAAGCGGCACACTCCCTTTGTGTGGGGTCTGACTGTTCGGTATTTTGTTTAGTTTTATTAGAAGGGAATGTGATGGTGGCTCCGCTGTCCCTCAGGCCCCTAGCCTCCTGTCCATTTAGGCGGACAGTCTGGCGATGATGTGCCCTGTTGTCTCCAGCGGCATGTACTCGGTTTACCTCATTGTTGTACAGACCATTGTTCGGTGGTGTCTGGAGGGGAATAAGCAAAATACCCCCTTGGGTTTCTTTTTTGTAGTCCTCCTGGACGCAATGTGCCGGGCTGATGTGCGCTGGGCACTAGGCTTGATGTGCCCTATTTGGTTACACCAGAAACACATAGGCGGTGGCTTTCTGTATCCCTGATTGCTTGGTGCAGCGTGGGATGTATTAGGTCTAGCCGGTGCCGTGGGTTTTGGGGTGTAGGTGGGAGTACGAGGTACCGTAGGTGCTCGGTTGCTCTCCATTGTTCTGCTATCGTGGTGTTCGTCGGCTACTCTAGCAGCCTCTATCACCGTCCGAGGCTCGCGATCTCTAACTTCTGGTGGAACATAATCAAAGAAATGTTCCAGGAGCAATAATTGTAAGGCATCTGCCAATGCGGCCGCCTGGCACCCCTGCATCCAGTTGCAGGCAGCGCTGTGCATGCAGAAGGCCCACTCGGCAAAAGAGTCTCTGCCCATTTTCCTAAGGCCCCTGAACTTTTTTCTATATGCTTCCGGCATGACGGCATAGCGGGCCAGCAGTATTTCCTTTACTTTGTCATAGTTCTTGACCTCTTCATCTGGCACCGCTCTGTTGGCTTCTGCTGCTCGTCCTGATAGCTTACTGCTCAATATCGCAGCCCAGCTATCCTTCTCAAGGTTCTCTAATGCACACTGCCACTCATAATCCTGCAAATAACTGTATGTCCATTTTGCCATCTGTAAAGGCTTTAAATGCAGCATAATTGATCTTACGTGTCTGTCCATTAGCAGCTCTCTGCAGCGTCATTACATCCCCTGGTTGCGTTGCTGTCGCTTGAACCCGGGAATTCTGCACTTATGTTGCCTGTGCCATTATTTGTGCAATAATCTCCTGTGATGGGTTGTGCCCCAAAATGCTGTGTATCCATCTGACGTCTTTTTGGAATTCTGTTTCCTCTGCAATCTTGCTAGTTATATCACTCTCAAGTAATTCAGCAATTATCGTGGCTTCCGGCTTGTTGCTTGCCACTATGCCTCGAGCTTCCAGTAGTTCCTTTAATGTCGCTAGCTTGAGCAGTTCGTATCTGTGGGTCATTCACTCCTTCTTTCGGTTCAATATATCCATTCGGGAGAAAATCCCGCCGCTTGTCACCAGTGTAACGGATATCTTACACTCCAGCTGAGTATATCCGTGCAGCATCTCCCGAAATCCAAGTAGAATAGAAGGTGTAGTGAATTATAGCTCCCAATCCCCCAAACATGAGCCAAGACTTCATGAAGGGGTAAAACGATCTGTTTAATGATGGCCACAACTTGGCCTTTTATGCATGTCACCCAGCAAGGTATACTCCCACAAGGACCTTGTGGATGACTGAAACACAAGTTACAGTAACCAATCATTATTCAGTATAACATAAAACACTCCCACATAAACACTGAAATCCCTCCTATCTATCCCGGAGATAATTGGGTTAAGTATCTGTAGTAAACTCATTTATCTCCAGGTAGAGAAATTATTTTCAGTTTACAACTGTATTCGACATATACCCAGATAGCTTGGGTCTGAGTGCTCAATATAGCCGAACAGCACTCAGATCCCATGAACACAGTCAAATCGCCATGGAGCTAAAGAGTCTTTTACCGACTGTTCGTTAGAAATCTGTTCAAAAAATAGCTCCATGGATTTAGCTATCTGGGGTCGGTCTCGTTCGGGAGTTTGAATGTTAAAGGTTGAAAGTCCCAGCGGTGTTTGTGAGAAATAGTGTCCGAAAATGGTTCCATGCTGTCGATGACCAAACACCGCTGTGCGTTCGTCAGTTTAAGATGGCCGTCGCCACGTGTTCGCTCATACGAACAGTGACCACCCAGCCGTTCGCCAAATAGGTGTGGTTAACCACAGCATCTGGGTGGTTAATAAGCGGCACACTCCCCTTGTGTGGGGTCTGACTGTTCGGTATTTTGTTTAGTTTTATTAGAAGGGAATGTGATAGTGCCAAATTCACGAACAGCATATGAAAAGGGAATATAGCAGGGCCAAATGCACGAACAGCATACAAAATCAGGAGACCCGGTATTCCCACAACAGGGGTTTTGTCACAAATACATACATGAAAATATGCATGCATGTATTCATTTGGGGTATATCTACTAAACGGTGGGGTTTTTGGAAATGTGGAGTGGTCCTCTCCTGCTTAAAGGACCACTATAGTGCCAGGAAAACATACTCGTTTTCCTGGCACTATAGTGCCCTGAGGGTGCCCCCACCCTCAGGGACCCCCGCCCGGCTCTGGAAAGGGGAAAGGGGTTTAAACTTACCTTTTCCAGCGCTGGGCGGGGAGCTCTCCTCCTTCTCTCCTCCTCCGTTCCGCCCCGTCGGCTGAATGCGCACGCGCGGCAAGAGCTGCGCGCGCATTCAGCCGGTCGCATAGGAAAGCATTTACAATGCTTTCCTATGGACGCTGGCGTGCTCTCACTGTGAAAAATCACAGTGAGAAGCACGCAAGCGCCTCTAGTGGCTGTCAATGAGACAGCCACTAGAGGAAATAGGGGAAGGCTTAACCCATTCACAAACATAGCAGTTTCTCTGAAACTGCTATGTTTATGAAAAAATGGGTTAACCCTAGCTGGACCTGGCACCCAGACCACTTCATTAAGCTGAAGTGGTCTGGGTGCCTAGAGTGGTCCTTTAACAGAGAAACTTTTTTTTATAAAATGTGTCACCATACTGACTGGCATTACATCAATACTATTCTAACCCTAACTAACCCTAACATTATCTGTAACAATGAATTAGCCTAGTAGAATGGCCTCCAGGTTGACTGATTACTGTGAAAGCTAATCAAGTAATCTATTAACTGAAAGCTAAGGCAAGTGATCACTGTGATCACACAGCCTGGAGCAGATAAATGACTGTTGCTGGACTGCATCACTTGTGACAGCTTAATCCAGCTACTGGGTATTAGTAGCTCCACCTCTTGTGTTTTAATTTAAAAACCTTGTAGAAGAAGAATAGATTTACCTGGAATCCAGTGCCGGGCAAGGTTCTTCCAAGACCCATCAAACATCAGAAGTACTTGATTGGACCGAGCTCCATGCTCAGAGCACATGACCATGTTCTGAGCCAGAGAGGGAAAGGTGGACAAGGGGAGAGAGAGGGAAACTCATTCATCTGTTGCCAGTATGCACTGCCAACAGATGTAATATTAGCACAGAACTATTAGGCACCCTGGAATAGAGTTCTAAGTTGCCTAAATCACATGTGCCAGGGGTGCAAATTTCCCCCAGCAAAAACTGCAGATATTTCTGTATGTGCAGTGTTTCAAGCAGATACGCTGCACAGACAGATTCATTGCTCCATGAACAAAGCAGAAGTGCTAACTGAGGTTGGAGTAACCCTTTAAAGATGAAGCAGTTAACATTTTCTTAGCCCAGAAGTTTGTGAGGAGGAATGTTCTTATTCTGTATACACAATGAGCTGTTAGCAACAGCTGAGATGACACTTAAGTAAGGTACTGGAAGCTTAAAGAATTACTCATTGTAATAACTTTTTATATTAATTCAGAGTTACGTCAAAACTTGATTTTGTAATATATCCTTTTAGAAATACATGGATAATAATGAAGGCACTGTAAAGTGCTCTCCAGTTTAATAGGTTGATCACTTATATTTGGATAACAACTTAAATTGTTTTGTTTGACTAAGACAATAACATTAAATAGCATATATATTCATATACTTGCAAAAACATTAATGTTCGTTAAAGTGGTTAAAAAAAAAATCTTTAAAAAACATAAAAATTGCCATGGATTGCCATCCTACCTGGTGCAAAGTCTATGCTGATGTTGCATGATATGCACCTGGCTTCTGCTGAGCTGCATTCACAGGCTGGTCATTCATAGGCTGAGAGCATTGTTATGGACAGAAGAATTAAAATAAAATGGCTATTTACTAATGTCTATTTATTCTGTGTTCACTATGTTAAAACTGGCTGCTAGAGTAAATATTCCCTTCCCCCCTACAATGTGTTCAGTCACTATTTTCTCTGCAAATTCCTCCCATCCTGCTTGCCTCCCCCCTTCCCATCGAGCAAGCCTCATGTAACAAATTCCTGTGTTAAAAGAACAGCTTCCTTTATTAAACTCCTCCCCCACTTCCTTTGTGCAAAGTAACAGCTATGTGCCACGTGTAACAAAATGGAGAATCACTGTTAAAGTAACTACTACTCACTTCCCCCCTCCCATCGTGTAACCAAGATGGAGCCGAAATATGGGTGGGATTACTCTGTAATGACGACACTACATCCTGTAGGGGGGGGTTTAGACAAGACCCCTTAGACTGTTAACCAATTGATGAATGTATACTGTATGTTAACTGTGACTCTGTACATGACGTATTTCTGCTTTAAAAGGGAATTGCACCCCCTGGAATAAAGGCCACTCTGGAGTTCTTCATAAACCTGCAATGTGTCCGGTGTGATTTACTTCCGGAAGACATGCGCACAATCAATTTAGAAAGGAGTAGATAGACAAATAATCAAAGTTTTCTTTGATCTAAAAAAGCATCAGCTGAGCACTTTCAGCCACTAACTGACCCTCTGTGAAACATAATATGCAGAGAATTGACAGTCTGGAAACTCTGTCCTAGGCACCCAAGCAACAAAAAAGTTGGAAATGTTTGCCTCATTTGTATGCTTTTTGCTTTTATATTGAGCCACGACATGCTACCAATTAAGGGTGCAAATAGCCTACGAATCAGCTTGTTTAAAGCTAGTAGTTTCAAGGTCGAAATCACATCCCAACAAAATGTATATGTTTATTTTTTCCTTTTTTGTAAATCTTTATATATCCAACTGTCAGACAAAGATAAACACAGCAGTGGGCAAGGGTGAAGGAATACAATGAGATGCCTATCTTACATATACAATAGGAAGAGTAATTGGTCAGACTGTGTTTTTTTTGTTTTTGTTTTAGAAGTGTTTTTTTAGAAGTGCTTTTAGAATTAAAAGCAGCAAATCCCCTATATCACTTGTAAACCTGGGGCAATCTGGTCTCTGTCTTTTGTTCTTCCTCCACATCATTGGGTAAGTATCTGGAAGCTGTGTGGTTGATCGTGGTGTTTCTTTTTTTTCCTATAAATTCTTTATTTTTGCACTGATAGAAATGCGGCAGTGTAGGCTTATGCAAAAGCCAATTCACAATACTTGTGTCATTTGCTTTACAGAAGGGAACGTCATGTTTGTTAGAGCATGTAACATTACACACATCGGTAATTGACTTGTCTGCATTTCATCAGATTTTTTTTTTTTTTATTTCAGGTAATTTAACAAAAACATTAATTGAACTATAAAAAGAAAAGAAATGAAAAAGAAAACTAAAAAGAAAAGATATGCCATGATAGTGGTTCAACGTGATGGGTTAAGGAGACTTCTCTGTTGGCCGGAGTGTAGATCGGCTCGCTAGAATTGGTTCCCTGTTGTAAGCCAAGGTGTTTAATTCGGAGACAGTATGGTGCCTAGCTGGTGTGAGAGCCTTAGTGCCCTAAAGCTCACTGAGCTTGCAGGACTCTAGCCTAGGATTCTTTGTGGGCCAGTGGCCATAATCTGGGCCAACGTCTTTGGCCTTTGTCTTCGTTGTGTGGGTATCCCTCGATTTCAGTCTGCTATGTTGAGGACTCGATCTCCCTCCTAGTTGGGATCCCATGACCGTTCAGTGCACTCTGTCAGGTTTTTACTAGGCAGATGATGGCAGACTAGTAGAGGCGGGAAGGGGGCAGAGTACTTGATGGTTATAGAGGAGGGTGATCGGGTAGATGGTTGGTCTCTCCCTACCTCCCCCCTTCGTGTGTGGGTATCGTAGCAGAGGTTTTGGGGTGGTGCCAGTCAGTGTGTTGTGGTTATCAGGTTTGAATGTTTCTAGTTGAGACTCGGCTTGTTGAGCCATGAGTCCCAAATTTTGTAAAAGTGGTGAGATGTTTCATGTATTTTTGCTGAGATCCTGTCCTATTGCTTCCTTTGTTTTGCGAATGACTGTCTGTAGTGTCGGTATGTTTTGTGAGCCCCAGAGCTCCGCTATAGTTTGTCTCGCTGCCAGGGCTGTTCTATTGGTCAGTTTGTTTTGGACTCTGATTAAGGAGTCCCATGGTTTAGAGAGGAGCCAAATCCACAGGTCTAGTGGGATGTTTGTTTGTAGGAGGTCCGAAACCAGCTTAGCAACCTCTGCCCTCAGTGGGATCAGTTTGGGGCAGTGCCACCAGAGGTGGATATATGTTCTCCTGTGCCACATTGTTTCCAGCAGAGGTCTGAGTCTGACCTTCCCATTTGGTAGAGTCATGTAGGTGTTAAGTACCATAGGAGCATGGTCTTGTAGGCCTGCTCCTTATGATTCACGCATATAGAGATAGAAGCCGTAGCTTCCCAGATATCCTGCCAACTTGACGCTTCATGCGGAGGTCCCAGGTCCCTCTCCCAGACCGACACATAGGCCAGAACCCCCGAAGGCTGGTTAGTGACTAGGAGTGTGTAGTTGTCTGTGATCTGACCCTTGCGGACTGGGCTCTGGGTGCAAGCTTTTTCATAGGTTGTAAGTTTGGTGGCGGCTGCTGTCCTGTTTTCTGGGTGTTCTAGGAAGCTTTTAAGCTGGAGGTATCTGAAGTCATACGTGTTGTATGCTGTGGTATGTTGTGGTAAGTCTTTATAAGGGATTATGCTGCCACTTGCGAAGAAGTGGTACAGCTTATAAAGGTACATCTTATGCTGCCACTCGCGAAGAAGTGGTACAGCTTATAATGGTACATGCCTGGAGGGAATGCCCTATTGCGCAGGATAGGGGTCATAGGTGTGGGGTTATTGATGAAGGTAATTTCTTGGCGATTTTGTTCCATGCATCTATAGAGTTGGTAAGTGAGGGGGGTATGGAGGGTGGCAGGGGGCGTGATTTCCTTGTTACCCAGAGGTAGAGAGATGGGAAGTCAAAGCCAAAGAGATCGTGTTCTAGATCAACCCATCTTTTGGTTCCTATAGTGGCGTGCAGATTTTGGATTTGGGTGAGTTGTGCAACATGATAGTAGTATTGGAATTGAGGCATACCCAGTCCTCCTGATCTGTTGGGGATGTACATGGTCATTCGTTTCACTCTAGGCCATTTGTTGGCCCATATAAATTTATCAATTTGTTTTTGGAGTTATATGAAGTCCGGTGTTGGGATTGGGATGAGGAGGGTTTGGAATAGGTAGAGGAAGCGGGGCAGTAGGTTCACCCTGACTGATGCTAAGCATCCCAGCCATGACATAGACAACTCCTGCCATCTGGTGAGGTCATCTGTGGCTCGTCTCAGCATTGGGGTGTAGTTAAGTGTGTATGTTTGGTGTAGTTCTGCTGGTTGGTTGATGCCCAAGTATGGTATGTGGGACATTTTATAGCGGAAGGCGTATGTGTTGCCCAGGGTGGTTTTGTCATCCGGTGTTATGTTCAATGGTAAGGTTTCTGTTTTATCTAAATTTAGTCTGTACCCCAAAACTCCAGAGTATTCGTTCAGGAGATGTAGTAGTGGTGGTAGGGAGGTTAGCAGGTTGGTAATTGTCAGTAGGAGATCGTCGGCGTATGCTTCCACTTTGTATGATTGGGATCGGACTGTTATGCCCGTAATTGCTTGTGTAGAGCGGATGAGGTAGATTAGTGGCTCCAATGAGAGAGCAAAAAGGATGGGGGAGAGTGGGCATCCCTGCCGCATTCCATTGTGAATGGGGAAGGAGGGTAGATGTGTGTTTTGTATCAGCAGTTTGGCAGTAGGGGTGGAGTATAAGGTTTTGAGGGCTGCTATGAATGAGAGAGGGAATCAAAATTTTTCTAGGGTAGCAAATACAAATGGCCAAAGTAGTCAAGGGATAGGAGCAAGGTTGGTGTGGTGAGATGGTTTACCACCCATATCAGGTCTAGTGTCCGTCTGGTATTGTTGCTTGCCTGGTGGGAGGGGATGAAGCCCACCTTGTCTGGATGGATGAGAGTGGGGAGGTGGCGGGAAGTGAGGATTTTGGTGAATATTTTCATGTCTACGTTCAGTAGTGAGATGGGTCTGTAGTGGCCTAGGTCTGTGTGGTGATCGGGTTTGGATAGGGGCAAATGTTTGCTGCTAACATTTCGTCAGGTACAGAGTCACCCTTTAGAAGGGTGTTGTAGAGGTGTCGTAGATGGAGCGTAAGAGTATCTTGAAATGTTTTGTAATTGATGCCCGAGTATCCATTTCGACCTGGGCTTTTGTTTGGTTTAGTTGTGCCTGTTGCTCCTGTCACTTCATCATCAGTGATTTCGGCACATAGGCTTGCTGATGCCTCGTCTGATAGTGAGGGTAAGTGTATCTTATGTAGAAAGGAGTGTATTCATTTTTGCAGGTCAGTGCCTAGTTGTCGGTGTTGGGGAGAGTGATCGCAGAGGTCAGCAAAGTACCTTTGGAAAACTTCTGTGATTTTTGCTTGGATGTCAGTGGGTGGTCCCGCGGGTGTATGGATGCTGGCAATTTGTTTGGATTGAATGCATTTGTGCAGTCTACAGGCCAAGAGTGTGTCCACTTTATTGGATTTCTCGTAGAACATTTGTTTTGTCCATTGTAAGGCTTTTGTCGCATCCACGCCATAGCCCGATTAAGAGCCTGTCGTTGGGTTTGCAGCTGTATAGTGAGGTCCTGTGTGGGGGTCTGTTTGTGTTGGGATTCTAGTTGTCGAATCGTTGCTAGTAGGGTTTCTATTTGTTCGAGTCGCTTCTTTTTTTGCGCGGTGGCTATGCTTATTAGGGATCTTCTAATCACTGCCTTGTGGGCTGCCCACAGGATGGCGTGTGATTGGACCGAGTTTTGGTTAGCTGTGAAATAGTTTGTAAGGTCTGTTTTGATGCGTTGTATTAATTGTGGGTCGTGGAGTAAGATGGGGTTTAATCTCCAAGACCAGGGTTGTGATATTTGCGGCAGATGGAACGTTAGGGAGATGTCTGCGTGGTCCGACCACGTGCTGTTGCCTATTGTGGTTGTGGTGGTGTGGGGGAGAATGGAATGGGAAATGAGGAAGTAATCTATCCAGAAGTATGTGTGGTGCTGGTGCAAGTAAAATGTGTAGTCCCGTGTTGTTGGGTGGGGTAGTCTCCAAACGTCCAGTAGTTCCATCTAAGAAAGGAAGCCTGCCGCACGTTTATCCGTTCTGGAGTGTTGGGGTGGCAGCTGGGGCTGGGGGTGACATCCCTGCCTATCTTCGGGGGGGGGGAGGGGGACAGTGTGGGGTTGAAGTCTCTGCTTATGATTCTATGGTGTGACTGAGGTGTGCCCATAGTGTGAGCCAGAATTGTGGGTCTGGATAAGTGGGAGCATAAAGGGATGTGATGGCAAATTTGGTGGGGCCAATAGTCCCTGCTGTCATTAAGTATTGTCCTTGAGGGTCTTTGTGTATGTTGTGGACCTGAAAAGGACATGTTTTCCTTAGCAGTATCGCTACCCTGTTGTGCTTGCCCGTATTGGCGTTAGCTAAGTGGCATGCCGACTCAGGAGAGGGAACGGCGTAGTCCGAGTAGTGTGTCTCCTGTAGGAAAATAATGTCCGCTTTTGTGCAGTTGACCCAGCGCATTAGTTGGTGGCATTTTGTGGGGTGATTAATCCCCTTGCAATTGATCAAAATACAGGTTAGGCTAGCAGGCATTGTGGTGGGTGTAGGTGGATGGTGTGTTTGGGGAGAGGCAGGGAGACTAGACCTGAAAGCAGTGCCAGCATGTCTCTAGCACAATTTCTTAGGTTTCCAGTCATTAGGCCCTGTGAGGGATAGATTAAAGAAATCATGGTATATCAGAACAGTTAACAAAGTGAAAAAAACTGCCTGGTCTTATACCCTGTGCCAGGCTTAGTGGGAGTAGGTACACGGGTGTGTCCTGTAAAGGGCTGGCCAGGTGTTATGAGACTAGGTGTAGGTCAGTCCTAGGGTGCTTCCCGTCCCATGTGTGTGGGTGGTGGCACGTGACCGGTGCACGGTCGTGAGCGGGGGTGGCGGGGGTGGCGCGGTCTCTCCCGATAGTGGTAGGCGCCCTTTGAATGCTGTGGTGTCATGTAGGGGGTTGTGGTTGTCGTTATGCCAAGGAGTTTAGGACAGGGGTCGGCCTTATCGTTCCCTTGTGGGGGTGCAGGGTTGTGATTAATTTGGAGCGGTGGTAGGGATGGCCCTGGAGTGGTATGGGGGCTGCAGTGGAGGCAGTGGACGGCACATATTGATATACCTTGACATTCACAGATACATGCAGATGTAATACTATTATTTGTTACATGACTTAGTGTAGGTGCCATTCTACCTCCCCCACCTCTGTTTTTTTTTTAGGTTAAAATATTGATAATAAAAAGGAAAATACTTGTCTGATGGAAAGGTAACCTTGTTCATTTGCTGCATTTACCCCTCCCGCCTGTGTGTCCCCCCTTCTTCGTGACATATGCCCACTCCCTCAGTCCCTGTGACTATGTAGTGGAGCTTGAGGGGGGGGACTGCTCGGTGGTATCCAGCTAGGTGTACACCCCTGGCCTTCCTATCGGGGTTTCCCCCCAAAGATTAACAGTACAATCACTGCAACCCTATGGTGATCTTATAGTATTAAACAGGCATTAAACATGCAATAACTTGGGAAAAGGATATGCGTGAGAGTTTATCTCAATAGTATCTTGCGGTGAGTGGTAGTCCTGCGGAGTAGTGGGCCAGAGTGGCTTGTCCCTGAGAGCACGTGGAAGTGCCGGAGTGTGGAGAAGCACTGTCCACGTGTTTATTGAACTTTTGTTCTGGTTCCTGGTGTTGCTTGCAGCTGTCTCTTCTTGGAGCGGTTCTGAGAAGGTAAAGGCTTCTCCCACAGGGAAGGCAGTGCAGGTCTGGGTCCTGCTGTGACGCTTGGTGCTGCAGTGGGAATTGCAGGCAGTAGCAGTCCCAGTGTTGCCGCGAAGGTCGCACTCTTGGTGGTGTCCTGGAAGACATGAGTAGTGTTGGCCTTGCGGACTAGGAGATTAAATGGGTGTCCCCATCTGTACGCCAGTCCAGCTTGGGACAGGGCGGTGGTGAGAGGCTTAAGGTCCTGGCGCTTGGCCAGGGTGATATTCGACAAGTCTTGGAAGAATGTCAGTGTGGCACTGTCAAACCTTGGCGGGCTTTTCCGCGTTGCTGCCATGATGGACTCCATGATGGAGTAATAGTGCAGGCACACTATCACGTCTCTTGGTGCGATTTGGGTGGGGTTGGGAGGTTTCAAGGCTCTATAGGCTCTGTCTATAGATAGTTCCTGAGGTGTCGTATAAGGGAGGAGGGTGATAAATACTTCTCGCAGCGTAGAGAGGAGCATGTCTCTGGTGACCGTCTCTGCAGGCCTCTAATCCTAATATTATTGCGTCTGGACCGGCTGTTGAGGTCTTCCATCCCATTTTCTAGTATGTCAATGTGGGGTTTAAGTGTTGTCAGAGATGCTGCATGTGAGGTAAATGTGTCCAGGAGGTCGTCTGCTCGCTGCTCTACCATGCCTGTGTGCTCTCCCAGATAGGCAATTTCTTCTTTCAGGCCTTGGAGTTCTGCCGGCATGTGCTGATTAATGTCTGCGGCTGCCTCATGGAGTAGGTGCTGGAGATCGCGCTTTGTCAATGGCGCTGAGGCTTCACTGTGCTCAGAGTCAGAGGCCGAGCCCTTGGTCCTCTGTGCTGATGATGGCGCCAAGTCACGAGGAGAGCGGAACAGCGAGGCTACCAACTGCGGTAGGTCTCGCTTCTTGCGATTCCCCCCATGGCGGGATGTTGTTGCTTGGGTCACTGTGGGTTTATGTGGGCTTAGGGGGGTCCATGCTTGGTTTGTGGGGTTTGCGTAGCTTATTTTGTACCTGGGATGCAAGAGCTAGTGCCTTATGCGGTCATCTTGGTTCCCAGTCAGGCTCCACCCCCCCCCCCCCTCCGTGGTGTTCCTTTTACTGCTGTTGTAGGAGCAATTTCAAACCGTATGCACGGAGCTCTGTGGACCTGTGACTGCTCATGCCGGGACCTAGCTCTGTCCCCACATTAATATGTTTTATGTCACCTTATACATCTATTAAATGCCACTAAACAGAAAAAGCTAATTTTAAAGTCTAGCAAAAATCATTCAGTAATACAATAAATTTCATTATAAATCTTCAAAAGCCATCTGTAAGTATGTAGAAAATACTGAAATAGTTTTTAATAAGTAATGATCATATTTTCACAGGTGCACGCTCTAAATTGTACAGTCAAGGTTACTATATTTGGATTTGCAAAGAAAAAAAAAGGAAAAAAAAGAAAAGAATAAAAATATCTATTGTTAGACTTGATACTGCCATACATCTTTTGTGATACAGATTTAGTGAAAAAGCTGTATTTTTGGGGGAATTATGGAACTGGAGGATTGATCATTTCTCAACAGAAATATACGCATTAGTGTTTACAACTTGTTCAGGTGAACATTTAGCTAGAACATGCACACCCATTCCATTAACATACTGCATGGACCTCTTTGGAAAATACGTAAAGCTGCAGGGCACCAATGCTGAACCACACACCTTCCACAAAGGATTTTAAATGTGGGGTCAATCATTTCACTAAATGTCAAAGGTCTTAACATCCCTCCACAAACAGCGGTTTTCTATCCAAGAAATGCACAACTACCAAGGTGCAGTTATCTGTTTTCAAGAGACCCATTTTTGTAAACGTAAGCCACATAAATTGCAAACAAAAAAATATCCACACGCTTTCCACGCTTACTCTCCCCACAAATCAAAATGGGTTTCTGTATTCTTTCACTCAAATTGGGTGTAGTGGTACTTACCTTACCTGGGGGCCGGCAGAGGTCCTCTCTTCCCGCCGCGCGCGACTCGCTCAGAGCTCGGATGAAGGCGGGCACGGACCGCGAGATGCGGTCACGTGCCCCGCCTTGCACTAAGAGCATGCCGCGCGTCTCAGGCACGCTCTTAAAGGGGCAGTGGGAGCCAAAAAATACAACGGTCTCCCATTGGCCCCTGTCATCCCAAATTTCCCATACACTCACATTTTGGGGGCGTGGATATGACAGGGGCCAATCAAAGTAAAGGTTAGGATATTTGTACTTACCTCTCCCTTAACTCCCTGCCCTATCGTGGTTTCTGTTTCAGTTCCCTTTAGCGCTTGTTGTGTTCAGTTGTGATTTTCGTGCTTGACTTGGCTTTGTATCGGACTCCGTTTTTCTCTCTATCCCTGTTTTGTCTTGTTTGCCGGCTTACTGACTACTGTGTACCAGACCTTGGCTAGTTTTTGTTCTCGCAGTCTCTTTGTTCCCTTGACCTCAGCTCGTTCTTGACTGTCTATTCTCTGCTAAACGGCGAGTCCGGCCATTCTAAGGTCTGTCGATTGTTGGACTAAACCCATGCAATTAGGGGTTGCCAAACTCTCTGATGCTGAAAAATTGTATAGGAGAAAGGAGAGACTTTGCCTGTTCTGTGGTAGGAAGGGCCATATGCTAAAAGAATGTCCTGTGCTTCCGGAAAACTATTGCACCTAAGGCCATATAGGGGACTGGCCTTGGGTGTGATATCTAAGTCCCCAAAATTGCCTCTTAACCGACTACTTCTCCCTGTTTCTCTGCATCTGGAGAATAATTGCATAGCAAGAAACATACTAGCCCTGGTTGATTCCGGGGCAGCTGAGAATTTCATAGATTCTGGATTTGTTAGGAAACACAACATACCCATTAAAGAGAAGAAGACACCCTTGGCCGTTGAGGCCATAGATGGTAGACCATTATGCTCCCCAGTTATTACACATGAAACTGAACCGTTGCATATGTATACAGGGATGTTACACTCAGAAACCATTCAGTTTCAGGTCATCACCTCTCCTTCCTCTCACATTGTGTTAGGGTACCCATGGTTACGTTCTCACAATCCCATTTTTGACTGGGAGTCAGGACAAATAGTATCTTGGAGTGAAACCTGCCAAGAGTATTGTATCGTTAAATCACCCCTTTAAATTCTATTAATGTTCCTACTACTACTCCTTTGTCTACTGTTATACCTCCTCAGTACATGTGTCTTCAGTCTGTCTTCGATAAAAGGAAGGCTGAAAAATTACCGCCTCATAGACCCTACGATTGTGCTATTGATATATTGCCTGGCACTATACCTCCCAAAGGCAGGGTGTATCCTTTGTCTCCTCAAGAAAACCGTGTCATGGAGGAATATATTAAAGAATCTCTACAAAAGGGGTTTATAAGGTGATCCTCTTCTCCAGCAGGGGCAGGGTTCTTCTTTGTGTCGAAGAAGGAGGGCGATTTAAAACCTTGTATTGATTATAGGGGTCTAAATAAAATCACCATAAAAAATGCTTACCCTATACCATTAATCACGGAATTATTCGACAGGCTTAAACAAGCTACTGTGTTTACTAAACTGGACCTTAGAGGTGCGTACAATCTCATACGTATAAAAAAAGGGCCTTGAATGGAAAACTGCATTCAATACTAGGAGTGGTCATTACGAGTATACTGTGATGCCATTTGGCCTTTGTAACGCCCCAGCAGTGTTTCAAGAATTTATTAATGACGTCTTATGAGAGTTCATTCACTCATTTGTGATAGTGTACTTGGACGACATATTAATATATTCAACAGATTTACATACACATCACATGCATGTTAAAACAGTTTTGAAAACCCTTCTTGTTAATGGTCTTTATTGTAAACTAGAAAAATGTTTATTTGCTCAATCCGAAGTCCAGTTTTTGGGTTATTTAATTTCTGCTAAGGGTTTTCGTATGCATCCCCAGAAGCTTTCTGCTGTCATGGAATGGCCTCTACCTCAGGGCCTGAAAGCCATTCAGCGTTTTCTTGGTTTTTCCAACTATTATAGACGCTTTATTAAAGGTTTTTCTTCTATTGTAGCGCCTATAACCCGTATGACTAAAAAGGATGGTAATACTCGTGTCTGGTCCCCAGGGGCGCTTGAGGCTTTTGAATTTCTTTACTGCGTTTGCCTCTGCTCCTATTTTACAGCATCCTGTCCCTTCTTTGCCTTATATTCTTGAAGTTGATGCTTCTGATACTGGGATGGGTGCTGTCTTATCTCAAAGAGAATCACCTGATAAGCCATTACATCCTTATGGCTTCTTTTCCAAGCAGATGTCCAAAGCCGAAAAGAATTATGACATAGGCAATCGAGAACTCCTTGCTATTGTTTTAGCACTTAAGGAGTGGAGACATCTTTTAGAGGGCACTAAGGGCCCCATCCTCATTTTTACCGATCACAAAAACCTTTCCTACCTTAGTGAAGCCAAAAGATTGTCTTCTAGGCAGGCCAGGTGGTCACTGTTTTTATATAATTTCAATTATATCATCACCTACAGACCAGGTGAACGTAACACTAAAGCCGACGCTCTGTCCAGACAATTCGAAACTACCGACAAACAAGAATTTGATGATACCCCTGTCATTCCCCTGGACAGAATAATAGCTACTACGGTTCTATTTCTTCTTCACTCTTACAAGTTATACAGGCTAAACAAAACATGGCACCCAGTGAGAAACCTGCTGATAAACTGTTTGTTGACGTTCCCGAAAGACGGGACATTATGTTATTATATCATGACACCAAAACTGCTGGTCATCCTGGTATTTCTAAAACCTTAACAGCAGTTTCTAGATATTTTTGGTGGGCTTCCTTACGCAAGGATGTCACCGATTACATTCGGCCATGTACTACTTGTGCCAGTATGAAGTCTTCTCATAGAGTTCCTTGTGGGTTGTTGCACCCGTTGCCCATACCCGAGAGGCCTTGGTCCAATCTATCCATTGATTTCATTGTTGAATTGCCTCCTTCAAATGGCAAAAGTCATCCTGATGATAGTGGATCGATTTTCTAAGATGGCTCATTTTGTGTCTCTTGTCAAATTGCCCTCATCCAAGGAACTTGCTTCTATCTTCGCCAGGGAGGTGTTTCGGTTGCATGGTATTCCTGTATCAATTGTATCCGATAGGGGTAGCCCGGTGGGCATGTCTTTGGGGGAGTACTGTAGCGGTACTTACCTTACCTGGCGGCCGGCCGAGGTCCTCTCTTCCCGCCGCGCGCAGCTCACTCAGAGCTCGGATGAAGGCGGGCATGGACCGCGAGATGCGGTCACGTGTCCCGCCTAGCTCTAAGAGCGTGCCACGCGTCTCGGGCATGCCGTTATAGGGGCAGTGGGAGCCAAAAAATACAACGGTCTCCCATTGGCCCCTGTCATCCCACACTCCCCATGCACTCACATTTTCGAGACTAGATGAGATGATACTCTGTGATTGCAAGTTTCTACCTGCCATACCTAAAGCAATAACCAACTACTTTGTAGAGAACTCCACCAACCAGTCATCACTGGCTTCTCAGTGGCTAGCCCATAAGGCAGTAATAAGAGGAGTGTTCCAGCTAGGTTCCCATAAGAAACTAATAACAAATGACACTCACTCTTGCTTTACCAAAAAACACAATTATCTGGAAGTTCAAAATAAATGTAACGCATCTAAAAAATTAACCAAGAGATTAGAGAAAATATGAAACAAATTACACTCACTGTCGTTACTGACAACGGAAGAACATGAGATCTCTTAAACTGAAATTGTATACCCAAAGTTACAGAGCAGGTAGATAGATAAACTAAAGAATCATTACATGCAATCTAATATTCCCTTCATTACTCAGAACAACAAAACAAATGATATGACCCCAACGATATTGCTAACAAGTTAGCTAAATACTACAATTAGCTTTATAACCTAAAACAAGACCCCACATTAACACAACCAAATGACACCATTCGTGCTTTTTTGGACTAAGTAGAGTTGACTACTCGCAACCAACAACAAGCATGAATGTGCAAACCTCTGTCCCCTCTCATTATTTAATGGTGACATCAAGCTTTATGCCAAACTATTAGCGTCTCAAATGAGACTTTACCTTCTCTGCCGAGTAAGCAGGCTTTGTCCCAGGAAGGCAAGCTGGTGATATTACCAGACACTTCATTAACTTAATAAACTTGGCAACCTTTAACAAACAAAGTGGGGTGGTAGTGGCATTTGACACAGGAAAATAGTTTTACCTACTGAATTGGGATTGCATGCAAGCCACACTACTTAAATTGGGTTTCTCCCATGCCTTTAGTAAGAAGCATCAAGGCATCATACTTAAACCCCAATGCCAAAGTCTTCAGCTCTGGTTTCCTATCGGATCCATTCGCTATATCCCCTCTCCCCACTAATATTTATACTATACTTGGAGCCCCTTGTTCACCATATCACTCAAAACGTAGTAATAGCAGGTCTGATGAAATCGTCAGAAGAGCAAAAATTGGCATCATTTTGCTGTTCATTACCAACCCCGAACGCTCCATTCCCACCTTGATGGAAATACTAGAACAATATGGCAGGGTCCCTTACTTTAAGAATAATGGTAAAAAGACATAGGCTCTACCTATTGGCATTCCTAAATCTCAAGTCCAATCATTACAAATGTCCTTCCCCTTTGACTAGAGTAAAACTTCTCTGAAATACTTAGACATAAACCTAACAAAATCATATAATCAACTAATTCAGGAAAAGTACGTAGCCCTCACCCACAAACTTAGAACACAACTTGACAAGTGGTGCAACCAAGAGATTTCCTAGATCGGTCGCATCCACACTATAAAAATTATGTCTCTTCTACATGTCCTTTATCTTTTTCACACCCCCCCCTTCCCTTACCCTTGTCCTCTTACTCACTTTACTCTGTTTTACTTAAGTTCCCCATTGTAGCCCCTAATTGTACTTTGTTGTGATATTATTGCTCTCTCTCATTGAATTTAATTTCAAATCAAAGTAATATATTTTGACTATTCTACTCATGTCACACTGGCGGGGCACATGTTAGGTAACATGACATTGGCACTAGTCCTTGTTAGCACACTGCACAATCTATTCATTAACTCAGAGCTATGTTGTTGACCAAATAACATGTTTTTGCAACATACTGTATAAGTGGATGTAACTCCTCTGTAAACACAAAAAATACAGGAATTTCTATTACTGTACTGCAAGCATGTCAAACTTGTGGCCCACAATGTGGCTGCTCACTGTTAAAAAAACAAAACAAACAAACCCTAGTGTCCCCCCTCCTGAGCACTGACCTGTGTAGATTTTTTTTTTAGGGTGAGAGGGGCAGGTAGGGGTTCAATAATTTCTTTTGGGTGGGAGGTGACTAGGGGCTTGGGGACCCCTAGTCACCTGTGGGGAGGTTAACATTTTCATTTAGGGCCCCCCACCCGCCACTCATGGGTTGGGGCTGGGGGGACAATAGCCCCCCCCATTTTCATTAAGGGCCCCCACCCACCACTCAAGGGTGGGGGCCAAGTGGCAATGTAAACCCCCCTCTAATTGTTATTTAGGGCCCCCACCTGCCGCTCAGGTCCCCCCTCTAATTGTTATTTAGTTCCTCCACCCTCCGCTCAGGGGTGGGGGCCGGAGAGAGGACAATAGGTCTGTGCTGTTATCTAGGGCCCCCACCCACCGCTCAGAGGTGGGTGAGGACTGAGGGGGAGGACTATAGGTCACCCATATTTTTATTTAGGGCCCCCACCCGCCACTCATGGGTGGGGGCCGAGGGAGCAATAGGTCAACCATTCAGTGTAATAGCCCCCACTCGCACGGCACGGGTGGGGGCTCGGGAGGGGGAACACAGGCTGCTCACTGTTTACTGGACATGGCCCTACACGTGGCATAGCAAGTAGGGGCAGAATTTACTTAGTATTAGTACATTTGGCTGAAAGACCAATATGCAGCCGCAGCACGAATCGGATTGGAGTTTCATTCATATGAATGAAATTCCGATACAAACAAAGTCCCGAAATGCGTCTTAACATGAATGAACAAACTGTTCTCATTCTGTTAGGACGAAATCCGGTAGTTTCACCGGCATTCTGTCTAAGTGACATGACATTCAGGAATACTGACATGAAGCATCGCGAGATCATGGATCAAAGGTGAGAATTGTGGTAAAATTGCTGTGATCTCTGAAAACGATGCAGACTTTGCTCCTCTGCTGGTCATAGATGGTCAGGCTTAGGAAACCTCTATAAGACAAAGTAGTCCCTATGGGTTGTCTTATGTTTTAAAGAAAACTAGAGCAGACAGGAAGAAATAAAGAACAGATCCTGACAGAGGGAGAGAAGAGGAATCGATTGGGGAAAGTTCGACATGACAGTGCCACTTTAATATGTGAAGGTAGTTTGACTGAAATATTGGTTTTATGCCAATGCATGTCTCCTTAAAATAAATTTGCTCTTTTGTTTACTTTGAAGCCCTATGAGCGTGTGGACATCCAGTGTCAGTCTGGTAACTTTTTTTATACTGTACTTTTCAAAATAAACCTACGTTTTTATGAAAACTGAATTTTTTGTTTTTTTGCAGCCCACATAAACTTAAACCTTGTTTATTTGACCCGTTTTAGCCTTTGAGTTTGAATAGCTTGCCGTACTGTATAGTGTGTAAAGTATACATTTTCCATGTTGTATCAAATGAGCATATATGTTTCATATTTATATCTCTGATGTTTACTTTGATAAACTTCAATTAATATGATACATTGGAAAACATACTGCAAAGACTGGCTGGTCTGTTATATTAAAAAATATGCCATTAGCTGAACAATTACTAAAAGATGATGGTACACCAGAGCTTGGCAAATTTGCTCGGAATGTAGGAGCCAGCTAAACAAGTTATGAGCCAGGTTTTTCAACATCTAAAATACAATTCCTAAAGGTACACTATAGTCACCAGAACCACTACAGCTTAATGTAGTTGTTCTGAAGTCTATATCCCGTCCTTGCACGCTTTTCAATGTAAACATGGTGTTTTCAGATAAAAGTCAATGTTTACATTGCTGCCTAGTAACACCTCTAGTAACAGTCTCCCAGAGAGTTACTAGAGGTGCTTCCTGGGTCAGGACATACACAGACAAGCACAGCCCCTAGCTGACAGACACACAGAGACTCACTGACAGACACACACTCACAGAAAGACACACACACACTGACAGAGACACACTGATTTGTCACACACACACTGATACTGCAACACTCACAAATTATTTGTTTTATTTTAATGTGTCCACCCAGCCTCCCTACATTTGGTAGAGCTGGAGTAGATGCTCTACCTGGTGCCCAGTGGGGCTGCTGTAATCTCCCTGCTCTGCTCCTTAGAGCACAGTTTGGTGATGCTTGGGCTGGAGTGATATCAAATTCCAGGTCCCGGCATCACTGAAGGGTGCGCGAAGGAGCAGAGCAGGGAGATGACCGCTTCCTCGCCACCTCCACAATCAACCACCTCCCTGCCTCCCCCAGCTCTCCATGAGCCGGCTGCCCACCTGCCTGCCTTTGCTTCCAGGTAGTCAGTCAACGTGGGGGCCGAAAAGGCTCACAAATCCCAGGCCACGGTGACGTGGCACCTGGGATTTGTTGAGCCCTGTGGTAGACTTATGTATCTTTATGAGTGAAATACTTGTACTGTGTGAAGAAAAAAAATTTCTTGAATGCCTGGGTACCACATAGGCAAAGGACAAAACTGTAATCTGTTACATAGACTGCTGTAAAAATGTACCAAAAAATGAAGCCCTGATTTTCCATTTATTTCTTCATCTTTAAAAAAATATTGTGACAATTTTGGATGTGTAAAATTACAAGGCACAAGCGATTAAAGGAATACTGCGGAAAGGGATTTAGGAGTAATTATTTTAGATGACTTAAAGGTAGGCAGACAATGTAATAGAAAATCAAAAGAATACAGTATTACCAGTGGAACACGTACATAAAGAAATAAAACAAGAGATTCTCATACACCTTAGTGAGTACCCTTCGCCCTCACATCAAACAAAGTTTACATACAATATGGGGTGGAGTATCTTCTTGTTGAAAGCAAATATTGATATTGCCTAGAAATAGAACAGATAAAGACACATAATAGTGCAATATTGTCTAAATCTCAAATAGAATGAAAAGGAAATATGTGGAAATACACTCACAAAACAAGAGCCTATAAGATAAGGCTCAATTTTCCAGCGTTGTGGGATTAAGGATCCCACTACCTTCTTTATACTGCCAGGAGGTGGTGAATAATCCAAATGTCCTCTCTCAGGTGAGTATAAGTAATTAAAGTGCTTTATTAATAAAGTGCACAAATAGAATAAAAAACAAGACCTTACAATTGAAGGTGACCTTGTTGAGATCGTCTCTGGTTGCAAAACGCATTTCGCCTCATGTAGAGGCTTCCTCAGTTGCTCTAGTTGTTTGTTGTCAATGTTCTGTATTTATAACTTGTATTTCGCGCCCTTTTTCCTTGATCGCGGCACTTCCGCTTCCGCGTTCCATCGGTGGAACGCATTAGTTCGATCACTTCCGGTTTCGGCATTTGCGTTCCATCAGTGGAACGCATGCGTCCTTGTTCCGGTTCTCGTGCATTAGGACGCATCTATGCGTTCCATTTTACTTAGTTGGTTAGAGATAGTCCATTTATAAATAAGATTATTGACATATGATAAGAATAGCTCACAAAAATAGTACAAATGAATAAAAATGAGAAACAAGGGTTATATGAAAACATAAATAAGGTGTACAAATAACTCTGCTATATAAGGGAGACTTCTTACATAAACAATGAAGTTAATATAAGGACAAACATCTTAATTATTATGATTATTATAAGTCCTATTCTCTCATAGAACAAGAAAAGGGTGAATAAATATAAAATAATGGTATATAAAACATAAAATGCAGAAAAGCAAGATAACCCCTAAATAAAATCATAAATTAAGATAATAAAATGTAATAAATTACATAATATGTTATAAGAAATCTAAGTGCATAAAAAGTGGCAAACCTCAAGAATTAAAATTTAAAAATCTGAATGCTATTAAAAATGGCAGACCTCAAAATCTAAATTTAAGCCATAAGGAATAAGAGTTTTAAAGGTATATATAAATTTCATTTCCTCTTTTCCTAATATTTTAATGTAATTGCCCCCTCTCCAATCTCGTTTCACTTCTTTGATTGCACAAAAAAATAGATTCTCTGGGTTTTGGTTGTGGGCATCTTTGAAATGTTGGGATACGCTGTGAGTTTCCAAACCATTCCTGATGTTACGAATATGTTCAGCGATCCTAACTTTTAGGGGTCTAATGGTTCTCCCTACATAAAGTAAATTGCAAGGGCATTTTAAAATATATATAATACCCTTAGAATGGCACGTAAGGTGATCCTTTAATAGTATATGGTTTCTGAATAATACTTTCTAGGTCTTCAAAATGTCTTTTTGTTTTTTTAGTTGTTCTGCATGGAAGACATGTGCCACAACCATAACATCCTTTGAGATCCTGAATAAAGTGCTTAGGTTTTGTGGGGTTTAAATGATTTTTAACTAAAATATTCTTAAAATTCTTGGCTCCTCTATATGTGATTCTAGGTTTTGTAGGTAAAATTTTGAATAAAATTGGGTCATCTTTTAGTAGCCAATCGTTATAAAAAACCCTACATATCTTAAAGATACGATTCATGTTTTACATATTTTAGAACAAACAAAATGGACAGAAGGCAACATATTAGTAACATGTGATGTTACTGCATTATATAGTATCATACCTCATGACAAAGGAATAGCAGCAGTGAAACATTTTTTAACAAAATCTGATTTTAAAGAAGAACAAATCCAGTATATTTTAGAAGGAATTTTATTAATCTTAACTCATAACTATTTTTGGTTCGAAAACACTTTCTCCCTCCAAATCTGTGGGACGACAATGGGCACCAAATTCACCCCGAGCTATGCCAACCTTTTTATGGCATTTTGGGAAGAGGCATTTGTACTACAAGGCCATTTGTGGGGGGCGAGTTTGGTGTCTTATTGCCGTTTTATAGACGATATTTTTTTCATATGGACTGGTACCACAGAGGCTTTAAAGGCATTCATTACATATCTCAACATTAATGATTATGGAATCAACTTAACCTGCAATTATAGTGAATCCAATATAAACTTTTTAGAGCTCGATATCAGAATTCAAGACACTGCGCTAGTCACTAGCAATCATTTTAAACCAGTGGATGCCAATAGTTACATTGACATTGTAGCGGATGGCACTGGGCTGTCCTGCAAATGTCTTTGAAATAACTGCATTCGTGTGATCTGCTAGTTTTCTATGTGTTTTAAAAGAATTGTATTCCTCTGATTGTTCGGTAGAATCATTCGAATAAACTAAGGGAATGAAACTACCGAACAATCAGACCTCCCCTGTGTTAAGTGTGTCCTCAATCACCCGTTGCAACATTGTTGCTAACGGGTAATTGACAAGTTAAGTAGCCGTCCTTTGTTCTCGGGGGTGGCTGCCATTCGACAAACGAGCACGTGGCGGCAGCCATTTTAAAACTCCCGAACAGCGGTGTTTTGCCGTTGAGTGTCTGGAACTCAAATCGGACACTCGACTAGGTGAACACCGCTGAAACCTCCACAAGCCCGGTCCGTTCGGTTCCAAACTACCGAACGGCCCCTCGTTCGGTAGATAGAAAGAACCGAACAAGGGGATTCAGGCGAACCCTCCCTAGCCTCTATAGCTAGAGGCTTTCGTGCAGTTTGTTCCCTTATTCCAGGACCGACCGCAGGGCCCATTCGCATGGAACTGTATTCGGCTATTTCAGTCAGTGCGGTCGGTCATTTTATTCCCTCCATAAATTTCCCGAACCCCTGGTCTGATCTGGGTGATTTTTGGATATGTTGTTCACCCAGATCAGGGCTATCAGGGGATGTAGGATTTAAAGGGGTACCCCTACGTTTAGGGGTACATCCAGAAACGGGGGGAATTGCTAGACTGGATAAGGGGATTATGATGCTGGCTGAGTGGAGGAGATGTGTGGGAGGTTACCAGGACAGGATTGGCTACTGTACTAATGAGTGTAAATCCCTCCCTTGCATGGGAGCATGCTTTAAAAGGCCACTGTGGATTAACGCTTTCAGTTCTGCTCCTGAAACTGTGTGTCGTCCAGTTATTGGGATTGCTGTGGGGATATTGCTGTTATTTTACCTGCTGGAAACCTTGCCTGTGGATTTATTATTTACTTGTTCCTGAGCCTCACTTGGATCATAAGCGGAGATAACCTGGGGAATATTGCATCTCCGCTACAGACATTAGCAGCTGCCACCACAAACCTTGGCTCCATAATGCTCCTAAGAGCCAATTCTTAAGGATCCGCCGTAATTGTAAATTAGATAGCGATTATTTAGAACAGGCTACATATATTAAACAACAGTTTATGGAAAAGGGGTATAATGAAATATCCTTAAATCAAGATTTAGAAGAGGTAGGAAAATTAAAAAGAAACCAACTTATCCAATACAAACCAAAGAAAACACAAAGTGACACTAATGAAGTTCCTTTTATTTGTGATTTTAACGGGCATAATAAACGTATATATAAACATATATATAAACAAACACTGGCACCTACTAAAAGATGACCCAATTTTATTCAAAATTTTACCTACAAAACCTAGAATCACATATAGAGGAGCCAAGAATTTTAAGAATATTTTAGTTAAAAATCATTTAAACCCCACAAAACCTAAGCACTTTATTCAGGATCTCAAAGGATGTTATGGTTGTGGCACATGTCTTCCATGCAGAACAACTAAAAAAACAAAAAGACATTTTGAAGACCTAGAAAGTATTATTCAGAAACCATATACTATTAAAGATCACCTTACGTGCCATTCTAAGGGTATTATATATATTTTAAAATGCCCTTGCAATTTACTTTATGTAGGGAGAACCATTAGACCCCTAAAAGTTAGGATCGCTGAACATATTCGTAACATCAGGAATGGTTTGGAAACTCACAGCGTATCCCAACATTTCAAAGATGCCCACAACCAAAACCCAGAGAATCTATTTTTTTGTGCAATCAAAGAAGTGAAACGAGATTGGAGAGGGGGCAATTACATTAAAATATTAGGAAAAGAGGAAATGAAATTTATATATACCTTTAAAACTCTTATTCCTTATGGCTTAAATTTAGATTTTGAGGTCTGCCATTTTTAATAGCATTCAGATTTTTACATTTTAATTCTTGAGGTTTGCCACTTTTTATGCACTTAGATTTCTTATAACATATTATGTAATTTATTACATTTTATTATCTTAATTTATGATTTTATTTAGGGGTTATCTTGCTTTTCTGCATTTTATGTTTTATATACCATTATTTTATATTTATTCACCCTTTTCTTGTTCTATGAGAGAATAGGACTTATAATAATCATAATAATTAAGATGTTTGTCCTTATATTAACTTCATTGTTTATGTAAGAAGTCTCCCTTATATAGCAGAGTTATTTGTACACCTTATTTATGTTTTCATATAATCCTTGTTTCTCATTTTTATTCATTTGTACTATTTTTGTGAGCTATTCTTATCATATGTCAATAATCTTATTTATAAATGGACTATCTCTAACCAACTAAGTAAAATGGAACGCATAGATGCGTCCTAATGCACGAGAACCGGAACAAGGACGCATGCGTTCCACCGATGGAACGCAAATGCCGAAACCGGAAGTGATCGAACTAATGCGTTCCACCGATGGAACGTGGAAGCGGAAGTGCCGCGATCAAGGAAAAAGGGCGCGAAATACAAGTTATAAATACAGAACATTGACAACAAACAACTAGAGCAACTGAGGAAGCCTCTACATGAGGCGAAACGCGTTTTGCAACCAGAGACTCTCTCAACAAGGTCACCTTCAATTGTAAGGTCTTGTTTTTTATTCTATTTGTGCACTTTATTAATAAAGCACTTTAATTACTTATACTCACCTGAGAGGGGACATTTGGATTATTCACCACCTCCTGGCAGTATAAAGAAGGTAGTGGGATCCTTAATCCCACAACGCTGGAAAATTGAGCCTTATCTTATAGGCTCTTGTTTTGTGAGTGTATTTCCACATATTTCCTTTTCATTCTATTTGAGATTTAGACAATATTGCACTATTATGTGTCTTTATCTGTTCTATTTCTAGGCAATATCAATATTTGCTTTCAACAAGAAGATACTCCACCCCATATTGTATGTAGACAATGTAATAGAGCAGCAGGAAATGCTAGACGAATGCTTGGTTGTATAGAGAGAGGTATTAGCAGTAGAAAGAAAGAAGTGCTCATGTCATTGTACAGAACACTGGTGAGACCTCACTTGGAGTACTGTGCGCAAGACCATTCCTATCTGGAAGTATTACTTTACAAAGAGGGTAATGGACGCATGGTATAGACCTTCCTGCTGAAGTGGTAGAGGTTAACACAGTGAAGGAGTTTAAGCATGCGTGGGATAGACATAAGGCTATTGTAGACTTAAGTTAAGGCCAGGGACTAATGAAAGTATTTAGAAAATTCGGTAGACTAGATGGGACGAATGAAATGAAATGGCTGGCTGAAGTGGTAGAGGTTAACACAGTAAGGAGTTTAAGCATGCGTGGGATAGGCATATTAAATAACTATTTAGTAGCTATATCCCTGAAAACATGTATGCGTTTATTATGTTTATTTTCTCATTGAGGGTATATTTAAAACAGCTTACAAAAGCTGCAGTTCTGCTGCATTTGCAAGACCTCCCCCTTAAACCAAGCCTAGACTTTCAGTGACTGTCCAATCACAGACTTTCCTGTCTCTTCACTGAGCTAAACAAACCAGGAAGTAATAGGACTTGTTGTCTGCTTGAAACTCAAACGGTGTATTAAGGTTAATTTATATATAAAAAAAAGTGCCAATCAAACTTGCCCTATTTCTTTTTTATTTTAAAAAGAGGATGCACTCTTTGCATATAAAGCATTCCAGCATGCTAAAGTGCTTTAGGGTTCTGGAAGGGATGCAACGTGGTGGCTGATGGAGTTGAAGCTAAAAAAAATCTATATATATATATATATATCATAGGATCTCCCCTGCTGGTCCATGCAGGGCCGGCGCTATCCGAGATCAAAGTTCTCCTTCACCAGCCCACAGGCACTAAAATGGCCAACTGGAGGAGAGGGACGAGAGAGAGGACCAGAACCACTTTAGCGTGCTAGAGTTCACTTACCATGAGGACCACCAGAGTTTCTCCACCGGACCACCAGGGCTGGCAGCAAGGTCCCCCCTTCATGCAGCTTTTGTTTTCTTTTTTTGTTAAAATTTAATTTAATTTTTTTTCATATATATGCTTTTATTTGACCACACTGCACACCACACACACTGCAAACCCCCCCCCCCCACACACACACACACACACTGCTCCCCTCAAACATACACTGCTCCTCTCACACGACTCTGAATCCTCTACAAACACAAACTAAATCTTCTATACACACTTTGGGTTCTATACACAATAGATCTCCTATAGGCACACACTGCACACAGTCTACATTATGACATACACACTCTGGATTCCCTATGCACACACTAGATATCCTGTAAGCATTAAGCAAACACACAGTAACACACACAACACATCTCCTTTACTCAATAATTTCTTGGCTATTTTGTCCTTATGGAGACACCAGAGACAAGTCACAAGCAAACTTCGCATAAGCATGTTAAAGGGACACTATAGTCACCAGAACAACTAGGGCTTATTGAATTTATTCTGGTGAGTAGAATCATTACCTTAAGACTTTTTGCTGTAAACACTGTCTTTTTAGAGAAAATGCAGTGTTTACATTACAGCCTAGGGATAACTTCACTAGCCACTCTTTAGATAGCTGTTAGAGATCCTTTCTGGATCGTGACTGCCTAAAATGCATCCAAACAGTCAGTGTCTCCACCCTCTGCATGCAGACACTGAAATTTCCTCATAGAGATTCATTGATTCAATTCATCTCTATGATGAGATCCTGATTGGCCAGGGCTGTGTTTGAATCATGCTGGCTCTGCCCCTGATCTGCCTCCTTGTCAGTCTAAGCCAAACCTATGGGGAAGCATTGTGATTGGATCAGGCTACCACATGTCAGCAGACTGCTTGTTTTTCTGAGTCTAACAGCATGCAGATTTACAGCTTCAGGCTTGAATACAGTAAGATTTTGCTATTTTTAGGGAGGCATGAGGGGCCCAGGGGGGCTAGATGGTGGTGTTAACACTATAGGGTTAGGAATACATGTTTGTGTTCCTGACCCTATAGTGATCCTTTAATAAACTTACTTGCGCTGCACAGAACAAATATAGGGCCCTTTTCTCATGTGGGAACTCTTCAGCAGGGCTCTGTACATGGGCTGCCCTGGAAGAGCATTGAACCAGTATGCTCACTTTGAGGGTGTGCTTGTCATGATTGGTGATGACAAATGTCCCCTTCTCGGTGGGCCACTGTGTTTAAAAAAAATGCTAGAGCTGATTTTTTTCCCCCAGTCCAACCTGGACTACTACTCTTTACATGCTCTTGATTTATACATAGGGAATTAAGTATGGAAAAAAGAATGTAGTAGAAAAAAAATGGTAAATGGTAATGGTAACACTGTGCAAATGATCTTTGCCTGGACTACTACTCTTTACATGCTCTTGATTTATACATAGGGAATTAAGTATGGAAAAAAGAATGTAGCAGAAAAAAAAATGGTATGGCCTGCCTGACAATTAAGTTAGTTAGGTGAAGATGACTTTGCACACTGTGCAAATGATCTTGCTGCTTCGGTCTCTCAAACACTGATGCATGTCCCCTTTCTTTTAAACTCACTACATCCACCTATTCTCCTATTCAGATTCCTGCATACCAGGAATCTGCCTGCTAGTAAGAAGGTAAAGAGACAAGCAAGTGCTAGGGGAGGGTCCCCAGAAAGTGTAGAGCAAGTACATATTTAGTTTTTGCTGCAAGATCAGGGCACTGTCTGCATATTAGTTGGCCAGGTCTGCATGATTGGCAGGCAACCTAACATGCATTCATGCCAGGCTGACCTTCCAATTCTTCGAGCAGACCCACCCCCTTTCTGGGCATGACTGCCCATTTTGACAGTGCTGGTTACATGATTTGCTTCACTGGCTCACACTTTTAACCCACCCACTAATGTCTTCCTTCACTGCTGTTGGGGGGTATGGATTTGATTGATAGATGAGTTTAGCATAGGGTATGTGTTCTCTTATAGCTGTATCCTGGGAATTTCCCTCCAGCATCACTGCCACCAGATTCATGACGCTTGGGAGGCACAAATGTTTTAGTGTTTTCAGTCTAGCAGATTCTGTAATTAGGCCCATCATAATTGACAGCACCATGTCCAATAGTCTCTTAATCTGTCCCTGGATCTGGAGTGTCCCTTTAAGCTTAGTTTGTTCCCAGTGGGTGACTATTTATATAGCTGTTCAAATGAATAGTACATGATTAATAATTATAAGTGTATTTGTTAAAATAATACAAGGAAATCAAATTCTTTCACTAATATGAAAATACATACATGACTCCAGTGTCTGAAATGATAGCCAGTCAGTGAACGATGAAGCTCCCATTTCATTGGCACATTGCACACGGATACTGTGATTGGTCAACGGCTGAAGATCGTCCACAATGGTGATAAATGGCGGGACTGAGACGAGTTGAGAGTAAGCTGTGGCATCATATGATACCTATGAAAAAAAACCAATGTAAAACAAAAAAATATTTTTAAAAATCCAAAAACGTTCAATTATATTTTCAAAGAAAAACAATCTTGCACACAGTGGTTCTATTGTTAACCATAATACATTATCAGGACATTCAACGCCAGCCTGTCTTTAATGTCATTAGGACAGCATAGATTATCCAGTAATATTTTTAGGAGCAGGGTTATATCCCTGCTTGCACTGGAGAGACACAGGTATCAATCAATATAGTTGAACCCCCCTCTGTCAACTGGGACCCTATTTATCAGCCGAGACTAACTGATGAACTCTATGCTCATACAGCCCTTAAAACAATCACACTCATTCACAGTGATTATCTTGGAATGGGAGCTCCCTGTATGTCCTCTGCCGACAGTAATCAACGCTAGGCTGTGCCTGCTGCCCAGCACCAATCACTATTTGATCAGCAGAGACAGAATGCAGAAGTTGCAGTCTGAGAGCAAGATCTCCCTCTCATGCTACAGCAGGGCTGGACTGGCCCACCAGGATACTGGGAAATTTCCCGGTGGGCTGCGACACCTGGGGCTGGAGATAATGCCATTTAAATTATTTTCCACTCGTGACAGTCTGTGTCAGTCCGAGGGAATTAAGGAGGGAATAAAGGACTGCCTCAATTAATATTTTTGTTCTGTATTTACAGAAGAAAATGAAGGAAAGGGACCTCAGTTGAGAAAAAGGATAAATGAGTCATTTATTACACGTGAGTTTACAGAGGAAGAGGTTCTATTTCAACTGTTAAAAGTAAAGACAAATATCAGTGTATCAGTAATGGGACCTGATGGAATACACCCAAATCTATTAAAAGAGCTTAGTGGTGTACTAGCAAAACCATTAACAGATTTATTTAACCAATCATTGTTAACAGGAGTAGTCCCAGAAGATTGGAAGTTAGCGAATGTTGTGCCCATTTACAAGAAAGGTAATAGGGAGGAGTCGGGCAACTATAGGCCAGTAAGCCTTACTTCAGTAGTGGGGAAAGTGATGGAAACCATGTTAAAGGATAGGAATGATGAACATCTAAAAACACATGGATTTCAAGATCAGAGACAACATGGGTTTACTTCAGGGAGATCATGCCAAACTAATCTTATTGATTTTTTTGATTGGGTAACTAAAATTATAGATCAGGGTGGTGCAGTAGACATTGCTTACCTAGATTTCAGTAAGGCTTTTGACACTGTTGCACATAGAAGGCTTATCAATAAACTGCAATCTTTAAGTTTGGATTCCAATATTGTTGAATGGGTAAGGCAGTGGCTGAGTGACAGGCAACAGAGGGTTGTAGTTAATGGAATATATTCGAAGCTTGGACTTGTCACCAGTGGGGTACCTCAGGGATCTGTACTTGGACCCATTCTCTTTAATATTTTTATTAGTGATATTGCAGAAGGTCTTGATGGTAAGGTATGTCTTTTTGCTGATGATACTAAGATATGTAACAGGGTTGATGTTCCAGGAGGGATAAGCCAAATGGCAAATGATTTAGGTAAACTAGAAAAATGGTCAGAATTGTGGCAACTGACATTTAATGTGGATAAGTGCAAGATAATGCATCTTGGACGTAAAAACCCAAGGGCAGAGTACAGAATATTTGATAGAGTCCTAACCTCAACATATGAGGAAAGGGATTTAGGGGTGATTATTTCTGATGACTTAAAGGTAGGCAGACAATGTAATAGAGCAGCAGGAAATGCTAGCAGAATGCTTGGTTGTATAGGGAGAGGTATTAGCAGTAGAAAGAGGGAAGTGCTCATGCCATTGTACAGAACACTGGTGAGACCTCACTTGGAGTATTGTACACAGTACTGGAGACCGTATCTTCAGAAGGATATTGATACCTTAGAGAGGGTTCAGAGAAGGGCTACTAAACTGGTTCATGGATTGCGGGATAAAACTTACCAGGAAAGGTTAAAGGATCTTAACATGTATAGCTTGGAGGAAAGACGAGACAGGGGGGATATGATAGAAACATTTAAATATATAAAGGGAATCAACACAGTAAAGGAGGAGACTATATTTAAAAGAAGAAAAACTACCACAACAAGAGGACATAGTCTTAAATTAGAGGGACAAAGGTTTAAAAATAATATCAGGAAGTATTACTTTACTGAGAGGGTAGTGGATGCATGGAATAGTCTTCCAGCTGAAGTGGTAGAGGTTAACACAGTAAAGGAGTTTAAGCATGCGTGGGATAGGCATAAGGCTATCCTAACTATAAGATAAGGCTAGGAACTAATGAAAGTATTTAGAAAATTGGGCAGACTAGATGGGCCGAATGGTTCTTATCTGCCGTCACATTCTATGTGTCTAAGGAGGGAGGTGCTGGAGTAGCTGTTGTGGCTGTATTTAGACTGCCAGTGGACGGCTCCCTTCACAATTTTCTGCAATTCTGTGTCCATGCTCCACACGTGCATTCAAGCCCCACTTCCTGCATGCAAGCCAGCTTGTCCGTAGTGAGCTTGTCTGTAGTGAGCTTGTGTGTGTATCAGTAAGCTTGTCTGTAGTGAGCATGTGTGTGTCTGAACTTGTCTGTAGTGAGCATATGTGTGTGACACTGAGTTTGTCTGTAGTGAGCATGTGTATCAGTAAGCTTGTCTGTAGTGAGCATGTGTGTGTCTGTGAACTTGTCTGTAGTGAGCATATGTGTGTGACACTGAGTTTGTCTGTAGTGAGCATGTGTATCAGTAAGCTTGTCTGTAGTGAGTGTGTGTCAGTGAGCTTGTCTGCAGTGAGCATGTGTGTGAGACATTGAGCTTGTCTATAGTAAGCATGTGTGTGTGCCTTTAGTGAGCGTGTGTGTCAGTGAGCTTGTGTGTATTGAGCATGTGTGTGTCAGTGAGCTTGTCTGTAGTATTCACAGGGCCGTCTTTAATGTGGGGCAAACAGGGCAGCTGCCCTGGGCCCAGTAACTTCAGGAGGGCCCAAAGCAGCTGCCCTGTGGGCCCCTCTGCCCTCAATAATTCTCCCCCTGCAATTTCCGCCAACCGGGGGCCCACATACTAAGTAGGCCCACCGGGTGGCTCATGCACTTATGGCCACCCGGTGGGCTTGTTTTTAGCAGGGGAGAAGTCTCGCGCTGTAGCCCTTTAACAGCGCGACCGGCCCCTTGCTTTTTGGCAGCCCTCTGGGAGGAAGTGACAGCCGCAAGTGTTATGTTTCAGGAATGTTAGACAAAAATGGAGGAACACAACTGCAGAATTAAGAAAAGCAAAAATAATTTACTTAGGATTTCTTGAGAGATTTTATTTTATCTTTAGTGAAATTAAGTTGAAGACAAATTATTATTTAATTGCAGTTTTGACATGAAGTAAAAAAAAAAAGACGTTTGACCAAAATTCTGGATGTAATAAAAAAATAAATAAAAAAATAACAATGTCCTCACTTATGCGAATTAGTAATTAGACTGCAGCATAGGAGTAAATGTTGAATAGATTGTATAAATGTAACAATTCTGTAAGTAGTAGCAGAAGTTCTTAATAACTTGATTAGTAGATGATAATTGGCACATATAATTTGATTTAGTCTTATATGCAAAGTTGTAGAAATATTAGATTTGATAAGTGGCACATAGAAATTGATTATCCTTATATGCAGAGTTGCAGCAATAATTAGAATTGATAAGTGGCACATAGAATATGATTTAGCCTTATATGCAGAGCTGCAACAATAAGTAAATTGATAGAAGATAATTAGTGATACTTATGGTTTCTCTTGAATTTCCTGAAGATGAAGTAGAATTTGAAGGGCTTAGTATATCCAGGTATTTTAGTAGTACAATCCAGTTTGTTTGAGGGTTCATGTATTCAGGAGTCCGTTCCGGTATATTAGAAGATGATGACAGCGTGGAATTTGTATTCTAACAAACGAGAGAAAACTCAGCCAGGAGAACGAGGTCTTGGAAGCCTAATGAAGTAAGAGGTAGCTCAGCGTAGAGTCCGAGGTCGGGACAAAATCACTCAACAATTTTGAGTTTGGCGCGGCTTCCCTATAAGGCAGGTAAGTGGAGCGTCATCTGAATGGGAGGAGCTTACTTCCAAATGTGGAAGTAACCTCGGGGGAGCGGAGTCACGGTAAGCTATGACACGAGTCACTTCCTCCCATAAAGAGAGTAGTCGTGCAGGAGGGAGCAGAAAAAGCTGCACGGGAGGGAGGAGGAGAAGAAGGCTCCTCACTCCCATCAGCCACAGGCACCACACTGGACACCAGGGAAGCCACCCACCAGAAAAGGGTAGGAAACAAGAGGGTGGGTTTAAAAATTAAAATTTTACATGTATGTCTGTCTGTGTGTGTGTCTGTGTGTGTCACTGGCTTGCTCCTCTTCCTGAGTTGTGTTTCAAAGCTGTTGTATAAAGCAGACACAAACTCCAAGGAATCCATGTATAAAGTACATTATGAAGTTCTTTGTGGTTCTTTGTTGAGCTCATTTGCATACACCTACCCAGAATTCCTTACAGTAGTGAGAGCACTGTTAAAGTGAAATTTCTCTGGGAAAAGCAAGTCTTATGGCTTGACTGGTGTGTGTATTTGTGTTTAGAAATGTATTTTATATATATATATATATATATATATATATATTTGTAGTCGGGGACCAAAGCCTTATCTATGAGAAGTTAGATATATGAGCAAGTCGGTTGTGGTGTGCTGAAAACGACGTATCGGGTAGGCCTGTAATAAAAGAGGGCCCACCTGTAATAGTAATATGTATAATGGGAGAGGTGGGAGGGATGAACCCGGCAGCATCAGCCCTGTGGTGTAGGGGGCCTGAGTTTAAATAGCCGGGTAACCCCTCACACATCTTCAGGCTCCGCCTTCCAGTTTGTAGTCAGGGACCAAAGCTGTATCTATGATAAGTTAGATATATGAGCAAGTCGGTTGTGGTGTGCCGAAACCGACCTATCGGGTAGGCCTGTAATAAAAGAGGGCAAAAATTTAATAAAATAACCTTATTACATATCTCTACGTAGAAAGATTCATAAAGGTTTGTCTACACAAGTCTAGCTCTGGTTGTGGTATGTATCTAGTAATACACTGCAGATTTCCAGCATCCTAATGTTTATGATGTGAGCAGGGACATTTGTCTAGAAGCAGCTGATGCTGCCCAGATTCTGAACGAATGTCCCGAAAAGGTATTGTGGTTGAGTCCCCAGCTAGCTTACAGTGTTCTGAGATACATTATGAATTTAGCTGTAGTGAGTGGTTTGCCCAGCAGTGTAAATAGGGGCATATTGAGGTTTAGTCCAGTGAGTGATAACCTAGAAAGGTCTGGCATTTTGACCGGGCACCTTATTGTCCGTAGGATAGTACCTTATCTCCGTACGTTCATCACGTGGTATGAGGATGTGAACTGTTTGATACTAGGATAGGCACTTAAGATACGGTGTTGTATTCCAGTCAGGCCTGTTGTTGGCTGCTGGGTGGGCTTTGAAGAAGTCTTGTAAATTAGAGCGAGAAAATGTCAGCTGCTTGTACATACAACTGGGAATTTGTGCCCACTTTATGCGAAATTATAGTGTTGCTGCTTACCAGGTGAGTTGTCTAATAAGCCATGATTGTCAAGGATGAGGATCTGCCTTTATTGATGGTATCGCAGGCTGCTCCATTGTCAGAGAAGCACTTGACAGTTTTCCCTATCCACTCATACCCCCAGGCCTTGTAGGCAGCACTATGGGGTAGATTCCAAACAATGCTAAGGAGGAATGGAAAGATTTTAACCAAGAGTCTCACCTGGCCAGGAATCTCAGAACCAAAAATCACCAAATTGACTGTGAAACCAATGAGTGCGGCTGCATTGGTCCATGTAACTGGGGAATTTTGAGAAATGGCGGGAATAACCTGGTCTACTATTCCAGTGTGGTATGAACCTGAGCCATATGTGTAGGTCTGCTTTAGTAAGCACAACTAGTGCCAAAATGCAACTGTCAGTGGGAAGAAGACACAGTGGTCGGGAAATAAATGTGCAGCCCTGAGGAATAATTCTCATGACAAAGTTCAACATGCCCAGTAAGGACATAGATCCCCCCAGGTACACGTGCTCTTCACAAGAAAAAGGTTCCCTGGACTCTGTTGCGCTGTACCTTCTCTGTAGGTGGACATGTTCTGTAGTGTGAGAGGGTCAAGGTGAATGCCTAAGAAGATCAGTTTGTGAAAGTGGAACCCCTAGTGGTAAAAAAGTGCCATTGTCTGTGAATACTAACCAGAGTGGAGTGAGGGTGTTATATCGTGAGGAAGTCATCTAAGAAACCGGGTGACTGCAGGACATTCGCTCATATTGAGTGGTAGCCAACATAGTGTGTTAGCAAATAAGAAACAGCTTGGGGTTACTCTTTGTTCTAAAAGTTAAACGTTTGGGAAAGTAATCCCTCCACAAAATGCCATGAACATGTCCTTGGGATGGCTGAATAGGTAGAAGCTTGGAGGCGTTGTAAATTTCTGTCATGCCCACCCAAGCTCTAGTCATCCCCTATGGCATAGTGCTGGGAGAATTCCTTAGAGGAAATCAATGAGTTGAGGTTAGGGGTGGTTAATTAATATGGGTTGTCAAATACCTTCTTAAGCAACGTGATTGTGTTGCGGGGTCTATTAATGTGGACTGAAGGTTCTGACACTCATGAATACCGGACGGGAGTGTGACCAGACCTGTCTCTAAGTGGTGTGTAAAAACCTTGATGTAGCGGTCGACTAAGTGACAGGAAGGGTGTGCTTGGATGTATAGCTCCAGGTTGTCGATGCAAACCTTCTCTATGGTGAGGAGAAGTAGAGTCACTTCCGTCACGAAAAGACTGAAGGCCAGGATGAATTCTGGGATAGTGAGTTTCTGATTGAGTCTAGGATTCTGGTCTATAGAATGACGGACAGATTATCGTAGTAGTAGTAAGACTTGCTAAGACACTGTGGGAGGCAATCAGTAAGGAGACTAAACTAACCCTTCCAGATGTCTTTGCGTTTGGTCAGGGACACGAAGTACACAGGAGTGACAATGTAAACAGATATGCTAAGGGCGGGATTTGAAGGGATAACATAACCATGAGAGGGATTTAGGAGCCCTGTGGCTGGATCGTGCGTCAGTGACTGTGGAGATTCCAGTCTCTCTAGTCCATCGTTGATGTTTTGTATGGAGGCAAGTAGAGTGGATATCAACTGCTTGACTTCATTGTAGTTATCCAGATTACCTGACTGCAAGCTAGTGCCCGGCTGAGGTGTACCGGTAATTTGAGCAGAAGTTTATATAGTTTGGTTTGTAAACTGTGGCCGGGAATGGAATCCATAAATGCCGTGGTACAGCTTGTTAATATTAGGATGGTCCAGGAATGTTGGGAACCAGGGTTAGTAGGCTCCAGATAGTCTGCAGGGGAGCTAGGCCCAGCCGGGTGGGAAGTAAGGTTGGGGTATGGGCAGTGAGGTCCCTGAGACACGCTGAGACCCAAATAGGAGTGGGGTGAGCACAACAAATAATAGCGTGATTCTGTGTCAACTGGCTCTAGCTAAAGCTAAAGGCGAAGAATTTATCTCAACTATCAGGAGGGTGAGGCCCTTAACGTCAAGCCGACAGAGGCTCTACCTATGATTTGGCCCAGTGGGCAGGGGCCACTGAAAGATGTGGCGGGAACGTTGGCCTCTCGGGGACTGTAAAAAAGAGTCATTATAAGAAGCTGTGCTGAGTGAGGCCTTTACTGGTAGCCCAAAGAGGTTGATGTGAGGCGTTAGCTATGCGTTGGGCCGAGGGGCGTATATGCGGATGAAGATGGGTGTTGGCCTCACGGAATTGATAATGAGGAGGCTAGTTACTGGCTTAGCTGGGAACCAGACCGCCAGTTGACATACCCGATCTGCGAATGGGACGGGTGATGGGTAGTAGCAAGCTGGGTAAATGTACCTTGCTTGGGGTAGAATGAGGTTTCCTTGCCAGAGGAATGAGATACTGGAGAACCTAGAGGGAAAATTATGGTGGGAGGCCAGTTGGAACTGGAATTGGGCTTGACTTACTATGAATAAAAATATGCTTGTATCATGGGGGTGGTTGTTCTTGAGGATGGGCTATGAGTAGGTAACCTGAGGACATAGCCATTGGAATCCAGACCCTACCATGGTGGGTACAAGATTCATAGGACATAAATAAAATATCCCTATAAGGATATATAAGTGAGTAGGGTCAGGATCCTAGGCCACTACCAGAGACTGTGGGGGAGTGTTTAACCGATACTGTGACAATAATGGGGAATAGGCAGAGTCATGAGTGACCGCTAATTGGTCCTGTGACTTCTGTAGCTAAAATACATATAGGGTGATATGAAATACCAAGCTATGAGGGTAGTGTGAGCTTTCCTGGTAGGACTTAGAATATTTAATTATATGGTCGTGACAGCATGGGAAAGGGGTATACGTGTGGGGAATTAAGGATACCCGGGCGTGAGCCTGTGTATGGCCTGGCGGAGGAATTACGTGCCAGCGTTGGCTGATGTAACAGTTAGAGTGGAGTTGATGTAGGTTTAGTGAAGCCATGCCTAAATAGCAAGGGTTGGTTAGGATGAAGAATTTCATTGAGTAGAATATAACAGCGATGAGAAAATAACCTTTAGTGCATAATACGTGATTATTTGACATAGAGTCAAGGGGATTATACATGACAATACATATACTGAACATAGGAGTGTGGCGTGTTACTAAAAAGGTTTAGAGAATAGGTGGTCGTGCTCCAAATAAGTAAAATACCTATCATGGGAGCAAATATACAGATTGGCCATAACACATGGTAACAAATGTGAACGTGATGAATGCCTCAGAACAGTACCAAGTCCATAAGTGATAGAATAAGACATTGCAATATATGATGGAAATGCTATATACGTAGTGAATACTAAACGCGTACCAGAGCTGAACTAGTAATGGGAAACTGAAAATATCCGTGCACAATCGTAAATAAAAACAAGAAACATAGCAAACATAACCGAACTACAGGGGGCATGTAAGGACAATTAGTAGCAGGCTAAATATATTTCAAAAGAACCTGAACATTATATGTATCAGGGAACAGTGTAAAACTAACGAATGGGTACTATGATTGTAGTGGCCACTAGATGGTAGCATGTAACTGAGATAGATTGGAGACTAGTTCGGTAGAAATTGGACGAAAGGAAACTAACGAAATGGGAATGGAACAAAGAGCAGGCAGGAGTAGGCGACCTGACTTAAGTCCTGAACGGGGAAAAGGTCCGGAATGGACGGTATGTAAGGACATAAACGTGTGAACATTTGTGTTTGTACATGGATTTAGCCCGTACGGGCAGACTCGCAGTTCGTAGATTTGACTGATACAGGAAGCAAACAAATTGACCCAGAAGCTGCGGTGAGGTGAAAGGTCAGCTATGCGGCTGGAAAGTACCCAGACTCGGCGGACTTGCAGGTTTGGTTCAGGAAAAGGCATTGGAAGCCGGGAAGGGAACAAAGGGCCATTTCTGGAGAGGAGGTGAGTAGTCTCTGACCGCATGTGGCTGGGAGTTGTTGGAGCAGGGAGAACTTGGTCCGATCGGCATTGGGAGTCTCTGACCGCATGTGGCTAGAACAGCATGATGGGAGTTGATGGAGCAGGGAGAACTTGGTCCGATCGACGTGGTAGGCCCAGACCAGCTTGTTTGGAGTTTTAGGCAGTCTGCATCGATGACCTTTGAACCGGAAGTAGAAATGAACCCGGCAGCATCAGCCCTGTGGTGTGGGGGGGCCTGAGTTTAAATAGCCAGGTAACCCCTCCCACAACGTCAGGCTCCGCCTTCATATATATACACACACAGTATCTCACAAAAGTGAGTACATCCCTCACATTTTTGTAATTATTTTATTATACCTCTTCATGTGACAACACTGAAGAAATGTATCTTTTGATATTGCATTGGTGGATTCAGTGGTGTCCATCCTTTACACGGGGTGCCTCCTTGGTGGAAGGTTGGATCATTCATGCGGAACTCGAGTGCAGGGTATACTGTTTCTGTCTGACAATTTTCATCACTGCACCCTAGTACCGGACGCATAGCCCGGAACCAGAAGTAGACGCGCTGCAATAGTGCGAATATGGAGTCCATTGTGGATGGGAACACTACCTTAGGAGTCTACTCGTACAGTACAGAAGATGCCGACCATATTCTGGCAGGTATTCATAATGACGGGGGATTTTTTAACTCTGCTGGTGATAAAGATTTAATTGGAAAAATGCCGTAAAAAATTGACAAACTGCAAGTTACATTGTATTACACTAGCTGAATACTTTAAAACTAAACGTGTACCATGTGGTTTGTGTATTAAATTATGACCTAATTTACTTGCAAATAATATAGAATACTGCAAGAGATTTGAGCAGATCTTGAATAAATGTTCTTTTGACATTATTTTAGTTACTATTGAATTTTTGCAAAAAGACATTAAATTAAAAATGAAATTACACATATACAAAATCAACTTAATACCATGATGTCTCTTGAAAATCTGAATGCTCTTAATAACAAATTGAACAATATAATTTGGAAGTCGAGCAAAGGAAAAGATCAAAATTTATTAGAGACGTTGAGGATTATGCTAATTATAGAGTGTATAAATGGACGAATGAGAGGAGCCGGGAACACCTTTATAAGAGACGGGTTACTTGGCAGCCACGACATAACGCATACACCACCAGGAGTTCTTCGGCCTCGGGCACAACTGACTTCAGATGATCAAATGTCCATAAAACACAATACTCTAATTCTTGTTTAGCCATAGACCAATGGAACGATCAAGGAAGAGAAAAACGAGACACAGTAAACCATGATCAATCAACCAGACCAAAGGTCAGATTGAATCCAGACCGGGAGAAGAAAACATACCAACCCGGGATGTACAATCCCAGCAGAAGGACTTAACAGTGGTGAATATCTCTAACACCATATTAAAAGAGAATGAGCTTGTGGTACTTACTAAAGGACTTTCTTTTTCTCATACTGCTGATTCTAACTCATTTGATTTATTTCTTAGTACTGAATGGTTTCTTAGATCTATTAACTTAAAAATCTTTTTTTTTATTTATTTTTTTATAAACAACATAGAGATAACAGTGATGAATTACCTCAGAACCCAGGTGCTCTGATTGCTAAAGAACTTCGGTTATGGAATCATAATACTTTTTGTCCTCCCATGGCACCAGAGGTAAAGGTTTTCTAGAAAGTTAATCCATAGAGATATGGAAAACTTGGATACTCTCGCTCGTGACCATTACGGCTCCAACCTTACAATAGCCGAACGTCTAGCCTTATTATCTCTTAAGAATAATTATGATCTTATCATTAAAGTGGCTGATAAGGGTGGAGCCGTGGTGGTCATGAGTAGAGGTGATTACATCAAGGAAGTTGAATGCCAGTTGAGAGATAATAGTACCTATGAAGTTTGCCCCAGGGATCCTACACTTTCTCTCTTATTAGGGAGATTAATTTAATTATTGAAGAGGCAGCTTGTAATTAAGTTTAAAAATGTTTCTTTCAAAAGAACATCCCATCATGCCCACATTTTACATATTACCTAAGATACACAAGAGGTTGGTAGATCCTCAGGGTAGACCGATAGTGGCCAGCAGTGATTCTACACTGCAGCCACTTTCGGTCTTCCTGGACAGAGTCCTACAGCCTTTTGTGAGTGAAGCCAGATCATATTTACTAGACAGTAATGATGTCCTTTGGAAATTGAGAACTGTTAAAATCAATACCCCCTGTATAGTATTCACGTGGGACATAGTAATCATAGTAAGAAATTATTCTTAAGAGATAATACCTCTATTCCTGTTGAGACAGGCCTGAAGACCATTCCAGATGTTCTAAGTAAGAGTCAATATACCAACACACAAATTAAGTTTTTTTATGTCTATTTTTAATTTGTTGTTACATAGGAATAATTTTTTGTTAAGAGACAGTTACTACAGACAACTCAGGGGAACCACCATGGGTTCGAATATGGCCCCATCATATGCCAACCTGTTCATGGATGGTTTCAAAATCAGAGACATGTATGCGCATGATTTATTAATTGCACATGTGCGTGTCTGGTGGAGATTAATCGATGTGTTTGGCAAATGGTGTGGCATCAGGGAAGAATTGGATTCATTCCATCGTGACATGAATGCAATTTGTGGTGACATCCAGTTCACTGTGGACTGTAGTGAAGTCATGATCAACTTTCTAGACCTTAATATCACACGTCAGGGTGATGGTTTTCTGACAGACCTTTATATTAAGCTTACAGACAGGACTAGCTTGTTGGAATTTACTAGTTTTCATCCACAACGGACCATCCATGCTCTTCCACGCAGTCAATATGTAAGAGTAGCTAGAAATGTGTCAGACCCAATAACTCGACAACAGAGACTCAATAAGATGAGCAATAGATTCCTTAGTCGGGGGTATCCAGCCAAACTCCTTAATTCTGAGAAAGAAAAAGTATTGAATGAGGAGAGGGATTCCCTATTGAAAGCTAAACAGAAAACATCTAATAATCAGATTCAGATACCTTTTGTATCCACTTATAATCTAAATAGCAACAGAGTGGCAATTATTATTTGCTCTCATTGGGGGATCCTAAAGAGGTCTTTCCCCAATATTCTGGAATTTCAATCCACTCCATTATTTTCATATAAAAGACCTCAGAATATTATAAACACACTAGTTCAAGCTGATATTGGACCCTTCAAACATAGAAAACAGAGATTTCTTTCAACTCCGGTTTATGGTACATTTCCGTCCCACACCTGTAACTAATGCGACTCATTCATTAGAGGTGACACATTTTTCCATCCTCAAACAGGTCGGCCATATAACATTAAACATTACTTTACATGTGAATCAACCGATGTTGTTTATGCCCTTAAGTGTCAATGTGGCCTTCTCTATATAGGAGAGACCACAATGAAGGTGTGAGAGACTTAATAAGCAGACATCCACAATTAGAACGAAACAGAAAGAACTCCCTATACCTGCTCATTTTCTGGAATTTAACCACAATATATTTTCCAACTGCACTCTCAAGTTATTGATCATGTGCCTCCATTAAGGAGAGGTGGTAATAGTCAGGGCTTACTTAAAAAGAAAGAATCATTTTGGATTCACACATTAGACCCTTTATGGCCTAAGGGACTTAATAGGGAGTTTTCCTTAACTTCTCTCTTGTTAATATGTACAGTTGCAAGAAAAAGTATGTGAACCCTTTGGAATGATATGGATTTCTGCACAAATTGGTCATAAAATGTGATCTGATCATCATCTAAGTCACAACAATAGACAATCACAGTCTGCTTAAACTAATAACACACGAAGAATGAAATGTTGCCATGTTTTATTAATTTCAGAATTTTCTCTTCTCTTGATTTCTCAGTGCTTCTCAAAGTAACATCGCACCTTCTTGTGCCCACATGGTATGTGGTAGCTACACATGAGGAATGTTCATGTTTGCACATGTGATTTTGTTATCATCTATATGTATTTTATTTGTATTCATTACTGTATTTTTCTTTCTGGCTGGATCTTGTGGTTTTTTGATTCTCCAGATAAGTTGTAATAACATGATGTCTTTATCCATTAAGATTCCCTTTCATTATGGGTTATTTGAAGGCAAACTTATCTTCCTTTATGCTTTATTATGGTTTCATAAATATTGTACTTTCAATTCAATCACTGACATTTTGCTTGCATCATGGATTATCATACCCCAGTTTAATTTGCTGTATTAGATAGGACATCTGATTGTCTCAAGTTATAGAATATTAAATTATAGATTTTTATGTTACTATATAATTGGTTACTGTACCTTTAAGATCCTGATACTTTGTTCAAGCAGACTCCATGTCTTGTTTTATATGTCACTTATGCATATGTCTTAAACTGTGATGATATTTTTCAATTAACTTAATTTGGCTTGGGGTTATTTTAACACTTCTGTAATGTTGTATCCCTTATGCATGATTAAGGCTCTGTTGAGCCAAAACATCGCACTTATTTTTTTTGTGAGGTGGTAAACCCATGAATAAACTTACCTTCATTATCCTGGAATGCTACCTGTGTTCCTCTTCTTTTGATATTACATTGGTGGATTCAGTGGTGTCCATCCTTAACACGGGGCACCTCCTTAGTGGAAGGGCAGAGCATTCATGCGGAACTTGAGTGCAGGGTATACTGTTTCTGTCTAACACTAAAGAAATGACTCTCTGCTACAATGTAAAGTACTAAGTGTACATCCTGTATAACAGTGTACATTTGCTGTCCCCTCAAAATAACAACACACACTCATTAATGTCTAAACCATTGGCAACAAAAGTGAGTACACCCCTAAGTGGAAATGTCCAAATTGGGCTCAAAGTGTCAATATTTTGTATGGCCACCATTATTTACAAGCACTGCCTTATCCCTCATGAGCATGGAGTTCAGCAGAGTTTCACATGTTGCCACTGGAGTCCTCTTCCACTCCTCCATGACAATATCATGGAGCTGGTGGATGTTAGAGACCTTGCGCTCCCCCACCACTTTTGTGAGATACTGTGTGTATATATATATATACACACACACAGTGAGACCTCGGTTTACAAAGTTAATGCGTTCTCCGGGACGTTTCTTATTGCGAAAAACTTGTAAACTCAACCGCGGTTTCCTATAGGAATGCATTGAAAACCAATTAATCCGTTCTGGAGGTCAGAAAAAAAGTCAAAATGAGATGGCATGGAAACCAACCCAAAATGCAGAACACACAATAAAAGGCATGCAAATGACGAAGCTCAGCTCCCTACCTTTCCACAGCTTGAGAAATGCACCAAAAAGTCCCAAAACAACTGCAAACAATTTCCAGAATGGCTCCAAAACTCAATGCAAAAGCCACTCCAACACCTCCACACTCGACGCCACGTGCTTCCCACAGGCTCCAACCTGCAGGGGGCGGTGCTATAAACCTCCCAGGTGCAATGCATCCTGGGGAAACTTGCTTTGTATTGCGAAAAAAGTTTTGTAAACCGAGGCATTATTTTCAATGGATTTTCATTTGTAAACCGAAAATTGTGTTAACCGAAGAGTTTGTAAATCGAGGTCCCACTGTGTGTGTATAGGGGTATATAAGGTAAGAAGGGGGAGTAGCGTTTTTATAGGAACGCTAAATCCTCCCACAAATACAGGCATGCGGCCTTAAAACTTGTGGTCGGTTAATATATGTCAGGATTACTGTTTGATCCAGCACGTAGAACTGTACAGCACGGATGACAAATAAGTAACGTATTACCGGTCCTTAGAATGGCCGGATTTAACGTACAAAGAATAGTCAAAAATACTAGCCGAGGTCAGGGAACACAGAAAGGGACACAGCGATGAGGAAAGCCAGGAGTCAGGATACCAGAATATAGAGAAGTCAATAAACAAAGCCAAAGTCAAAAACCAGTTAGAAAACTATAAACAGGAACGCGCTCTCGGACAACCACAAGGGAAACCACGACAGGGCACTGAGCAGGCTGAGAACTGGGCCTAAATACCCCTCCTTTAGTTCTGATAGGCTGTAACCGGCCTTTGACCCCAAAGTCAGTTACCAGGTTTCATTTGCATAATTGCTGCTCAGCATTAACCCTTCTGTGGATTAGGTTGCTGCTCGGCACAACTTTTCCTGTGTGGACAGTAAATGTCATTAACCACTTTTCTCTAAGCGGATGAATACATGACACCAGGTTTCATTTGCACAATTACTGCTCAGCATTAACCCTTCTGTGGATTAGGTTGCTGCTCGGCACAACTTTTCCTGTGTGGACAGTAAATGTCATTAACCACATTTCTATAAGCGGATGAATATGTGACAATATATGGACCGTGAAATACCTTGTGATTGGATTAAGTCGGTGTGGTGTGCCGAAACTGACGTAGGGGTAGGCCTGTAAAAAAAAAAAAGAGGGCAAAAGGAGATGCAAAACAAGATTTTTAAACGCTTGCCTTAACTCTTTCTCTGGTTGTGGTATCTGTTGTATATTGTGGATTTCCAACGTCCTAATTTTTTAATGATGTGTACTGGAGTATTGATACTGGATGCGGCTCAGGCAGCCCCTATTCTGAATGAATGTCCCGAATAAGAGGCAGGGTCCCAACCTAATTTAATGCACAGAGTTCTAATGTAGAACATGAATGTAGAAGTAGTTAGGGGACTGCCAAGTAGTGAAAAAAGTGTTGAGTGGCTGGGATTATCCTTAACCTGAACTAGGTAAGTGTCTAGGACTTTACCAGGGCACCAGTGATTCTCGGTAGAGTAGAAGGGTATTCCTACTAGATGGCCTAATTGTGTTTTTTTTGAATGTCGGAGTGACAGGAGGTAGTGATCATTTACCTTTTATGGAGAGACATAATTGACTGAATGGGCTGTAATTGTGAACTCTCTAGGTCTCAGGAATCCATAGAATGCTAAGTACAAAGAGGTTTTTATGACCAGGTTTGTATGGGGATCAAATGGCAATGTGTCCAGTAAGTCTGATAACGCCCGGAATTTTTCCCCATCTATGGGTAAATGTTTATTTGTAGTGTGATGATCTAATTTATTTATACCTTTTAAAATATTCTTTACCGGGTAAGCAGAAAGAAAAGGAGTATGGTTTGAAATGGCTGTCAGAACATGGTGCCGTATGCCTGATAGGTAGAGTTTGATAGTGTTGTATGAAAGTTTTAGATGAAGGTGGCAAAATGCAACAAATGCAACCATGTTTTGAATCGAATGATCGTGAATGTTGAATTCTACGGAGAACCTCTGAAAAATGGCCATGGCTCTATCGTATGTTCTCTTAGTATTTGCAGATAAGGCTACTTGTGCTAATGCCTTGCCGTGCGCCAATAGCCGGGCTAGTCCAGGATTAAATTGTTGGAATCCAGAGTTTGGATCGGGTATTTGTTGGCTGTTGGGTGAAGAATTAAGAATTTCTGCAATTTACAATGGGACAAAGCGTCAGCGGCAGAGTTGGAGTAGCCTGGGATGTATTTGCAGTAGAGGAAGAACTGAAATGTGGCAGCCAACCAGGTCAGCCTGCGAACTATAAATATAAGAAGTATTTAAAAATACAAGTGAGGGCGCCACTGTCACAAATACGGGTCTAATTATCACTTCGCCAGTAGAGTAGACATGTAAAAAGAAATTTTAAAAAAGCATAGTGAAGTATTTAATGGTACAATAATATATAAAAAAAGATAGTAAAAACAAACTCACAATCAAAGTGGCACAAAACAGAAGTATATCTAATTTGTGCAAAACAGTTTTCAAGCCTCAATGGGGGGCTTGTTCCCCAGTCTCTGGAAGGGGCCATGGGTACCTCTGTGTGTCAATCTGGTGACTCAATACAACCGTTCAGTGATGGTGGAGAAAGAAGAAATAAATCCTTCAGATGTGGTTCCAGTATATACTCCCAACTTCAGCTTCCCTCTCGAGATGAATAAAATGCTCGCTCAACATGATGATGTTGAAGATGTTGGGAGCATCAGCTCAGGAGTAGCTGTACTGCAGGAAGCTGTTCCTGCTAACAGCTGTGGAAACAGCCCCTCTAGTACGGTTGGGGTTGAGAGGGTAAGGGAGTCTAGACAGGTTGTCTTATTAAGAGAGTAGATAGGGTAATCTGCCACTCTGATCGACTCAACCGGACAGTTTGCTGTCTCCTGGGTGCTCGGGTCTGGCATGTTGATGACAGAGTGGAGGGATTATTGGGAGGGGCTGGAGATGACCCAGCTGACATGGTCCATATTGGTACCAATGACAAAGTCAGAGGAAAATGGAAGGTCCTAAAGAATGAGTTCAGGGAACTAGGAAGTAAGCTAAAGAAAAGGACCTCCAAGGTAATTTTTTCAGAAATATTACCTGTGCCGCGCGCTAGAGCAGAAAGGCAGCGGGAGATTAGAGAGGTCAATGCGTGGCTAAAGTCTTGGTGCAGGAAAGAGGGTTTGGGGTTTTTAGAGCACTGGGCCGATTTTGCGCTTGGGTACAACCTGTATAGTCATGATGGATTTCACCTAAACGGAAGAGGGTCTGCTGTGCTGGGGGATAGGATGGCTAGAAGGTTGGAGGGTTAAAGCAATCTAGAAAATGGAGATAGGATGGAAAGGAGATGGGCTTTAGCTCAGAACAAAGGGGGTGGAGATGGGGGGAGGGGAAAGCTCAGAACAGAGGAGGTATGTAATATTGATAATTCACAAAAAGTACAAAAGACTCATGATAATATTAAAGTATGCTTACTAATGCAAGGAGCCTATATAACAAAATGGGGGAACTAGGGTCAATAGCATACACTAAACAATATGATATAACAGGCATAACAGAAACATGGTAGGATGAGACACATGACTGGGCAGTTAATTTAAATGGGTACACGTTATTTAGGAAGGATAGGAAAAACAAGAAGGGTGGTGGGGTATGTTTATATGTCAACCATGAGTTAAAGTCAAATCTTAGGCATGTGGAGTGTGAGGAGGAAAAGGTGGAGGCTTTATGGGTATATATCTGCTTGGGGCAAACAAAGGGAAATCAATTATTGGTTGGGATATGTTATAAACCACCTAATGTTAATATTATTGAGGAACAACAGCTGTTAGAGCAAATTGAGAAAGCTGCAAATCGAGGTAACACGTTCATTATTGGAGATTTTAATTATCCAGATATAAATTGGGAAAGAGGGACTAATACTTCAGCAAGGGGCATCAGGTTTTTGAATGTGTTAAATGGCACCTTTATGTCACAACTGGTACAAACACCAACTAGAAAGGATGCTTGTCTGGATTTTGTCATAACAAACAATGTTCATCTTTTAACCAACATTCAAGTAGGGGAGCATTTGGGAAATAGTGATCACAATATGGTAAATTTTGAAATAAACTCAAAAAAGCAAAAGCAAGTGGGGTATACTAAAACATATAATTTAAAAAAAGCCAATTTCAATAAGATTAGGGCAGCTCTACAACATATCGACTGGCATAAACTCCTTAGTGATAAAAACACTGAGGATAAATGGAAACTATTCAAACAAATATTAGAAAGGTACATTTCTCAGTACATACGAATGCAAAACCAACCCCAAACATTTTTTTCAAGTACATCAGTTCTAAAAAAATCAAAAAATGAAAGTGTAGGTACACTTGAAACAGAGTTGGGTTTATTAGCTAATGAAGACCAGGAGAAAGCAGAAATTTTAAATAACTATTTTTCTTCAGTATATATTAATGAGGATCCTATGGCAAGAGATATGCAAATGATTGCTGCAAAAAACTTGCAAATAACTTGTGATTGGATAACTCGAGACAAGGTGCTACAGCTATTGAAGAAAATTAATGTAAATAAAGCTCCGGGGCCTGACAGTATTCACCCACGAGTACTTAAGGAGCTAAGTGGGCAAATAAGTGAACCTCTGTATTTAATTTTTCAAGATTCTTTTGTTTCAGGTGTTGTACCAGAGGATTGGAGGCAGATGTTGTTCCTATATTTAAAAAGGGTTCAAAATCCTTGCCTGGAAATTATAGACCTGTGAGCTTAACTTCTGTAATTGGGAAAATATTTGAAGGGTTATTAAGGGATAATATTCAGGAATTCATTGGGAGGAACTTTGTTATTAGCAATAATCAGCATGGTTCTATGAAACATAGGTCATGTCAAACTAACCTAATTGCATTCTACGAAGAAGTAAGTAGAAGTATAGATCAGGGTGTTGCAGTGGATGTGATCTACTTGGATTTTGCCAGGGCATTTGATATGGTCCCTCACAATAGGTTAGTCTTCAAACTAAAAGAAATTGGTTTAGATGAATATTCTTGTTCTTGGGTAGAACATTGGCTTAAGGATAGAGTACAACGAGTTGTAATTAATGGTAAATTTTCAGGCTGGACAAAAGTGGTAAGTGGTGTCCCTCAAGGTTCTGTTTTGGGACCACTTCTATTTAATATATTTATAAATGATCTTGAAATAGGCATTGAAAGCCATGTATCAGTGTTTGCAGATGACAAAACTTAGGCAGCAATATGCAATGTCAATCTGCAGTTGCTAAGGCCAGTAAGATTTTGTCATGTATAAAGAGGGGCATAAATTCTCAGGATGAAAATATAATTTTGCCTCTTTATAAATCACTGGTAAGACCACACCTTGAATATGCTGTGCAATTTTGGGCGCCTGTTCTAAAGAAGGATATCATGGCACTGGAGAGGGTCCAGAGACGAGCTACAAAATTGATAAAAGGAATGGAGCATTTTAGTTATGAAGAAAGGTTAAAAAAATTTAATCTGTTTAGTTTGGAAAAACGGCGCCTGAGAGGGGTATGATAACTTTATACAAATATATTCGGGGCCAGTACAAACCTTTATCTGGACATCTATTCATAAACAGGGCTATACATAGGACACGAGGTCACACATTTAGGCTGGAAGAAAGGAGATTTCATCTAAGGCAAAGAAAAGGTTTTTTTACAGTAAGAACAATAAGGATATGGAATTCTCTGCCTGAAGAGGTGGTTTTGTCAGAGTCCATACAGATGTTTAAACTGAAATTGGATAAATACTTACAAAAACAACATACAGAAATATAATTTCTAATTAGTGGGGTAATAGCTGCTTGATCCAAGCATCTGACTGCTATTTTGGGGTCAAGAAGGAATTTTTTCCTAGTTTGTGGCAAAATTGAAAGCGCTTCAGACCAGGTTTTTTGCCTTCTTTTGGATCAACAGCAACAACATTTGTGAGGAAGGCTGAACTTGATGGACGCAAGTCTCTTTTCAGCTATGTAACTATGTTTCGTTCCTACGAACTTCTTCAGGAGATTACTTTTTCCTTCTGATCTGACAGGTTTAAATAACCGTCTAATTGCCGGCATGCGCATGGGCATATTGCTGAATGCAGACGACGTGAAGACGCTGTAAGGAAACCAAGTACATTTAAACCTTACTCGGTAGTTTCCTCCCGAACAGCCAGAGCCCAGTGAATATAGCCCTCCGTCCGGTAGTTATGGTAGACGAATTCCCAATTGTAAATCCAATAGGGTTCCTGGATAATTCCCACAGTAAAACACACGAACTCCCAAACAGCATACATAGTCAGAATAAGGGTACAAAGATGAACTGAAGGTTTAATGACAGGCATGCTCTTTTTATGGAATTCAGCCCATGCAAGGTAGCCTCCCATATAATTAGCCATACATCCAATCCTAACAATATACATACTGTACATCTCCTCCCCTCAGATAACCATTAAACACAATTAAAACGTAACAGAAATTCCCCAAAGTTTGGATGTACCCCAAGGACTTGGGGTACAGACATAATTTTGGTGTCCCCAGATAGCTATTGTCTGGGAGACCAACATAAACTCAGTCCATTCGGTTCAGCCGTTCGGGAGATATAGGACTTAGAAGTTTTGACCGACTGCACGGGCAAAGTAGCCAAAAACAGTTCCATGAATTCTGGCCCTGCAGTCGGTCTTAGATCGCATGAAAAACCTCCTGAATGGCCGGCCATCCAGCTACCATCCTTGGTTCGCTTAATTCCCCATCTGTTGGTAAGTCTTTCTACCGAACGCCCGGTCGTTCGGTAGTTTGGAAGGGGTTTTACCGAAGGTCTGGAGGCTTCAGCGGTGTTCGCCTGTTTGAGTGTCTGTTTTCAGTTCCAGACATTCAATGGCAAACACCGCTGTTCGGGAGCTAAAATGGCCGCGAACACGAGGAAGTCCCGAAATGGCGGCGAGACCTGCCGTTCGTGCAAAACTTCTGCCGAACGTAATCCAGCCAGCAAGGGGGTACAGTCTGTATAAAGGGGTAACAGGGTGGTCTGCATTCGGTAGTTTTACCTACCGAATGCCATAGGGAAACATTGCTATTAACAAACAAATACAACGAGTGCATATACAGTATAAAAGGGGCATTTCTTCACAGACGCCTACGTTCATTCACATGCGCATGCGCGTGGGGTCCAACCTGGAACGCACAACAAGCTTTATTGCTACTTTAGCTTTAGTGATCATTCGCACCAATACGCATATAACCAGCCTATTGGGCTAAGAGTAAAGCAGACAGGTAAATGATTCATACAGGAAACACAAAAAAACGGATGAATAATACTAATAGACCATAGAAAATCAACAGAAACGAACAACTTCATATTGCCATTGAAAACAATGCTCTATATCAATACTTAATATTGATTCTCCACTTAAGACACATATAATAAAATAATTTACACAATACAATTTCATATAACTGTAATTCCATAATGCACATAGTGATGGAAATGATACTAATAGACCATTGAAAATCAACAGAAACTAACAACTTAATATTGACAGAGAAAACAATACTATATACCAATACTTAATATTGATTCTCCACTTAAGAAACATATAGTAAATAAAGAAAAATTATACAATACAATTTCATATCACTGTAATTCCATAATGCACATAGTGATGTTATACTGAAATGTAGACTTAAAATTGTAATTATAAAAATACGAATACAAAATATTCTGTGTCAGAAGGGAATATGAGCTGGCGAACGAGGCGAAAAATAAAAATAAAAAAAAGGAAGGAAGAAAGAACGAACAGTGGTCGATAGAATAGAAGGTGACTTGGTGCCTATATAGAGACAAAAAGTAAAAATAATTAAAATAATTAATATCAGGCATTTTTTAAAAGACTGATTAATATAAAAAATTCTAAAAAAATTCAAAAAAATCCACAGAAACTAGATTTCTAGACACTAATCCATAAATACCAGTAGGTCGAAATCAACGTTTAGACCCAGTGGTGTTATCGTCTTTAATTTATGGATCCAGTCTGTTTCTTTTCTTGCCAGGAATTTCTCAGTGTCTCCTCCTCTCCAGGGGGTAGTGATTACGTCTATTCCTATACAAGTAAAACTTTGAAAGTTAAAATCAATACAATCCATACAATGCCTGGGTACACTATGTTTAAGATTTCCCCTTTTAGCCCATTAAAATGTTCTAAAACTCAAACATGTAACTTTCTGATTGTCCATCCAACATATTGCATCCTGCATTTACATTCTAATAAATAAATAAATCACGTTCTTAGTGTGGCAATTGATAAAATGTTTCATTTTAAAAGTTTATTTTGTAATATTGCTCCTAAAATCAATAGTTTTCAATTTTGGTTTCATTTGGTTTCTCTTTAACCCCTTAAGGACACATGACATATGTGAAATGTCATGATTCCCTTTTATTTCAGAAGTTTGGTCCTTAAGGGGTTAAGAAAATTGATTTGATTTGAGCAAGAGGGGGCAATCTTGGGTTTGATTGTCGGTAGAACACTAGGGCTAAAATAGACTTTAAATTTTGTGTTTTCTTATAAATTATCTGTGAAATTTTAGGTAAAACTCTTTTAAAAAATTGATTCTGCTGTAGTATTAGCCAATGTTTTTTAATTGCCCTCTCGATTAAAAATGCCTTACTATTATATTTAGTTATAAATGGAAACTTAAATTCCATATTTTTATTTTTATGTCTAGTTTTCTGCTCTATTTATTCTTTCCACATTCTTTCCAGAGTGAGTTCAAAGGTTAAGGTTCTGTTAGTGAATTTTTTTTGTTCCTTAAAATCAGTATTGTGGGTGCAGTTTCTCAAGAGTCTCATATGCTGGCCTTTAGGTATATTATTGAGCCAATTCGGATGAGGACAACTCGAGTACTCTATGAAGCCATTCCCATGGCTCCCAAAATGGCTTTTTTTCTAAGGAAGGACCTATTTAGAGAATATATTTTCAAATTTTCTATTTCTTGCCTCTCTCATTGAGGTAGTCATCAGTAGTGATGTCGCGAACACAAAATTTTCGGTTCGCGAATGGCGAACTTCCGCAAATGTTCGCGAACCGGCGAACCACGCAAACCGCCATTGACTTCAATGAGCAGGCGAATTTTAAAACACACAGGGACTCTTTCTGGCCACAATAGTGATGGAAAAGTTGTTTCAAGGGGACTAACACCTGGACTGTGGCATGCCGGAGGGGGATCCATGGCAAAACTCCCATGGAAAATTACACAGTTGATACAGAGTTTGGTTTTAATCCATGAAGGGCAGAAATCACCTAACATTCCTAAATCACAATGAATATGGATTGACACCTGACATATGACATATTGACACCTTGACATATGGATTGACACCTGTCCTCAGAGCCCCTGATGCACACCGACACAGAGCAGAATAGAGACTGGTCCCCCTACATAGGGTCACTTGGCAGATATGGATTGACACCTGTCCTAAGGATCCCTGATACAGACTGACACAGAGCAGAATAGGGACTGTTCCTCCTACACAGGGTCACTTGGCAGATATGGATTGACACCTGTCCTCAGAGCCCCTGATACACACTGACACAGAGCAGAATAGAGACTGTTCCTCCTACATAGGGTCACTTGGTAGATATGGATTGACACCTGTCCTCAGAGACCATGATACACACTGACACAGAGCAGAATAGAGACTGTTCCCCCTACATAGGGTCACTTGGCAGATATGGATTGACACCTGTCCTAAGGATCCCTGATACACACTGACACAGAGCAGAATAGGGACTGTTCCTCCTACATAGGGTCACTTGGCAGATATGGATTGACACTGTCCACAAGGACAAGCTGCAGACTTCCTGGCAGGGCCCATACAAGGTGGTAGAGCAGGTTTGTGATACCACCTTTGTGATCGGTACGGTCACAGGCACGGGAGGCAAGCGCATGCTCCATGTGAACAACCTCAGGCGCCTATCCTATGCCCCGGATAGACGAGCTCCTAGACAAAATGGCCAGAGGCCAGTACCTCACCACAATAGATCTGTGCAAGGGGTACTGGCAAATTCCATTAGCCGAGGACGCCATCCACAAGTCGGCATTTGTTACCTCGTTTGGCCTGTATCAGTTTAAGGTCATGCCATTCGGGATGAAGAATGCCCCGGCTAACTTTCAGAGGATGGTAGATCGGCTACTGGATGGGTTTCAGGAGTATGCCTGCACCTACTTGGATGATATAGCCATTTTTAGCTGCTCCTGGCCCGAACACCTGACCCACATAGGAGCCGTACTAGACCGGATTAGGGAGGCCGGACTGACCCTAAAGCCCAGTAAGTGCCATATAGGAACGCGTAAAAACCTCCCCAAGATAGTAGTATGGGCCCCAGAGTGTGAACAGGCCTTCCAACAGCTCAAGACGGCGCTCATTAAATCACCTGTACTTTCTGCTCCTGATCCAACTAAATGCTTTCTCGTCCATACAGATACTTATATGTTTGGATTGGGAGCAGTACTGAGCCAAGTCGGAGCAGATGGCGGCGAGCAACCCGGTGCTTATCTAAGCAGGAAACTTTTGCCCAGGGAAGTAGATACACTGCCATTGAAAAGGAGTGCCTGGCAGTGGTGTGGGCCCTCAAAAAGCTGCAACCTTACTTGTATGGACAACCGTTTACCTTACTCACAGATCACAACAAATTTGGGGCACTGCGCGTGCAATCTAATGTGCCACCAGATAGGAGTGGTGTGTTTAGTACTAATGTTATCAGTTTAATCACTGTTACGTCCCCTATCCGTTGATGTGGAGCAAGACGCAGCAGCAGAAGAGGACTCAGCCGAGGAGGTTATGGAAGAGGATGGAGTAGGAGGAGTAGAGGAGGTGGCAGCAGGACTGCCTGCAAGTCGTGGCGGTGTCACCAACTCCTCTGCAGAGCCATGCATTCCATGCTTAGCAGCAGTCAGCAGGTTTACCCAATGCGCAGTGTAGGTGATATACCTGCCCTGACCATGCTTTGCAGACCAGGTATCAGTGGACCCTTGCCCCAACACTGTGTGCCAGACATGCCATTATTTCCTTTTGCACAATCGAGTACAGGTTGGGGATTGCCTTTTGTGAAAATAAATTTCGTCCGGGTACCAGTGAGTGAGTGGTGGCGCTGGGCACAGTATCCACTGTGAGCCTGACACACCTGCTGGCAGACAACTAACTGCTATTCAATCTATAACAGTGAAAAAAGTATTTTGTTTTTAAATGCAAGCTATTATGACACCAGATATGAGTGGCACTGTAAACTGGCAGAGTACACGCTGTAGGGCTGACACACCCGCTTGAAGATAACTAACTGCTATTCAATCTATAACAGGGAAAAAAGTATTTTGTTTTTAAATGCAAGCTATTGTGACACCAGTGAGTGAGTGGTGGCACTGGGCACAGTATCCACTGTGAGCCTGACACACCTGCTTTGAGACAACTAACTGCTATTCAATCTATAATTGATGTTTGTTTCACAGGCAGAAATTGCCCTAAAACATGGCGGCTTGAACCCTAGTTGGTGGCGGATAAGTCACGCAAGTCAACCGGCATTCAGAGCTAAAATACAGCAGCGTGTGGAACATTTTTAGCCCAAGGCAGCTCATCTCATCAGGCCTTTTTTAATCTAATGTATCGCCCAGTGTCAGTCCCTTCGGGATCCATCCCTCATTCATCTTAATAAAGGTGAGGTAATCTAGACTTTTTTGACCTAGGCGACTTCTCTTCTCAGTGACAATACCTCCTGCTGCACTGAAGGTCCTTTCTGACAGGACACTTGAAGCGGGGAAGGCCAGAAGTTCTATCGCAAATTGGGATAGCTCAGGCCACAGGTCAAGCCTGCACACCCAGTAGTCAAGGGGTTCATCGCTCCTCAGAGTGTCGATATCTGCAGTTAAGGCGAGGTAGTCTGCTACCTGTCGGTCGAGTCGCTCTCTGAGGGTGGATCCCGAAGGGCTATGGCGATGCGTAGGACTTAAAAAGGTCCGCATGTCCTCCATCAACAACACGTCTTTAAAGCGTCCTGTCCTTGCCGGCGTGGTTGTGGGAGGAGGAGGATGACTTCCACCTCTCCCCCTGTTAGATTCCCGTTGTGCTGTGACATCACCCTTATACGCTGTGTAAAGCATACTTTTTAATTTAATAGTAAATAAAGTGAATAAATCCCTAAATAAATAGGTGCTACTATCACCTTTGTGGGCCACACAAACCACAAACAAAGTGAATAATACAAAATAAACTAGAGGTGAGAGCACACAATGCAAAGAAATACTACCCACACTGGTCAAGTTATCTGGAAAAAAACAAATGAACAAAACATAGAGTAGTATGTCTTGATACAGTATATTAACAAAAGGTGCCAATCACACTCACATAGATGGAGCCACTTAAATAGCTGGCTCAAACTTGGTGCCTTGGATATAGAACACAGGACCTCCACTGGGAACTTCTTTCTTTCTTTGGAAAACTCTCCAAAAACGCAGAATATGGAGTAAAATACTTTATTCTTTTAAAATAAATTGAATTAAAACAAAGATAATAAAAAGTCCCAAAAAGGAAAGTCCAATCAGTTGACGCGTTTCGGCTGTCCGCCTTCCTCCGAAGTGATGTCCATATCCAAGGCATCTGAATTATATATTTGAATTTTGGCGCCCTTTCTCTCTCTTCCGTCCTTCTGTTCCGGTTTCTGACGTCAGAACGCCCTCTGCGTCATCACGTTCCGACGTCAGACGTCACTTCCGGTTCCGGTCACATGCTTGTGGTCCGGATGTACGGACGTAGAAAAAGGGCAAACTCCTGGCATATCATCAATAGCTTAATGTCCATAACCCACTGGCCACCAATAGAGTCACATTATTAACTATAGAAGGGGAGATATAAACATCTAAAAGCACTTATTAATAAAACATAATTATATAAGTTTAAAGTGACACAACCAATACTTATCATAAAAATAAATATATTGATAAATACACATTCATATAATAGTTTACACCACATATAGATATAAAAAAAAATATATATAAAAATATAAATATATAAAATATAAAAAATATATATATATATTATATATAATAAATCAAAGGAGGGAACCTTATATCTTTCTCATTTTACTTTTAGTTAATAAATTGATTTATTTCAAAGTCTACATGATATATGTTTTATTAAGAAGTGGTTTTAGATGTTTATATCTCCCCTTCTATAGTTAATAATGGGACTCTATTGGTGGCCAGTGGGTTATGGACATTAAGCTATTGATGATATGCCAGGAGTTTGCCCTTTTTCTACGTCCGTACATCCGGACCACAAGCATGTGACCGGAACCGGAAGTGACGTCTGACGTCGGAACATGATGACGCAGAGGGCGTTCTGACGTCAGAAACCGGAACAGAAGGACGGAAGAGAGAGAAAGGGCGCCAAAATTCAAATATATAATTCAGATGCCTTGGATATGGACATCACTTCGGAGGAAGGCGGACAGCCGAAACGCGTCAACTGATTGGACTTTCCTTTTTGGGACTTTTTATTATCTTTGTTTTAATTCAATTTATTTTAAAAGAATAAAGTATTTTACTCCATATTCTGCGTTTTTGGAGAGTTTACATCCAAAGAAAGAAAGAAGTTTCCAGTGGAGGTCCTGTGTTAAATATCCAAGGCACCAAGTTTGAGCCAGCTATTTAAGTGGCTCCATCTATGTGAGTGTGATTGGCACCTTTTGTTAATATACTGTATCAAGACATACTACTCTATGTTTTGTTTATTTGTTTTTTTCCAGATAACTTGACTCCAGTGTGGGTAGTATTTCTTTGTATTGTGTGCTCTCACCTCTTGTTTATTTTGTATTATATACTTTTTCATTTATTTTGCAAATCCTGCATCCTTTCATACTTGTTGTAATTCGGTAACATTTCCGCCACTTTCTGCTTATACCAGGGGTCTAGTAGCGTGGACACCCAGTACAGGTCGTTCTCCTTCAGCCTTTTTATACGAGGGTCCCTCAACAGGCACGACAGCATGAAAGACCCCATTTGCACAAGGTTGGATGCCGAGCTACTCATTTCCCGTTCCTCCTCCTCACTGATGTCAATGAAGGTATTTTCTTCCCCCCAGCCACGTACAACACCACAGGTACCAGATAGGTGACAACGAGCACCCTGGGATGCCTGTTGTGGTTGGTCTTGCTCCTCCTCTTCCTCCTCCTCAAAGCCACATTCCTCCTCTGACTCCTCTTCCTCACAATCCTCTTCCAGCGTTGCCGCAGGTCCAGCAAGCGATGCTGATAAGGCTGTTTCTGGTGGTGATGGTGACCACAACTCTTCCTCTTCCTCTTCACGCTCATCTACGGCCTGATCCAGCACTCTTCGCAGGGCACGCTCCAGGAAGAAAACAAATGGTATGATGTCGCTGATGGTGCCTTCGGTGCGACTGACTAAATTTGTCACCTCCTCAAAAGGACGCATGAGCCTACAGGCATTGCGCATGAGCGTCCAGTAACGTGGCAAAAAAATTCCCAGCTCACCAGAGGCTGTCCTAGCACCCCGGTCATACAAATATTCATTAACGGCTTTTTCTTGTTGGAGCAGGCGGTCGAACATTAGGAGTGTTGAATTCCAACGTGTTGGGCTGTCGCAAATCAAGCGCCTCACTGGCATGTTGTTTCGCCGCTGGATATCGGCAAAGTGAGCCATGGCCGTGTAGGAACGCCTGAAATGGCCACACATCTTCCTGGCCTGCTTCAGGACGTCCTGTAAGCCTGTGTAATTATGCACAAAGTGTTGTACGATCAGATTACACACATGTGCCATGCACGGCACATGTGTCAACTTGCCCAACTTCAATGCCGCTAACAAATTTGTTCCGTTGTCACAAACCACTTTGCCGATATCCAGTCGCTGCGGAGTCAGCCACTTTTCCACCTGTGCGTTCAGGGCGGACAGGAGTGCTTGTCCGGTGTGACTCTCTGCTTTCAAGCAAGTCAAACCCAAGACGGCGTGACACTGCCGTATCCGGGATGTGGAATAGTACCTGGGGAGCTGGGGGGTGCCGTTGATGTGGAGCAAGACGCAGCAGCAGAAGAGGACTCAGCCGAGGAGGTTATGGAAGAGGATGGAGTAGGAGGAGTAGAGGAGGTGGCAGCAGGACTGCCTGCAAGTCGTGGCGGTGTCACCAACTCCTCTGCAGAGCCATGCATTCCATGCTTGGCAGCAGTCAGCAGGTTTACCCAATGCGCAGTGTAGGTGATATACCTGCCCTGACCATGCTTTGCAGACCAGGTATCAGTGGTCAGATGGACCCTTGCCCCAACACTGTGTGCCAGAGATGCTATTACTTCCTTTTGCACAATCGAGTACAGGTTGGGGATTGCCTTTTGTGAAAAGAAATTTCGGCCGGGTACCTTCCACTGCGGTGTCCCAGTAGCTACAAATTTTTGGAACGCCTCAGACTCCACCAGCTTGTATGGTAAAAACTGGCGGGCTAATAGTTCGGACAAGCCAACTCGTCTCCTCCTCCTCCTCCTCCTCTCTGTCTCCCCATCTGAACTTTCGCCCTGTTCTTCTTCTTGCCGAGCGGGCACCCACGTGACATCCATGGACGCATCGTCATCATCAACCGCTTCACTTATATCTGACAACTCAGCAAAGGAAGCAGCAGTGGGTACAACATCATCATCATCATCACACCGTACGTCCATGTGTGTAATGCTGCCTGCCTGAGACATATCCCTGTTATCTACATCCTCTGGCAATAATGGTTGCGCATCACTCATTTCTTCAAACGGATGTGTGAATAACTCCTCTGACATACCAACCGAAGCGGCTGTGGTGCTAGTTTTGGTGGTGGCGGCAGGCGGGTGAGTGGTATCTTGAGAGGTGCCTGAAGCTAAGCTGGAGGAGGATGGTGCGTCAAGGTTCTGAGCGGAGGCTGTAGAAGATTGGGTGTCCTGTGTTAGCCAGTCAACTATGTCCTCAGAACTTTTCAAATTCAGGGTACGTGGCCTCTGAAAACTGGGTTTAATTCTGGGGCCAAAGGGAATCACAGCACCACGACCACGATGGCCCTTGCGGGGTGGCCTGCCTCTGCCTGTCATTTTTTGGGGGATTAGTGGTACTATGCGTGCAAGCTACTGTGAGACCAGAAATGAGTGGCAATGTGCACTGGCACAGTTGTGCAGGGTACAGGCTGTAGGCCTGACACAGCCGCTATTCAATCTATAACAGTGAAAAAGTTTTTTATTTTTAAATGCAAGCTATTGTGACACCAGATATGAGTGAGTGGTGGCACTGGGCACCGTATCCACTGTGAGCCTGACACACCTGCTTTAAGGACACTGACTGCTATTCAATCTATAACAGTGAAAAAAGTTTTTTGTTTTTAAATGCAAGCTATTGTGACACCAGTGAGTGGTGGCACTGGGCACCGTATCCACTGTGAGCTTAACACACCGCTTTAAGGACACTGACTGCTATTCAATCTATAACAGTGAAAAAAGTTTTTTGTTTTTAAATGCAAGCTATTGTGACACCAGATATGAGTGGTGGCACTGGGCACCGTATCCACTGTGAGCTTAACACACCCGCTTTAAGGACACTGACTGCTATTCAATCTATAACAGTGAAAAAAGTTTTTTGTTTTTAAATGCAAGCTATTGTGACACCAGTGAGTGGTGGCACTGGGCACCGTATCCACTGTTAGCTTAACACACCCACTTTAAGGACACTGACCGCTATTCAATCTATAACAGTGAAAAAAGTTTTTGGTTTTTAAATGCAAGCTATTGTGACACCAGATATGAGTGAGTGGTGGCACTGGGCACCGTATCCACTGTGAGCTTAACACACATGCTTTAAGGACACTGACTGCTATTCAATCTATAACAGTGAAAAAAGTTTTTGGTTTTTAAATGAAAGCTATTGTGACACCAGATATGAGTGGTGGCACTGACTGGGCAAATGGGCACAGTATCCACTGTGAGCCTGTGAGCATACCCTAACCCTAACCTAGCTATGCATTTTCCTATCTAATCAACAGCAGCTACACTTTCCCTCCTCTCACTAAGCATGCAGCTTGAGAAGGAATGTAAAATGGATGCCTTCCAGTAGGTGGGAGGGTCTGCTAGGGAGGGTGTGCTGCTAATTGGCTGGAATGTGTCTGCTGACTGTGAGGTACAGGGTCAAAGTTTACTCAATGATGACGAATAGGGGGCGGATTGAACCACGCATGCGTTCTCTGTCCGCGGCGGACGCGAACACGCTATGTTCGCCGGGAACTGTTCGCTGGCGAACTGTTCGGTGCATCACTAGTCATCAGTCTGCAATATGCCATAATGATATAAATCCAATAATGGCACAATATATAGTAGTGAAATTTTACAAAGCCCACATGCACTAAAACCCACTACCAGGGGGTGAAATATATACACAGGGAAGATTATCTGGCAGAGGCAGCTAGAATATTGTGAGATACCACAACTTATAAGATTTTAAAGTCCAGTCCAATGGAAGAATATAAGAAAGAACTATTTATTCTGTTAAATGAAGGGTTAAAAAACAATGTGATTAATAAACAAGAGTTAGACTATCTCTTCATTGATGCTCCCAAAATGGCAGTATGTCATGCCGTATCTGTTTCCGGTATGTGAAGCCGGCCCCGCCCCCTTTCTGACACGGCTCTCTTACGCCATTTAGAGAGACCGCGCCAGATACAAACTGCTTGGTGATTCTCGGACCTACTTCCGTGTTTAGATGCCGGCTACACGGGCTTCAGTCTCAAGCTTTCCGAAACCTTTAGACTGTTAAAAGGATTGCACTTTCCATCTCCTATTGGATCCTGGAAACCGGACTGTGTTTACCATTTATTGCATGGACTCTAGTTACCCGATCTCATAGAGGACAACTTACCTTAATCTTAAATATAATATTCACTCTAATCAAAGGAGTCTTGTTTACAACTGAACTGTTTCTTGCTTGCTAAAATCTTCTCTGCTGCTTGCATTTTATTCCTATGGAAGATAACTCCCATCAAGCTTAAGTATACTATTCAATATATCTCTGAGGATTTACTTATTAATGAACTGTGTCTTGCTTACTATAACCTACAGATTATATGCTATAATCCACAGTTACTAAAGATTATTGCAATCATTAAGACTTCACTCTAATTGCCTGCAATCTCCACTTTGCTTTAAAGCTACAGTATCCTTAATAATTTAGAAAGATTCTCCGTCTCATAACTTTTGTAATTAAGGAGTTCTACAAACGGCAGTTGAGTTCCAATTCCAGAAACCCTTGTAGCATATCACAGTATTTTATTATCTGCTGAAGATACATAAAAGGTTAATAAATCCCCCTGGCAGACCCATAATTAGTGGGATCGGTTCGCTCACTAGTATTGTATGCAAATATGTAGATCTTTACCTACAACAGTATGTTAAACAGGCCCAGTCATACATTAAAGATTCAGCCCAAATTATCTCTGAAATAGAAGGTAGGCATTGGAGAGAGAACTATTTATGGGCAACAGTAGACGTTGATTCATTATACACGGTCATTGACCATGAAAAGGGAATACAAGCTATCAAGTAAACTTTTAATAATGATCCCAAGATGCATAGATCCCAAGCTACCTTCATTTTAGATATTATTAGTTTTATTCTGTTCCACAATTTCTTTTGGTTTGATGGTACTTTTATCTTCAGACATGTGGAACAGCCATGGGCACCAGGTGGACAGAGCTGTGGTTTTATTGGCCTTATATACAAGTTTTACACATAAAGTACCACCCACATGGTTTTGTGGAATATCCAATCAGACACGTAATATACAGTAAAATACTCCCATTCATTCCCACAAAATACTCCCCTCTGCCTGTGATATAATTACTGTGCACAATGGGTTAAAGTAATTATCACAAGCAGGAAAAAATATACTTTTACTGTAACTTTAAAACTATACATTCAATCTCCACATAAGTCATATATTATTAATCAGTACACTTTAAATATAAACATATCCAAAATTCAGGCCATTCCTTCTAGGGGTTAAAAAGTTAGCTGGAAGTCCTTTGTGACTGACCGCAAGCACACTTTCATGCCTAAAAGCATGACCCAGCGGTCGGCAATTTACCTACAGCAACCTCCCAGCCTAGGAGGTAAATTAGCCGCACGCTTCCAATTCTGGGTGGTCCGCCTATGCAATACTTGGTTCAGTAAGCTCCATTTACTGAACCTATTGGGAAAAAGCCATGCACGCAGGATTTTAACAGTCTGGGGACACCGTCTTAGGGGGATTAACCCAAACAAGTCTGGGGACACTGGGGACACCATCTTAAAGGGCATCGTCCCAAAAAGTCTCAATATGCCCACAGACGGCCCACAAAGGCCATACACCCCAGGGCCATACACCCCAGGGCCATAATCACAGGGCTAGAGGCAGGCAAGCAGGCCTCTCCAGGACCAAGTGGCGAAGGGCACTTCGTCACAATCCTTAAGGAATTAAAATACATGGTATAAGACAGGGGATAATGCATTTCAGTTTACATATTGAGCATTCCCCAATTGTGCCTCTCATGGTTATTCTGTAGGTATTTGTGATAATTGTGATAAAATCCAATTAACTAATTAAGCGTGATTGATTGATCACTAATGAGCAAATTAATCTATAATAGATAGTTAAGATGGCACTTGGCTTAAACTGTGTCGCACTAAGAAATTCAACAAGTGTCGCACTAAGAAATTCAACTAAGATAACATTGCATAAAATATTCCATAGCATGTCTGGCCAATATCCAAAAAGGCCCACGTGCTGAAAAAAGGGATTTGGTGCCAACAATGTGTAGAAAGATAAGAGTAGGGACATAGATAGAATAAGATACTGCATGTGTCTGGCATGAGCCTTGGGTGGTCATGACTGGCCTGATCAACCATACTGATTACTTAATGCGCATGACAAGATACATGCTGGGCTGCACTGATAAGAAATCTTGGAAAAGTTACAAACTTGGTAAAAGGTATAAAAGACGGAGAAACTTGGCACTCACTTGGAGAACTACCCACCTGTAATGCAGATGTGTATTGCTGGTCTCTGCTGTTCCCAGAGAGGGTCCCTCCATGCCTGACTGCCAGAGTTCTCCCCAGTCAAGTGCAGAGGACAACCAAGCCCATCTAATGGTGATGTATACTTAAGCTGATATATCTGGATACTAAGCTGTTTTGAAGTGAATGCATGCAACTACTTAATGAGAGTTAAGCTTACTCTGTATTGGGTCCCCTTGTGGACAATAAAGTGTGTTGTGACTTCTTATCTGCAACTTGGTCTCTGTGTGGTTTCTTTTTCCTATAGCCCAAGACACTCATCTCGAGCTGGGTTGTGTGCCCGCCAATATCGCTATAAACCTTACTAGGTAATTGATTATTACTTTTTGGATTTTGGTGCTTCATGAATTTAATGATTAGGCACAACAGCATTTCCTGAGGAAGAGGAGGTGTAGGGGTTCTATCCCTCGTGGTGTAAACAGGGAGCGCCCGAGTGTGCTATTGGTTCTCCGTTTTGCCAATTTTTATGTGATTTTTGGTTACTTTTAAGAGTGATGTGAATCGTGCTATAGGCTGTGTAACTTCATGGTATTGTTTCTTTACTATGGGAATGCCTGGTGGTTTGTTGTATGCAATTGATGTTCTCCAAGTCCCATTAAGAAAAGTGAGTGTAGAGAAGAGAAGTGTGATAGTGATGGTGGAAGGATAAGAGGAGATTAAGTGGTAAGAAAGACATGGAGCGGAGTAAAGTCATCCTTTTTAAAATAGATTCTAAATTGGCCAATCTCACCCTTACTGAGGACGGTAAGGGCGTAAGGGGTAAGGTTTACTTTCTAGTGATTCCTTTATCAAAGACCTAGGGTGCTTCATTTGGGCATCCATGACTCAGGACGAGAACCCGGTCCCCTTTTTTCCCATCATGTGGGCGACCATGGCAGTCAAGAGGTTTGCAAGGAAATTCCAGTGCAAGACAACCACACGGCGAGTTTTTTTTCATGTTTGTGTAGGGGGCAGACTTTGTCATTTTTTCCCAGCTTGGTCGGCTATAACCTCCCATGTATGGGTTCTCGACACAGTCTGAGGTTTTCATATTGAGCTCGTGGGGTACCTGGCCACATTCCGTCTCCTCTGCTGATCTTTCTCTTCAGACCACAGGTTGATTGACAAGGAATTGTCTGCTCTACTCGGCAAGGAGGTGATCGAAGTGGCTCAGCTGAAAACCAACAGGGTCATCAGCAATATCTTCCTCGTAGAAAAGAAAGGTGGCCAAATGTGCCCTTTCATCAACCTATGCCTACACAATTCCATGAAGCGCTACTGCAATTTCAAGATGGAGGGCATTTACCTCCTAAGGGACCTGCTCCTACACAGGGATTAGTTGGCAAAACTGGATCTGAATGCATATCTGACCGTTTCAGTGGCCGAGATGTCTCCAGATCTCCTTCGCTTCCGTTGGAAGGACGAAATCTGATGCTTTACAGGTCTTCCTGTTGGTCTCTTCTCGGCACCTTGGTGCTTTACCAAGCTGCTACGCCCAGCAAAGGAATCCGCCTTATTGTCTACCTGGATGACATCCTGCTCATGGCACAGGATCGTCTGTCCTCATGCAACATCTTCAGTGGACCATGGATCTTCTCTCCCGACTTGGTTTCATCATCAACTTAGAGAAGTCCTGCCTGACCCCATCCAGGCGAATGGAGTTTATGGGTTTTCTCGTGGATTCGGATGAGGAATCGTTAAGCCTATTATCTGCCGAAATTCAGACAATATGCAAGGAAGTGCACTTATTGATGCAAGTTGCTTCTCTGCCCCAACTCCCCCTGCGTCATTTGGCAAGGCTCATTGGAATGTTGGCTTCATCAATCCAGGCAGTGTTTCCGGCTCCTCTCCAGGCTCTTCAGTGGTTGAAGATCGCTCATCTACGCAAGGGCGCATCTTATGTGGACCTCGTCTTCTTGGACAACGAAACGAGGGCCGAACTGAACTGGTCTGTGTGGAATAGCAGGGCAATCTTCGGGTCTCAGCCAGAGTTCACCATAGACTCGAGTCTACACTACGAAGGTGTGTCTACGGGAGGTTGTTGGTCGGATTCCAAGTCCCAACTCGCATCAATGCCTTTGAACTTCAGGCAGGTTTCTTTGCAGTTTCGCATGTGTAATACTCACTGGAAAATTTTGGGGGAACTGAAGTGCAGATTAAATAATATAATTTATTTAAATAAAGGAATTTAACTTAATATAGCATTTATAAAAATAGGGAAATGCTTAATTAGCAATATAGTCCATAGACTTCAATATAGAATTTGACAGAGCAGAGAGGATTCCTGTTGTAGGAAATAATACAGTCCTTTTGAAATAGACAACAAAAGTTTGAAAATAAAGCAGATCCTGGTTGAGTAGTGGTTATAGTCCTTAAGACTCCAATAGAAATGAATACTACTGGCTTGTGAGACTTTCAATTAGAATATGCAAATAGAATCCCAGAGGACAGACTTAGTATTCCCTTATCCTTCCCAAATAACTTCAGGCAAACCGATTGTTAATCCATAGAATGTGACGGCAAATAAGAGCCATTCGGCCCAATTTTTTAAATACTCTAATTAGTCCCTGACCTTATCTTATACTTAGGATAGCCATATGCATATACCATGCATGCTTTACTCTCTTTTACTGTGTTAACCTCTACCACTTCAGCTGGAAGGCTATTCCATGCATCCACTACTGACGTAAGGCTTACTGGCCTATAGTTGCCCACCTCCTCCCTACTACCTTTCTTGTGAATTGGCACAACATTCGCTAACTTCCAATCTTCTGGGACTACTCCTGTTAGCAATGATTGGTTAAATAAATCTGTTAATGGTTTTGCTAGTACACCACTAAGCTCTTTTAATAACTTTGGGTGTATTCCATCAAGTCCCATTGACTTATTTGTCTTTACTTTTGACAGTTGAAATATAACCTCTTCCTCTGTAAACTCTCATGTAAGAAATGACTAATTTGTCCTTTTTCCTAACTGAGACCCCTTTCCTTCATTTTAATCTGTAAATACTGAACAAAAAAGTCATTGAGGCAGTCAGCTAGGCCTTTATCCTCTTCTACATACCTTAATTCTTTTGTTTTTAATCTAACTAATCCTTGTTTTACTTTCCATTTCTCATTTACATAGTTACATAGTTACATAGCTAAAAAGAGACTTGCGTCCATCAAGTTCAGCCTTCCTCACATTTGTAAGTCAGTCAGTAAGTCATTTATGTATCGAAAAAATGTTTTGTCGCCTTTTTTTACTGACTGTGCTATTTTCTCTTGTGTGTGTGATTTGGATGCTAACTTTTTTGTTGTTTTACTATTTTGGCCACACCTGCAGAGTACCACAGTGGTTTCTTGAATTTTTTGCTTTTACTGACAAGCCTAATGCAAGTTTCTGTTGCCTTCGGCAGTGCAACTTTTAAATAATCCCATTTCTCTTGGACTCCATTTAAATTGCTCCAGTCTGATAATGACTCATTTACATACCGTATTTATCGGCGTATAACACGCACTTTTTCTCCCTGAAAATAGGGGGCAAATTATGGGTGCGTGTTATACGCCGGCCCTTTAAATGCTGCAGTCGCCTGAGCGCTCTGTCAAGAGCGGTCAGGCGGCTGCAGTTGGTTCTCACCTCCCCTCCCCTGTAGCGTGGCCGAGCTGCTCTGCTGTCCGCGGTGCCCGGCCGGAGTGATAGGAAGGTGCATGCTCAGTGTGCACCTTCCTGTCAGTCCGACCGGGTACAGGAAACAGAAACTCCTGTTCCGCGCTACAGGGGAGGGGGTAAAAAGAGAGTGGGGGGGGAGTAAGAAGAGGGGAGGAAGAGGGGAGGGGTAAGAAGGGGTAAATAGAGGGGAGGGGTAAGAGGAGGAGGGGAGTAAGAAAGGGGGGGTAAGAAGAGGGGAGGGGAGTAAGAAGGGTGGAGGGGGAGGGGAAGGATGGAGGAGTAAGAAAGGGGTAAGAAGAGGGGGAGGGGGAAGTAAGAAAGGGGGGTAAGAAGAGGGGGAGGGGGGAGTAAGAAAGGGGGGTAAGAAGAGGGGGAGGGGAGAGTAAGAAGGGGGTAAGAAGTTCTTTATTTGATAAATACCGTATATTCTAAATTTAGAAAAGTCTTTTTTTTTAAATAGAAAACTTTTGTTTTTGTGTGGTGTGACTCAGTCTGTATATTAAACCACACTGACTGATGATCACTGGATCCTAAACTTTAACCTACAGTAATATCTGATACCAAATCTCCATTTGTTAACACTAAATCTAGTATGGCCTCTGTGAAGGACTTTTATGTATTTGCCTATATGCTTTCAGCTTAACCCTCTCCCTGCTGTTTTAATGTCTGTATTTGTTTGGTTCAAAATGTTGAGAATAAATGTATTTGTTTACCGAAAGGGGACCACACACCCTGGGTAGCAAGTAGCAATTAGAACACAGAGAAACCGCAACTTAATTGCTACTAGGTGGCCGCCATTCAACATACGAACACATGGCGAGAACAAAGGATGGCGGCCATCTTAAAACTCACGAATGCGGTCAGTGGGGCTTACGCATGAATTGCATGGAACTATTTTCGGTACGGGAAACATGCGAACGCCCGGTCCCCATGGAAGTCCTGGATGAATACGTTCCCCTCCACGAATCAAACTGGCGTTCGGTAGATAGCATCTACCAAATGAGGGGAACATTCACAGGTAACCAGCTGAACCATACGAACGGTGGTTTTTGTGTAGTTAGATGCGAACAGAGACCGGCTCTTGCTACTGATTCTATGGAACTCTAACTCGGATACCTCCACATGGCAAGCCGGTCAAACTTCCACACGATGCGACACGGAAACTACCGAACGGAAATTTGTGAGATTTGGATATGTGACTACCAGTATCCTCAGCTACCCAGGGATGTTAAAAGTATATTTGTATGTCTTGTAAAAAGTAAGTTTCTGAAATTGTTAAAAACTGTAATGTTTCTGGCCAGCAGATAATTGAGCTTTGTGTATTGTAGAAGCTCAATTATCTAGCCTGGCCCAGAGGAGGAGTTTTGTGTTGCATAAATTGTGAGTTCTGTGTGCCAGTAAATCAGTCTTGTTCCAGCATTAAGCTTTGGCTCATGTGTGGATTATTCGGCGATTCCAGGGATATTTCTACTTATGGAATATTGAGTGCTTTTCTTTTATGGGAAGAAGGGAATGCTTGACGGGGATATTTTCTACTACCATCACGGCCTCTTTACGAGTTGGTTCCTCAACGACTTGTTTTAGAGACAATCCCAGTAGGGAGTTTAGAATATGTGTGCCCCTAGCACAAGCGGCTATTTTGGTTTTCCAATTCACATCAGGAAGATTAAAGTCAACCATGATGATAACTTCCTCCTTCATTTTCACTTTAGCCATTTCCTCAACTAGTAGATTATCTAACTCTTCTATTTGTCCTGAGGGCCTTTAAATCACACCTACACGAGTTACTGTGTGATTACCAAATTCTAACGTAATGCAAATGGACTCTATGTTCGCCTCACTAACTTTTATTAGGCTAGATTTTATGCTATCCTTCACATACAGGGCCACCCCTCCCCTCTCTTTCCTTCCCTGTCTTTTCTATATAAAGAGTACCCTGGTATTGCTATGTCCCAGTAATTTTTCGCATTATATCATGTCTCTGTAACGGCGACTAAATCTACATTACCAGTTGCCATTATTGCCACAAGTTCATGGATCGTCTTCCCTAAACTGCGAGCATTTGTAGACAGGACTCTAAGCTTATCATTTTTTAACACACTTGCTACAGACACCTTCTGTCCTTGTTTTGGGGGGCAATTGGATTGATGTTCTATCACCCTTTTGCGTCCCTCCTTCCTAGTTTAAATACTTCCTAGCAAAACCTACTGCTCACTGAGAACATTTGTTCCCTTTTGAGAAAGATGCAAACCATCTTTTTTATACAGTTTATTTCCATTCCAAACAGAGCTACCATGAGAAATAAAGCTAAATCCTTGCTCCCATCACCATTCACCAAGCCACAAGTTAAAGTCCTTAATACACATCCGCCTGTTGTTCTGAGTGTTATGCACAGGCAGAACTTCAGAGAATGACAGTGTGGAAGCAACCTGCCATATATCATTGGCAAAACACTAAAAACTTCCTTTATCTCTGAAACCTCATTGCAAGCCAAGTCATTTGTCCCTAGATGGACAAGTACATTCAATTCCCCTTCCTACTTTGCTCTCTTAACAATATTACAAATACGTCTCCTGTCTCTGTGAGCAGTAGCTCCGGGAAGGCATCTCACAAGACCACCATTGTCCATCTACACACACCTCGTATGATAGAATCCCCCAACAACAACTTTCTATTAGGCCTCACCATAGTCTCCAAGCCTGTCTCCACAACACCACTACACTTGGTGCCTGAGCCTGTCTCCACAACATAACTACCCTAAGTGCCTGAGCCTGTCTCCACAACACCACTACCCTCAGTGCCTGAGCCTGTCTCCACAACACCACTACCCTCAGTGCCTGAGCCTGTTTCCATAACACCATTACACTCTGAAAGTGCAGAAAATGAATTATATAGAGCAACAGACTGTGCAATATGCCTTTTATCCACAACTCTAAGTCTACCAGATCCTACAGTAATCCATCTGCCATTCCTAGTACGTCTCTGCGGCAGTGGCTTTGCAGCAGCTCCAGCCAGAGTTTGTTTACCAGATAATTTACAAATCTCAGACTTCAAAATACAATCTCCTGCTGCAATATAGAGAACTGTCTACAGATTAGACAGCATCCAAATCTCCAAAAAGTGGAACGTGAAACAAATGGATAACAACTATTACACTGAACTAAGTCTGCCATTTTAATTAGGTGAATAATTAAAATCTAACTATTTTTTTGTCCTCCTGAGTACCTCAGATTACCTCCAGTTTATCTCCAGAATATCTCCAATCACACACTTAGAAGCAGTACTTACAAGCAGCAACCAATCTATATTAGTCAAGCTTATATAACCTTATATAACTCCTAAAATCATCACCCACTAGGAATGTATAACACCTGGGTAGGCCTATGCTTATTGCATAACTCTTAAAATCACCACCCACTAGAAATGTTTAACACGTGGGTAGGCCTATGCTTATTTGCAAACAATAGCCATTAACTGGAGAACTTATCTTGCATAGGGTGAAGAGCACGAGGGTCCTTCCAGGTTAGTGTGGATTATGGTTCAGTGTAGTATGTGGAGAAAGGCAGGAATCCCAGGTGACGTCTGTTCCAAGTCAGTGACTGAAGAGAAGAGCGCAGTCAGGATCAAGCAAGAGAGGTTCGGTACACAGGAATGCAATTAGAGAGCTCCGTCGGTAAATCGGCAACAAGTAGCAAGTATGTACATCAAAGACAAACAAAATTGATTGAGCACTTTAGATGCAGTTGTGGCTTACTTTTGAAGGGAAGTGAGTGGCGTCAGATGCATGGGCAGAGACCGATCGGCGAAACCAGGAAGTCATATGGGTAATGCCGGTCGGGCTGAAATCAACATGGAGGAATTCCAAGACGACATGGAGGAATACTGACAGCATGGGACAACGCACATGTCTGCATTCGCCTCCGCATGAACAATATTTCTGAAGTGCAGTACATCAATTACATGGGCTGTACCCAATCTGCAGTCCTGGCTTGGTTGGCGAAGGATTTTTGGGACTTCTGTCTGGCACAGAATTTGGCGGTCCAGGCGGAGTATTTGCCGGCCGTATGTAACCGTTTGGAGTGAAGGCCTAATGAGGGCCATGTGTAGAGGTATCGTAACAAAAGGCCGAGAGTGCCCAATACAAGTCCTGAGCTGCAGGATGGAAAAAAATAGGGCTGTATGAGAGATACGGACATATGGAACAACCAAATATGGAATAAACATATCAAGGTTGTAAGAGTTGTGTAGAGGCCCAGCATGATGTGTGGGGTGTTTGAACCAGTCCATATGTAGTGGTATGGAGAATTGTCATGAATACCAGGGTGGCAACATTGTATGTAGTGGAGGGCCGTCTGAGGCTGTGATCAAAGCAAAATGAGGCAAATAACCAACATGATAGAAGTGTCTAGATGTAGGTGACTTGGCATATGCAATGTTGTCAATACCATGCAAGGCCGAAGTGGCTTAATATGTGGAGTAAGGATAAAACTTATCGGATTAGGGATTAAGGTTTCCCAGATTCCTTAGACTATGAGAGGTCCATATAGGTTGGGTTGGAGTAGGTATAGTGAGATCGAGCGTATAATTGAATGAAGTAATAAACGCAGTATATAACCCTTGTGAAGCAGGCCCTTCACTTCAAGCCCAAATGAGGAGCCAAAATTGTGTTGTATTGGGTTGCCCATAGAGGGCGTTGGAGGTGGTACGTGGATGTGCCCTGTAGAGGGGGGTAGGGGTTATGGGCGGGGAGGGTTAGAGGGTTTGTTGGGGGTGGTGCGTGGATGTGCACCTTGGGGTGGTCGATTGCCTCCGGTCCCCCCCCCCACACCCCCAGTAGGTTACAGATGATCTACCCCAGGTAGCTGAAATTATGGAACTCTTTTCGGATTAATTTGCACAAACAGCCGGAGAACTAAAACTTTAACTTGATGGCATTTGAACTGTGTTCGTGGGATCTGAGCGCTATTCGGCGATATTGTGCGCTCAGATCCAAGCTATCTGGGGGTGTGTTGAACATGGGCACTCTGTTCGGCAAAATATGAGTTATTGATTTTTATACAGTTTTGTTGAAATGTAAAAAGCAAATGTTTCTCTCTACCTGGAGATAATTAGGTTTTCTCCATCCACTTAAGCCAATTATCTCCAGGATAGAGAGGTGGGGTTTCACTGTTGTCATGGGTGTGTTTAATAATTGTACTGTACACTGATTGGTTCTGTATTTTGTGTCACAATTTTCCACAAGGTCCCCTGTGGGAGTTCCCTTGCTGGGAGACCATCATAAAAGGAAGAGTTTGGGGGGGCGTGGCCGACCGCGGAGCTGCATGGAAGTGCACTGAGAGAGCTCCCTGCAGCCCTAAATCAAATCCACACTAATCGGAGACTAAAAATACGAGATGGGTAACCAAAAGAGACAAGGAGGTACCCAGGAGAAGGCGGGCAAGACCCCGACCCCAAAATCAGGAACTTTGAACCGTTTTTTTAAAGAATCTGCGGACCGCGAGGCCGGAGCTGGAATGAACAAAATGGCGGCGACGGGCGATGAAACGGAGGTAGAGCCGGCCAGCCCTGCACCCTCTGACATGTCGAGCAGATCCCAGGATACAGGAAGAGAAGAAGACATTAGGGAGATACTGAGATCTCTGCCATCAAAAACCGATCTGGCTCGCATGCTAGGTAAGCTGGAGACAACATTCCAAATCAAAGTGGAAAAGATAGAGGCAGACGTTCAGCAGGTAAATCAGAGGGTGACAGATATGGAGGAGGAGAGAGATGTTATGCAGGCCCAAATCTCCAACCTTGCATCTACAATAGATTCCCAAACACTTGCACTTGCAGGATTCCAGAGGTATGTCGATGACCTGGACAACCGTGGCAGACGTAACAACTTGAGAATTCGGGGTATACCAGAAAATCAGGGAGAAGATATCCCTTCAGTGCTTACCGAGCTTTTTAACTTAATTCTAGAGAAGCCAGTGAGCAATGTGATCCTTATGGACAGAGCGCACAGGTCTCTCCGTCCGAGAGGTGCAACACCTGATGCTCCCAGAGACGTGATCTGCAGATTGCACTACTTCACGGTTAAAGATGACCTAATCAAAAATCTGAGAGAGACATCGCAACCCTACTGTTCCACGGCAACCAGATACAAATCTATCCTGATCTCTCCTGGTATACACTTCAAGCCAGGAGAATGTTAAAGCCGGTCACGGAATTGCTGAGGCAACGAAATATCAAATACAGATGGGGATTTCCCTTCGCTCTCATAGTGAACCACAAAGGGACTTTGCACACCATAGCCTCATACCTGGACGTAACCCCATTTCTTAAAGCTATGGAGTTACCAGACACACAGGTGATGGACTGGAATCAACCACTGGTTAACCAGGCAACCATTCCCTCCTCACAAAGGCAGCGTGGATATACTCCCCTGAAGAAGAAGAGGTCCGACCAACGATTTCTCTCGCCAGCTAGACGACATCCACACGGTTTGAACGGACAATACTGATGAAAGGTGGCTTGGACAGATTAGTACTAACGAAAGAAGAAAGAAAGCAAGAAAGAAGAAAAAGAGAAAAAAACAAAACAAATGAAGACAAAAAACAGAGACACTCTATCGCCCACCCTATCCTGATACCCAGAGACAGGTCGTATATTGGGAGATTGTATGTTGAAAATGTGTACTGTATTACCTATTTTTTATGGGAGCTAATTACATTTTCACAGTGTCGAGGGTATCCGATGCAAATATACGCATGAGATACCTACAATGCCGGACAGCATCTGGGTCTATATAGCCAGGGCAATAATGGTACAAAGGTCCCGAGACGCTCTATAACAAAAAAAAAAAAAAAAATTTCTTCACATCTCTACCTTGTATCAACAGGGTGGTTGATATTAAGATTAAGGGGTATCGATATAGATGTGGAAGTACTCAGATAAACCCCTTAGTTCCCTTAACTTCCTTAAGATCACACACTCCCCTCCCATTTCAAATACGCAGGTAATAAAACCCAATCTCCTAACTTTATGCTCATAGTCTCCTACAGTATCCAGAATATAAGAGTGGATTTGCCCAACGGGCTGGTATATAGGTCACATACCCTCACAGATAGTGGTTCCTCTCCCGCACAGAGAGCGAACTAGTGTTCCCCCTCCTGATTACCCCCCTCCCGCACCCTATCACCCCCCTCCCTCAGGAACAGCCGTATCCCAGTTAAGTGCCTAGGTCAGAGGACCCTCGCTAAAGGGATAGATTAACCCCCCGATCCACTAAAATCTGATCCCCACTCAAGAACATACCTAGAATCGGGGGTGGACTGTTCACATTCCGGTTACTCATACTTATTGGTTATATTGTTCGAATAAGAGTTCACACAGTTATCAGAAAGCTACTTAATCAACTGCAACAATCTGTTAAGACCTGAGTGGTCGTAGCGAACATAAAATACATTGCATCAGATCATATATACATAACGTCACACGTCAACTTTAAGAAAATTCCTTCACTAGAGACAGGGTCACAACTACACCCTGAGCTGGTCCATCATGACGTCCATCCGCTTTCATTCACAAAACGCAAAAGGGTTAAATACACCTGAAAAAAGGGCGCTAGCCCTAGCAGACTTCTACAGACACAAAGCTGATATAGTGTATATCCAAGAGACTCATTTCAGGAAAGACAAGGCCCCCTCACTCAGAAATCGGAAGTATCCCAAGGCCTATTTTAGCCACTATGTTGGAGCAAAAGCCAGAGGAGTGGCGATACTAATAAGTCACCATCTCCCTTTTCAATTTCAAGACCAACTTCAAGATGAGGCAGGGAGATATTTATTTGTGAAAGGGAAAATAGGGAATGTGAAAGTCACGTTAGCGAACCTATACCTCCCCAATAAGAAACAATGCCAGGCAATGTCAAAGATCCTGAATAAACTCACTAGATTTCAGGAAGGCATACTGATTATAGGAGGCGATATTAACATACCTCTAGACGGTGAATTAGACTCCACCTCTACCCACAGCGAATATTTAGCCCCGGCGCGCAAGAGATTTCGCAATATCTTACATGAAGCAAGACTATACGACAGTTGGAGGGCCCTCCACCCGACGAAGAAAGACTATTCCTTCTACTCCCCACCAACAGGTAGCTACTCCAGAATAGATACATTGTTTCTACAACACAAACACCTACCCCTACTCAAAAGCGCTTCGTACGGCCAGATAACGTGGTCAGACCACGCTCCCCTTTCGGTGGACCTCACATTCCCCTCAGTTCCAGAGACGCGCCCACATTGGAGATTAAACGACCTCCTCCTAAACAATCCTACACACATAGCAACCATACAGGAACACTTAAGACACTACTTCTCAGAGAATGAACACCAGGACACAGCCCCAGCCATAGTCTGGGAGGCACACAAATGTGTCATGAGGTGGACGCTTATAAAGTTGGCATCAGACCACAGACGCCAAAGAGAGAGTAGAGTGAACGACCTAATAGAGGAGACTAAAAAACTAGAGGACCAACACATCGGCGACCTGTCGATCACAACATATAAAACACTAGAGAAAAAGGGGGACAGAGTTTGTAGGGTGTTGAGATTTAGTCAACTCCCCAGAACTCTGTAGAGGTTACAGAAGGTATAGGGGGCTTAACCCCTGCAAGTTATGAGAAAGAAAGAGAAATGAAATGGAAAACCACCAGAATTGAATATAAAGGTGGGAAACCTATTCATTCATGAATCTATACCTCCTAAAATATAAATGTACTAAGTATAACGGGTTCTAAGACCTTTAATAGAAAATGACATACATATTAAAACAGGACTGGCTATAAAAGTTGCCAGAAAAAAACCCCTAGGGGATATCAAGTGGGTGAAATAAATATTCACAGATACTAACTAGAATACATCCCAATTGAGAGTGCTATGAGATACCTGGTAAAGAGAGCACTGTTGTACAAGAAAACAGAAAAAAGATAATATCTGTATATAGTAGTCTTAACCAGGACTCAGTATCAAAGCGAAGGGATGAGAAAGAGGAAGGTGGGGGGTAAAGATAGGGTTAAATAGAAAATATAGCCTGGTAGGTAATGATATCCCTACATGTGGTGAGACAGCTGCAAATACATACACAATGTGCTATCAATAGGCAGAAGGCAAAAAGGAGTGGTATAAATGCTAGGCTAAATGCCAGAGATATTACCAAGAACATAAAAGTGTCCCACTCATGTGCCCCAACTTGCCCTGGTGCTGCTAGCTGTCTCCCAAAATACAGGGGAGATCAAATAAACTACCTGCTGCTTCGAGGCAGCCTAGATGCTGACCCTATAGCCCCCACTCCTGTCTGTCTCAGCAAATCCTAAACGGACATAATTGAAATAAACAAAAGGGATGGCTAGTTAGAAAAAAAAGGAAATAACAAAAAAAGCACACAAAAAGAACTCAAAATAAATGCATCGGCATTGCAAAATTGCTCGACGCGCGTTTCGGCGTATCTAACCGCCTTTGTCAAGAGCTGAAAAGTGTCTGTATGAATGTCCGTATTAAAAAGGTAAGTAGGTCCCGCCCCTCAAGTCAGGACTGCCAATCGCCATCCCAGACGTCCCCTGTGCCGGGTGCCGTAAATTGGTTACTCCCAGTATTTCGCATTAGCCAATGGGGCACCCGAGGGCATGGACGGGGGCGTGGTCAGGCTCCGACCCACGTAAGATGCAAAATAGGTGCCGATAAAGCTGTAAACTTAGAACCGCCCCTTCGGTGTACATCACATATTGGTCTCCCATCTAACAAATGGGAGAGACAGGGGCGTGTTCAAACACCATTCACATTATAGTCCGATCGAGTGATCGCTGTGAGAAAGTGGTTATATTGTGGTAAATAGATGTTAATACATATACCCTGATGGAAATATCAGGCTATGATAATAGGCAAAAGATGTGGACAAAGACATTGTCCTTGCACTAAAGGGGATACAATAATCCTTCCCAGATTAGTGCTCATTTGTGCATATTAACTATAGTCACAGACCCACAAAATAACAATATATCTCCACCTGTTGAAATTGGTATTCTTAGATAAAATATCTTAGTAGAGAAAACAGATGGAGATATTGTGTAGTTATGTAAGTAATGTGAACAGTGATCTGAAGTTTTTACCAAAATTGTTCCACAATTGAGGCAGGTACCAAATTAAACAAAACGAAAAAGAAGAAAAAGGTGATGAACCCAAAATAAATAATATGTAACTAAAGTACTTAATGATATCACATCAAAAATTAAACGTCACAAAACCATGACCTATGACGTCAAGACAGGAAATTTTTCTTGATATGAATTAATAAATTCATAAATTAATAAGGTGTAGGGAAATGACTGCAGGTATACACTCCTGAGTAGATGCCCACTTAAAGAGAAAAATAGGATCTTCAACCACATATATGTATATACACTTCTATATACTTCAGATGAGCAGATACTCTCTTTCAAATGAAAGGAGAAAACGAAAAACCCTCATTAAGTCCTTTTGGGTGAAGGGTGTTAAGTTTGTAGATCCATCTGCATTCCTTTTGACGTAGGATTTTATCGAAATCTCCTCGTCTGGACTCACGTTTGACCAGCTCGAGACCACAAAAGCGTATATTTCTAGACAACCCATCATGATGTTCTTTAAGGTGTCTAGAAATGGGGGTCTCTACACGGTTTTTGGTACATCTCACGTGTTCTTTTATACGCTCCTTGAAGGGCCTAAATGTCTTCCCCACGTAAAGCATTTTACAACTGCATGTGAGGAGGTAAACTACTCCCATTGAATTGCAGTTAAAAAAATGGGAGATTTGAAAGGAAAGTTTTCCCTCACTGTCTACTACTCTCTTAGAGTCCCTTAGGATGTATTTACACGCTACGCATTTCCCACATTGAAACGTGCCCACTGGGATTTGACGTCCCAGCCATGAAGGCTGTAAACTCTGTTTACATGAGTAGTGGCTGGGGGACAACAAGTCACGGAGGTTTTTACCCCTCCTGGCTGTGATGGTAACCCGTGGGCCAAGTACTTCTTTCAAGTGTGGGTCTCTAAGGAGGATAGGCCAGAATTTTTGAAACGATTGCTTTATTTCATTCCAACCGGTATCAAATGTTCCGATCATCCTAATGGTTTTGTTGGTACTAAGACTAGCATCAGATGTATCAGACAAAAGTTCTTCCCTGTCCGTCAGCAATGCTCTTCTATAGGCTCTTTTTAAACATTTGTTTGGATAGCCTTTCTCTTTAAATTGTTGACGCAGGGATTTGGCCTTGGTTTGGAAGTCTTCCAGGTCGGAACAATTCCGTCGAAGCCTGAGGTATTGACCAGTTGGAATGCCTTGTTTAAGAGGCCTAGGGTGGTGGCTATCCCACTTAAGAAGAGAATTGGATGCGGATGGTTTCCTAAAGAGAGTAGTTTTAATGGAGCCATCTCCACATATCGAGATAGTGAGGTCCAAAAAATTCAGAGAATGCCCCCAAATTCAGAAGTGAAACGTAGGTTGTCCTCATTAATATTGAGGAGGGCAACAAATTGATTGAATTCATCAGCATCTCCCTGCCAAATAATCAAGACATCATCGATGTACCTATACCATGATGTAATCTTAGACATGAAAGGTAATAATGTGTCGATGGTCCTGATATGTTCTTCCCACCAACCAAGGTGGAGGTTGGCATATGATGGAGCACAAGCTGTGCCCATCGCCGTGCCTCTCACTTGGTGGTGGAACTTCTTATTAAATAAGAAGAAATTGTGTGTTAAGATGAACTCAAGAAGATTGACAGTGAATTCAGTATGTGCCTGATGTTCAACACCTCTTTTATTCAGGAAATACCTAATATGTTCAAGCCCCCTTTGATGTGGAATAGAGGAATATAACGCTTCAACGTCGAGACTACATAAATTGGATGTAGATGGGATATGTAAATTCGTAAGGAGGTGCAAAGCCTGCTTTGTGTCTCTAATATAAGATGGCAAACGTTCTACAGAGGGTCTAAGGATACGATCAATGTATAGACTCCCATTTTGTGTCAAATTGTCAATCCCCGAGACTATCGGGCGGCCTGGTGGATTCAGAATATTTTTATGGACTTTAGGGAGGCAGTAGAAGGTTGCTATTCTCGGACAGGGGTTAAGGATAAAACGATATTCCTCCTCAGACAGCAACCCTCCCCTGCGTCCCTCGTCTAAGATCTCTTTATAATTCTTGAGGAAGGCATTTGTGGGATCTGATTGAAGGACCGTATAGGTGTCTTTATTACTGAGAACTGCAATTCAATGGGAGTAGTTTACCTCCTCACATGCAGTTGTAAAATGCTTTACGTGGGGAAGACATTTAGGCCCTTCAAGGAGCGTATAAAAGAACACGTGAGATGTACCAAAAACCGTGTAGAGACCCCCATTTCTAGACACCTTAAAGAACATCATGATGGGTTGTCTAGAAATATACGCTTTTGTGGTCTCGAGCTGGTCAAACGTGAGTCCAGACGAGGAGATTTCGATAAAATCCTACGTCAAAAGGAATGCAGATGGATCTACAAACTTAACACCCTTCACCCAAAAGGACTTAATGAGGGTTTTTCGTTTTCTCCTTTCATTTGAAAGAGAGTATCTGCTCATCTGAAGTATATAGAAGTGTATATACATATATGTGGTTGAAGATCCTATTTTTCTCTTTAAGTGGGCATCTACTCAGGAGTGTATACCTGCAGTCATTTCCCTACACCTTATTAATTTATGAATTTATTAATTCATATCAAGAAAAATTTCCTGTCTTGACGTCATAGGTCATGGTTTTGTGACGTTTAATTTTTGATGTGAGATCATTAAGTACTTTAGTTACATATTATTTATTTTGGGTTCATCACCTTTTTCTTCTTTTTCGTTTTGTTTAATTTGGTACCTGCCTCAATTGTGGAACAATTTTGGTAAAAACTTCAGATCACTGTTCACATTACTTACATAACTACACAATATCTCCATCTGTTTTCTCTACTAAGATATTTTATCTAAGAATACCAATTTCAACAGGTGGAGATATATTGTTATTTTGTGGGTCTGTGACTATAGTTAATATGCACAAATGAGCACTAATCTGGGAAGGATTATTGTATCCCCTTTAGTGCAAGGACAATGTCTTTGTCCACATCTTTTGCCTATTATCATAGCCTGATATTTCCATCAGGGTATATGTATTAACATCTATTTACCACAATATAACCACTTTCTCACAGCGATCACTCGATCGGACTATAATGTGAATGGTGTTTGAACACGCCCCTGTCTCTCCCATTTGTTAGATGGGAGACCAATATGTGATGTACACCGAAGGGGCGGTTCTAAGTTTACAGCTTTATCGGCACCTATTTTGCATCTTACGTGGGTCGGAGCCTGACCACGCCCCCGTCCATGCCCTCGGGTGCCCCATTGGCTAATGCGAAATACTGGGAGTAACCAATTTACGGCACCCGGCACAGGGGACGTCTGGGATGGCGATTGGCAGTCCTGACTTGAGGGGCGGGACCTACTTACCTTTTTAATACGGACATTCATACAGACACTTTTCAGCTCTTGACAAAGGCGGTTAGATACGCCGAAACGCGCGTCGAGCAATTTTGCAATGCCGATGCATTTATTTTGAGTTCTTTTTGTGTGCTTTTTTTGTTATTTCCTTTTTTTTCTAACTAGCCATCCCTTTTGTTTATTTCAATTATGTCCGTTTAGGATTTGCTGAGACAGACAGGAGTGGGGGCTATAGGGTCAGCATCTAGGCTGCCTCGAAGCAGCAGGTAGTTTATTTGATCTCCCCTGTATTTTGGGAGACAGCTAGCAGCACCAGGGCAAGTTGGGGCACATGAGTGGGACACTTTTATGTTCTTGGTAATATCTCTGGCATTTAGCCTAGCATTTATACCACTCCTTTTTGCCTTCTGCCTATTGATAGCACATTGTGTATGTATTTGCAGCTGTCTCACCACATGTAGGGATATCATTACCTACCAGGCTATATTTTCTATTTAACCCTATCTTTACCCCCCACCCCCCTCTTTCTCATCCCTTCGCTTTGATACTGAGTCCTGGTTAAGACTACTATATACAGATATTATCTTTTTTCTGTTTTCTTGTACAACAGTGCTCTCTTTACCAGGTATCTCATAGCACTCTCAATTGGGATGTATTCTAGTTAGTATCTGTGAATATTTATTTCACCCACTTGATATCCCCTAGGGGTTTTTTTCTGGCAATTTTTATAGCCAGTCCTGTTTTAATATGTATGTCATTTTCTATTAAAAGTCTTAGAACCCGTTATACTTAGTACATTTATATTTTAGGAGGTATAGATTCATGAATGAATAGGTTTCCCACATATAAAACACTGTTAACGAAAAGATCGGAACTCACCACCACATTACAACTCCAGGCAAAAAGGAAAATTGGATCCACTAAACATACATATTACACACAAGGGGGTAAAAGCGGTAGGCTCATGGCCCAAGCCCTAAAACAAGAAAAGCCTTCAACCTTTGTATCTGACATTAAACTGCAGGACGGAACGGTCTCTCAAAAGATGCCAGAGATTCTAAAGGCCTTTAGAAACTATTATACGGGACTATACAATCTCAGAGATTCCCCTCCCGACCCCGCAGACATAGAAAAGTTCCTCCAGGGAAGAATTAAGCGGACCATCACACCTAATGTGCGACAATTCCTAGATGTTCCAATATCGGAGGATGAACTCAGATACGCTATAAAACAGCTTCCCTTAGGAAAAAGCCCGGGCCCGGACGGTTTCACAGGCAGATACTATAAGACATTGTCCCAGGACCTATTACACCCATTTCTTAGAGCCTTCAACACAAGGGACCTAAAACACACTATCCCACACTCCGCTTTAGAAGCCCACATAGCACTGATTCCCAAAGAAGGAAAAGATCTGTCTAACTGCGGGAGCTATAGACCCATCTCGTTAATAAATTTAGACCTGAAGTTATTCACTAAGATACTGGCCACTAGACTTAAGCCCTTACTCACAGATCTCATACAGGAGGACCAAGCGGGCTTTGTGCCAAATAGGGAGGCGAAAAACAACACCACAAAGCTTATCAATTTGATGCACTGGGCACGGACACACACAAAACCTCCCCCAGTCTACTTCTGTCAATAGATGCCGAAAAGGCTTTTGACAGAGTGGATTGGTCATTTATGCTGGCCACAATGAGAGGATTGGGGTTTGGGGATAGGTGGATGGAGTGGCTTGAAGCCATATACTCCTCCCCCACAGCTAAACTGAGAATAAATGGCCAACTATCTGAGTCAGTCCAAATCCGAAATGGAACGAGACAAGGATGTCCTCTCTCGCCGCTAATTTTTATTCTGGTCCTAGAACCATTCCTACAAGGGATAAGAGATAACCATCAGATAAAGGGATTCGCTGTAAACAGCATAGACTACAAGGTCTCTGCGTTTGCGGATGATCTTTTGTTCACAGTGGCGGACCCTCTTCAATCACTCACTCACATTCTCAGGGAAATGGACTCCTACAGTACGGTCTCCAATTTTAAGGCCAATCTCACCAAATGCGAAATTCTCCCAATACTAATCAAACCAGAACTAGAGGGGCAGATCAAATCGTCATTTCCCTTCAGCTGGGCTACTAAGTCTATAAAATATCTAGGGGTCCACCTCCCACGTAAATTAGAACACATATACGAACTGAACTTCCTCCCAATCTTAAAAGCAATCTCTGCAGATCTGATCAAACGGCACAGACCGAGCTTTGGTTGGTTTTGCAGGGTTAATATTATTAAAATGAATGTGCTCCCTAGACTACTATACCCTCTCCAAACTCTACCCATAGCCATACCTAAGTCTTTCTTTGATGCGGTACGTAAAAACGTCATTGCCTTCATCTGGTCACACGCCCACCCTAGATTGTCACACGCTTCCTTGACGATCCCCCGTGAAGGTGGAGGAGTGGGTCTCCCAGACTTAGAACTATACCACAAAGCCATACACCTGGCCAGGATATACGAGTGGACTAAAGTGCCCTCTCCTCACCAGTGGACGGCGATAGAAAACTCGTTCCTAGAAACCCCTATACAGACGTTACCCTGGCACAAGAAGGCCTGCCCTTTCATACGTCATAAACACCATCCCACAATAGAGGCCACTCTCAAGGTATGGCAGCCCCTACACACCAATGAGACCATGTCAAGCTTTCCATCACCACTGTACCCAATCACTCACAACCCCCACTATGAGCCGGGTAAGACGGGCTTTCTTTTCAACCCTAATCAGAAGAAAGATTACGTCAAACTAAGGGAGGTGGCAAAAGACGGTCGATTGTTACCAATCCAAAACTTAGCTGCTACACAGACACCATCAGGGATACAGCAGTTACACTACGCCCAACTAACTCACTTTATTCGAACCATGCAACTCCTGCCAAAAGGGGAAAGAGAACTCACTGACTTTGAACAGCTGTGCTCCGAGCACAAACTGAAAAGAAAAGTGCTCTCCACAATGTACAAATTACTGCTCAAGCCCCGGGAAAAGGATTTGCCCGCTTTTGTGGGGAAATGGTGTAATGAAATACATTTAGATATCTCCATCACCCAATGGAGACAAATATTTTTGAGGGCCCATAAATCATCCACCTGCTTAAATACACAAGAGGGAAACTATAAGAGATTGTCCCGTTGGCACTATACCCCAGCCAAGCTACACAAAATATACACTACGATGCAGCACGCTTGCTGGAGATGCCAAAAACCCAATGCCCATCCCGCGCACATATGGTGGGAATGCACTCACATACAAGCCTTCTGGAATAGATTGATTAAGCTCATTAACATTGCCACAGGAGTAAATATACCATTTTCCCCGGAATATGTAGTGTTCCTTCTCCCGCCCCCTGGTATAAAGAAACATACCCCATCACTTATTACACACCTCCTCACGGCAGCAAATCTGCTAATACCAAAACAATGGAAACAGGCTCAACCCCCCTCTGTTAGAGAATGGTTTAGTAAGGTAGAAGGAATAAAACAAATGGAGGAGCTTACTTTCGCCACATCCAAAGACCTTCACACGTTCAACCGTATATGGGGACCCTGGAATGATTTCCTAAGTAAGGCAGATATGCCAGGTGAGCGTCCCGCCCCAGTATAGTAATACTCAACACAATACACACACAGGTCAGGAGAGGCTCTATCTAATTCTATCTAATAATATCGATGTATTGTTACTGATAATGGGAAAGTTACACAGTTAAACTGAATTATCTAATCTCCTATGTGTAATCTTCTGTAGAATTGCTCAATTGATCACTGACAATGTAATAACTAATGTGTTAACCTGCAATATATCAAGTCCTACATAAGAATGCTATGATAATAATTGTCAATGCGAGAGTTAAACGGGCAAATCCGCACTTCTCAGGTTCCTCAGTGAAGAAATAATCTGACAGCACGCGTGACAAGGGTTATGTAGCTGATTTTACTGTTAAAAATTGATTGTTCATCTTAAAGCTGTACAAAGCCTAACAACTTGTAACTGTATACCGTTGCATTCATGATGTAATTTTCTACTGAAAAACGAATAAAAAGAAAATATTAAAATAAAAAAAAATAAAAAAGGAAGAGTTTGGCCAGCATTAAACCAGATTGTTTTACCTCTTCATGAAGTCTCGACTCATGTTTGGGGTATGGGAGCTATAATAACTACTTTGCTCTAGTTCAGCAGGGATTTCATGAGAAGCTACAAGGATCAGCTCTGCAGGGATAGCAGGATCCTTTACATTTGTCCCTTATGGGTGGGTGCTTGTAGGCAGGTTTTTTCGAATTGTGTAAGTTGTGTTATGGTTGTTGTGGTATTGGGCGGTTCGCTGAGGAAGCTACTCAGCTGAAGGTAGCGGAAATGGTCAAAGGTGGTTAATGGTGTTCCAGGTCCGGGAAGTGTATGAGTCGTTGGTTCCGGAAAAAGTGTAGGTATCTAATAAGGCCATTGTCCTCAAAGTGAGCGAAGTTGTGAGGTGTGAGGCCCAGGGGGAACTTCTTGTTACGTAGGATTGGTGTCGGGCGATGGTCGTGTCCCATATGTGGAAAAAAGTCTCCAGGGATGGGGTCGTGGGCAGAGGTCTGTCCCATTTAGGGAGCAAAAAAAAGGAGTGAGGGATGGTCCCTACCCAGCAGGCCGTGTTCTAGTTCTACCCAGACCTTATTTCCAGGTGTTTTATGTAGATGTTGGATTTGGGCTAGTTGGGCGGCTTGAAAATAGTGATAGAAATTCGGGAGACCTAGGCCCACTGTTTTGGTGGTTTTGTACATGGTGGCCCTCTTGTACATGGTGGCCCTCTTGATCCGCGGTCGATTGCCGTTTGGAGGATTTTGAAGTCTGGCTTAGAGATGAGTATGGGTACGGCTTGAAATAGGTAGAGAAACCGTGGGAGAAGATTAATTTTTACAGAGGCTAGCCGCCCAAGCCAGGAGATGGACATGGATTTCCATCTTTGTAGGTCCGTATGTGCTTGTAGGAATAGTGGTGTGTAGTTGAGTTTATAGAGTTCGGGGAGTTCCGCCGGGAGGTACGTGCCCAGGTAATGGATGCTCTTGCATTTAAATGGGTATTTATGTTGTATCCGGGTTAGAGTTTGTTGTTGGATGCCTAAGGGGAGGGCCTCTGTTTTGTCCCGGCTTAATTTATATCCTGATAGGTCGGCGTATTGTTGTAGTAGTGTGAGTAGGTGGTGTAGTGAGTGTTCAGGGTCGGTGATGGTAAGGGGGATATCGTCGGCGTATGCCGCAATTTTGTAATTCTCTAATTTTAAGTCCCTTAATTGTCGGGGAGGTGCGAATATTTTGGAGGAGGGGTTCCAGGGACAGGATAAAGAGCAATGGGGATAGTGGGCAGCCCTGTCGCATTCCGTTTCAAATTGAGAAGTTTGGTGTTGGGGAGGAGGAGGGTGGCTGTGGGCTTGTCATATAGGACGGTGAGAGCTTTGATGATGGGTTTGGGGAATCCAAATTTCTGAAGGGTGGCAAAGAGGAAGGGCCAGAGTAGGCAGTCGAAGGCCTTCTCCGCATTCATCGACAGGAGGAGGGTCGAGGTGTTTCTATATTTTGCCCGCCATATCAGATCTATCGTGCATCTCGTATTGCCGCATGGCTGGCAGTTGGGGATGAATCCGACCTGGATGAGTTTTGGGAGAAGGGACTGGATTCTGTTGGCTAATATTTTCCTGAATATTTTAGTATCCATATTCAGGAGAGATATTGGGTGGTAGTGTCCCGGGTCTAGGTGTGTTTTATTTGGTTTGGGTATAAGGCATATATTTGTCCTGAGCATTTCCGGCAGTAGTGGGTCCCCTTTCAAGAGCGAGTTACATATTGCGGTCAAGTGAGGTATCAGGGTGGTTGCGAATGTCTTGTAGTAGAGGGCTGTGAAGCCGTCCTGTCCCGAGCATTTATTGGGTTTTGTGGTATTTATTGTGTTTGCTACTTCCTCGTAGACGAGAGTGTTCTCCTTTCCGCGTTCGTGAGTGATGGGAGTCCTGTTGAGGTAAGTATCTATGTATTGGTCAAGGTGTGGGTGTGTGTGGTGATGTTCGGGGGCGTGGTTATATAGCGATGAGGAAATATTCAGAGAAAATGGAGGCTATATGGTCGGGTCGTTATGGGTGCGTCCCCCAGGTGAGTTGATTTTATCTGTTTAGCGTGAGTTTTTTATAGAAGTTTATGGGCCAGAAGGGTGTCGGCCTTGTTGGATTTCTCATAGAATAATTGTTTGGTCCTTTGGAGGGCCTTATGGGATTCTTTGGACATAAAGGATTTAATTGCTTGTTGATGGGTCTTTATTTGTTCTAGTGTTGGGGATGGTGCGAGTTTGTGGTCCACCTCGACGGTGCTCAGCGCTAGGAGGTGTTCTTCAAGGTCTTTTAGGGTGTGTTTTTTGTAGGTTGTGGCTTCTGCTACTAGTATCCCTCTGATCACTGCCTTGTGGGTTGCCCAAGTGTGCTGGTGGATGTGACCAAAGCCATATTTTCCCTAAAGTAATTTTTGAGCGTTTGTTGGACATTCTGATGGATTTGTGGGTTATGTAATAGAGTGGGGTTTAGTCTCCAGTTCGAGGTCTTTGTCATATGGGGGATCTCAATTGTGAGGGAGATGTCGGCATGATCGGACCAGGCTATTGATCCGATTGAGGTGGTTTTCGCGTGAGGTATTATTGAGGGGGAGACCAGGAGCATGTTGATTCTGGAGTATGAGGAATGTGGATGGGAGTAAAAGGTGTAGTCGGGGGTTGTGAGGTGTTTTAATCTCCATATGTCGTGGAGGCCAGTTTGTTCGACAAAGTTCAGGAGTAGTTTGTCCGTTCTCATGGAAGGGGGGGGTTCGGGTTCTATGTGTAGCGGGCGTCTCCTGTCGATTAGAGGGGCGAGGACCACGTTAAAATCTCTGCCTAGTATTATCTGGTGCGAAGTGAATCATTTCATGTGGGTTTTTAGAGATGTCCAGAAGGTTGGTTCTGGGGTGTTAGGGGCAGTGGCGTACTAAGGGGGGGGTGGGGAGGGCGGTCCGCCCCGGGTGCCACCAGGATGGGGGGTGCCATGGCCAGCCCCGCCGCCCCCCCCATGCTGCAGCCGCCCGAGCGCTCTGTACAGAGCCTCAGGCGGCTGCAGCATTGCCCGGGCGGTGCGTCCATGAGGGCGGACCGCACCGCCCGGGCGCAGCCTGAAAAAGGGGGCTGACACTCCTGTCAGCTCCCTCACTGCAGCATGGTCCGCGGGTACAGGGAGCAGCTGTCTCCTGTACCCGGCCGGACTAACAGGAAGTGCACACTGAGTGTGCACTTCCTGTTAGTCCGGCCTGGTACAGGAAACAAAAGCTCCCTGTGCCCGCGGACTATACAGGGCTCAGCCACGCTACAGGGAGGTAGGGGGGAGGGGGAGAAAGAAGGGG